>VZTD01003252.1:404215-543129 GCA_013397725.1 Rhagologus leucostigma
CAAGGGATGAGAGAAGTTCCCGAGCGGGGCCCGGGCGGCCGCGGTGCCGGCGGCGGTGCCGGGATCCCCGCTCGGCTCCTGCCGGGGCTGCGCCCCCGCGCCGGCCCCGAGCGCAGCACCAGAGCTCGCTCTCTGCCCTGCACGAACGCCTTCCTACGGTCTTTATGTATAGCTGACCTTTTAATTAATTAATTAATTAGGTTTAATTGCCCGTCCGAGAGTTTTTGATGAAGACGTAAAAGGCAAAACCTTTGCTTTCTCGCTCATCGTCGTAATCAGCTCGTTAAATGTGCATCCCTTTATTTCAGGTTTGTGTCCAGCACAATCTGGTTGTCAGTGATGAGATATTTATAATCAGATGTTTAGCTTCATGGGGATGCTTTTCCCGTGAGCTCTTCTCTTTGCGGGGTGAAAAGATGTGGTTTAGTTGTGGCTACTTCACTGAACCGCTGCTTGTTCCAGTTTTTTATTAAACCTGACCACTTTAAATCGCCCTTTGGAATCCCGGAGGGAAAGCCTCAGCGCAGAATGACAGAGATACACTGATACATTTCTTTCCGTTGATACATTTTCTAAAACCATCATGTAGTTCGGTTGCAGTGACATGTCCCGAGGGTGCAGTGGTTCCCTCTGATGTTTGTAGGAGAGCTGCAGGAGTTTCGGTGACTTTGTGGCATGTCCCGAAACTTTTGCCACTGGAAACAGCTCCTGCGCTGCATGGTTGTAAGTGACGCGATTGGCAAGGCAGGTCAAACTCTAGTAAATATCAGCTTAAACATTAGGGGTATCCTCGGAGTAGCAGTGAAACTTGCTAAGGCAAATTAATGTGTGCCTGGGTATCGCTGCTGTGTTTGTGTTAGGCTCCCAGTGTTCTGAGATCCCTGCGATGGGGGGACTGTTGGTATGAAAATGCAAACAATGAATGTCTAAGTTAACTTGGTGTGCTGCTGTTACTGTAAAAGAGCTGGTGTTCAAGGTCTTTTATATTCTTTGAAATCTTAGTATTGCATCCAATCCTTGCTGTTCACTTTTGATCTGTTGACAAGTGTTTTTCCATGGTTTGTCCCTCTATTTGTTAATTTGGTGCCTCGTCTCTTCGTGACTCCCCATGTTGTCTCACATCTTTTATTTTGCTGACTCTTAGAACTTTAAATCCTGTCTGAAAACTTTTGCTTTCTGCAGCTGTTAATTGCTGGATATTGTTTCTTATTCTTGTTCACCCCAGCACTTCCTTTTTGCTGGCACAGTCTGTTGTTGGTTGGTTGTGTTGTGGTGTCTCATCGCTGGGTTCTGTTATCCGGAGGAAGCTGAGTGTGCTGTGCTTTTGCTTTTCATTGTGTTCCTCCTTTCTGAGAACACCTGCTCGTGTCGTGGATGTTCTTGCTGTGACTGGGGCTTGTACAACTGTCACTTAAATACGCGTTGGCATTGCCCTGTCACAGGATTCAGACTGCTGATCCTCCCCTGATGCCTCGGAGTTAAGGCAGGATATTTATTCACAGTTTTACAGAGGAGAAGCCAAGATCCAGGCTTGCCTAGGGCACATGGGAGCTCTTTACTAGAAGAAACAAGTGAGCTCGAGCCAACACTCTCTATCCAGGCTCTCTTAGCCAGAAAACCCAGCTCAAGAAAACTACCTGGGGTGAGACAGGAGTTCCAGAATGCTGATGTACCTCTGTTGGCTTTTCAGTACAGCTTTTTTGTGCCCTGCTCCCTGGCACCGTAAAGGCAGCTGCAGAACCAGGAGGCTGGAGTGGAGGAGCTCTGGGAAGCTTGAAGTCACCAGTGGAAAACTCCCATGGCTACTCAATGGGAATGCTGACCCCTCTGCTGGTGGTACAAGAGCTTGGACTGAAATTTAAAGTTGTGATGCCAAGTGACATTATCTGTGCCAGTTATTGCAATTGCTGCCTCTGGACTGGCTGCAGCAACACAAGAGGCAGAAGAACCTCTTATGTTCAGGGAAAAAGCTTGCCCAGCTGCACTTTTGGTGTGCAACCATTGCTGAACTCCTGCACCTTCTGCATTCCTGCAGGTTCTCTCTAAATCTCTGGAAAGATGAGACCTTGCCTTCCAGAGGTGCCTCTAGTTGGTGAGGACGAAGTGGGGTAGGATTGGGAATGATTACTTGCGTCATTTGACTGATGTGAATCCTTGTTTGATTACTCTTGGATTGCTCAGGGTGCCATTCTGAAAGGTGAGCTTGCCCAGCACCTCTCTTACACTACTGAGCCCACTGGGGAGTCTCGTGCTGTTTCAAAAACTTGAAATCCAGCTCAGGACTAGTGACTGTTCAGCAGGGAGAGAGTGTCCTGTTTATTTTAAGCTGTCAAAGGCTAATTGTTTCTTAAACAAAGTGTGAGTGAGGCCATTCTGTAAATAAGGTAAAAAAGTGCACAGCACCTCTCCAAGCAGGGCAAGTCTGTCACGTCAGTGGACCTCACTCCTTGAAGGGTCGATCCAGGTCAACACATGAGTTTTGAAGGATATTTCTAAGCATAGGCTGTTTCTTGAATTTGGGAGTATTTTTCCCTTACTTGCTAGTGCAGAAATTTTCACATACTCAGTGTTCCCAGAAAACTAAGAGCCGAGAGGAAGACGTAGCTGAGCTGTCCAGATCATGCATTGGGCCAGGTTGATATCTACCATAACCTGAGTGTGGAAATCTTCCTCTGGTGTGGTTTAGGAGGTTTGAACCACCTCTTTTTAGGAGACAGAGGATCCGTGGCCCTGTGTCCAGGTGAGCATGCTGAGAGGTGCTAGGTGAGGGCAGGAGTGCCTTTCCACACCTCCCTCTACAAAGAGGGTTTGAGAATTGCTGGAACAACATTCTGTGAGTCCCAAAGGCTTGGAGCACTTCTTGGAGCTGGAAGAAGCCTCTGTTCTTGCCCTCCTTGTCTCTGAATGGTTTCATTGCTATAAACAGCTGTTGGATGTGAGCATGAAGGTTCTGCTTTCAGCTTTGATCCCTCTTAGTCAGAAAAGGAAACTGAACCTCTCTTCCGCCTCTGGGGTTAGTGCTGGGTGGGATGGGAGCAGGGACATTGGGCACTGCTGCTCCAATTCTTGCTCCCGGGTCTGTATTTTACAAGAGAGCAGTTTTGTCTCTCGTGTGACAGAGAACATCTGTCTCCAGGAGAACGTTCCAGGCTGTGGATCCCACAAGGAGAGGGGCACCTCTGGATCATGGTATAGGAGAGGGTTTCAGGCCTCAGCATTCCCAGCTGGCTACTGCAGATCTTTGGATTCTTGAGGTACTGAGAGCCCAAGCAATTCCCTGCTCTTTTTCTCTGCTTGGCTCTGGGCTTACTCTGGGTTTGGATGCTGCTTTGAGGTGCTGATGCTGTGTAGTCTGGCTTTTCCAACCTCAAGGCTCTCTGAGCTTCCTCACCCACCCTCCTTCCTTTTAAAAAATGAGAGTGCTTTTGGATGTATGAGCTGATAGTTGAGCAAATGTTTGGGAAAAAGCAACTTACATCCATTGGTAGCATTCTGTCATTGCAAGATATGTTTGATACTGGATTATTGAACTGTGCTAATACTGTAGGGCTTTCCCTTATTTCTTTAGCTTTTAGTGTGTTTTGGCTTCTGCACAGCTGGAGGCCTTGTGTCCCCCAGGAGATGTGTGGCAGGGCCAGGCAATGAATCCAGTGATCTCACGTTGTCCTAGGCTGCTGTTGAGACCACCTTTCCCAGTATTTTGGCTGTGAATGCTCTCAGTGATGCATGGTGGCAATTAAAACTGCATTAATCACCTATCAGTACAAGGAGGGGAAGAAAATATTCTTGACTGGAGAGGTGGGGGAAAAAAAAAGCCGTAAGTAATGACAATGGCCAGGATCAGCTGTAGGAAAGTTTGACGATGGGCCTGTTAGTCACCATGGGGAGCTGCATTCCTGTCTCACCTCCATAAATGTGCAGCCAGAGATCTCCTGGAACATAATTAATGGAGCATGCAGCAGGACCTGCCTGCTCCATGATAGATGGCCCTGGATGACGAGGGGTGCTGAGACTTACGTCTAATTAGCAGCAAAAATTGTGTTGTAAAATATTTTGGACTCATTTCCTTGCACGTAATGTTGATTTTTCTTGAACAACTTCTCTTGATTTGTGGAAGTGCTTGCTGGAACTTTCTTACTTGAAATATCCCAGATTTATTCAGGCTTCTTCCCTGGGTTTTTGTGAATTAGTTGTCTTGTTGAACTTGGACTTCACACAGGGGTTGAGTCAATCATACTCTGTGAAGAGACAAGATTAGATAGAAAATGCTTAAGAAGCAGCATAAATCGAAATGCTGTAAGTATAACAAAGGCTAAAATGTGTCATCTTGGTGGCTTCAGGAGTGGTGCTAAGAGAAAAGATGTAGTGACTGACGATGCTTCCAAGACACCAATGTAGTGTTTTCATCAGTGCACTCATTTTCTCAACCTTTCTCTCCTGCTGTCTGTAAGTGTAAGCTATGGTTAAGGAACAGAGTACCCGTCCTTTAATTAATAGCAAATTTTTCTTTCATGTGCCAGCTGGAAAAAGGTAATTAGTCAGGAAAGAATAAAAAGCCTGAAGAAAGTGAGAGTGGCATAACTAGAATTACTCACAATTTGATTCTGACACATAGAGAATCAAGTAATACCTAAAAGAGAGAAGGGAATATGAATTTCAGCTTTTCTGTGGGAAAAAGTGCCTGTATGTTTTGTTTCCTAGGTACTTTGTCCTCTAGACTGATAGAACCAATGAAATTTGACAGTTTTGATTGTGTGATTCTGATTTTTTTTTTTAACACTGTGTAGGATCGGCATTTTCAGGAATGTGTTCTCTGGGTTGTTTTTCTAATGCAGCAGCCCTGGTCTGAATTCTGCAGCTGCTTTGAATATATGGTGATGTGCACTTTTCAGCTACACACTGTATTTCTTTTCTGTGATAACTAATAAGCTCAATTAGATGCATTATTAACTACTTTCATTGATCTTACAATAAATGCCATGTAAGTGGAGATGTAGGCAAATAAATACACCTCTGTATCTCGCATACCTTGCTATTCAATCCATATATCAAAGCTCATATCCTCTGTAATTATCCACTCTCACTAGCAATTAGGCACTGCTCCAGCTTTTATAACAACCTTATTTTGATGCTTGTTTCAAATACTCTAACAGCAGTGCCATCTTTAAATAAACAATGAGACAAAGCTTTCCACAAAGCAGCCTCAGGGGAATGCAGCAGGCCATGAGCCCCGAGGGAAGCTGGTTTGTTTCAGAAGTTTTGCTTGTACACAGAGCACAGCCTGGGTGTGAGGGAACATAACATTAGACTTAATTACAGCAGTGTGATTTATGAGGCTGTATGCTTAAACGTAATATCCTTGCTTCAAAGGGCTCATTATCAAACAGAGTTGGAGAGAAAGTGGGGGGTTGGGGAAAGAACTGATTGATTGATGTGGAAGTGAGTTTACCCATAAGCTGTGTGGCGGTAACTGGAAGTAAAAGACGACTTGGATTCTGAATTGAGACAGGACATACAACTTCTGTAGTTCTGAGCTGGGCCGTGGGTGATGTGGGGAGTAGTCAGGAAAGAGAGGGGAGATTGTTTGACCTGCGTGTCCTGAAGTCTTTTCTACCTTGCTTTTACATAATGAGGGGATTAAACCAGACCACCTTTACGTGGCTCTTGGTGTCACTAGAAACCACAGTTACCCTGTATTTTAGAAGTACTGCAGAGGAAGAAGTCAGTCAATCTCTGACTTCCCCAGCCTGGAAGACTGTTTCCCAAAGGGCACACAAACCTGGGCTCAGCCGGGTGTTTCACAGCACGGCGAAGTCTTTGGAACCCTCCACTGCCAGTGCTGCCCGGCTGGAGCCTGAGCCTGTTTGCTGGGCAACAGCACAAAGCCGTGTCCTCTGCACTTGAAAGTCTGGTTTCTGCTGGCTTTGAAAGGCCTGCTACTTCTTGTAGCAGAAAAGGGATGTGGGTGAAGTTCCATCACTTTGATGCACTCGGAATCAAAATGGAGAAAAGAAAACAAACAGTAGCTCAAGGTTTACTTTTTACCTTGTCTGGGCTGTGTTTTGTCACTTGATCAGAGATGCATATTTTAATTCTGTTAAAGGACATAATCCCCCTTATGACTGATTCCTTTAAACCTTTGTTTGTTATTACCTTCGTTTGTTATTTGTAGATCTGATTCCATCTAATTACTTGAACCAGCAGTTCCACCACTATGTAGATGTGTAGGCACTTCCTGACACAGGTCCTGGTTTCAGCTGTTTATGGTGCTAAACCTTGATGTTTTGGACCCAAGGTAGATGCCTGGAGCTGAATGTTTTGGTGTGGAAAGTTTCAAGTAAAATGGCCTTTCTGAGAACAGGATTAGCAAAAAATCCCCAAACCAAACCAAACAAAAAAGCATGTTATCCCTGTTTTTTAAAAAACCCCAAGGGTCTTGCAGATGTGCGTCAAGAGTCTTCCTGAGCTGCAGTGCTCTCTCCAGCCCCACTTCTCCAGCATGGAGGGCTTGTCTTTCTCTGCCCCTGTGGAGTTTTGCCCAGGTTTGGCAGGTGTAAGTTGAGGAAGGATTTCACCCTAAGACTTTGTTGGCTGTCGTGATACTTGCCTCTTGCTGGAGGGCACCAGTTTTACCTGGCAGGGGTAGCTTCTCCTCTCTGCTGACACTGGGCACCAAGAGCCCTCGACCCGACCTGCAGCTGTGTGGGAGGTGAATCCCAATTCCCAGGATTTCCAGATTCCTTTCCTGGGGGGGTCACAGGAGAGCTTCAGTTGTCCAGCTGCTTTGTGTTCCCAGTCTCTGGAGAAGTAAAAATAATTTCTGGTTTTAGTGCCTCAGTTCACTTCAAATACGAAACAAACTAAGAAATGACATTCTTGCAAGGTAGGGTTTTGGAAACAGAGTTAAACAAGAAAAATCACAGGGTTAAAATGTACTAATTCATGTCTGATATTAAGTACTGCTTGAGGTTTTGAGGGGCTGTTTTGGCTGTGGTAGCCAAAAGGTTGTGTCAGGAATGGTCTTGTTGCTCTTGTTGCTGGTTTTGTGACTCTTCCTGTGCCTCAGTCTCTGTCTACCTCTTATCCTCGTTCGTTTTAGTGTTTTGATTGCTGTTGAGTAGAAACAAAGCATTGTCCAAAGCGTGTGAATGAAAAGCAGTTCTTATTCATTGCTTAGTAATAAAGGAAAGATGGCCCTGAAGAGTGGGCTATAGGCTGCAGAAAAGAATGTGAAGAAAACAGCCTCCCTTGTCCTTCCAGTGCTTCCTTGCTGGATGATGAAGAGGAGGAAGAGAGGTGTGTTGATGCATTTGGGGTGAGAAATGAGCAGAGCAAGTGTTAGAAGGGAAGTGGGGCTGAAGAGGAGCAGGAGCTGGACAGTTACCAAGAGATCTGCAGTGCCTGCTGAGAGAAAATAGCTCTGAAAGCTACTGACAAACTTTGTTCTTTTCAAAGGGAAGAAGTCAGCATGCCACTGCCACTGTTTACTCTGATATTTCAAATGATTGAGGCCTGTACTAAGGCTGGTATGGTTTCAAATACTTGAGTATTTGTTTGGTTTTTGTTCTGAGGGTTTTTGGCTTTGTTCAGGAAAATGAATGTTTTATATCACCAAGAGAATGTCTGAGGTAAAATGCCAGTTCCTCAGAAAGAAATTGCAGTTTGAAGATGGCCTGTGGTACTTTTTCCAACAACAAAAGTTATATATAACGAATTGTGTTACCTGGTAATTTTCTTATATGATAAAGTTTGGGCAGTTCATTTGAAATGTCCCTTTAGGTCATTGCTGCTGTATGAGTGAAGGTATAGGGTTGAAATTTATGTGAAAATACTTGGCAGGAGGAGGCTGGAAGAGCATGTCCAAGTGTGGTGGTTGTCACTGTGGGTCCCTTCCAATTCAGCCTGCTCTGTGATTCTGTGATTTGACACCAAGTTAAGCTTCTACAGCTCTTTTCTGTATGATATTAAAACAATAGTCGAGTTTTTGTTCTTTGACCTCTGACAGATAAAAATCAATGTCATTTAAAAGGAAAATCAACAAACAAACCCTGAAATGAGGCTCTTTATATGAATCTCAAAATACAGAAACTTCTTGTGATCCAGTGCTTGGGTTTCTTATCTTGATTTTTCTCTTAGAGGCTTGTTTGAATTTCAAACAGCTTTTTTATTCCCTGCACTTGACACACACAAGTTAATCAGTGCTGCAGGGGCAGATGAAAGGACGCAGAATTAGGGAAACAACTGCTTAAACCCTTAGTAAGCCCCAGATTTTTTATACCTGCTTCCCACAGTGAAAAGACAGTAATCCAGTTCTTAGGAGTAAATTTTGGGTAGTTGTGTCATGTTGAGCACTGTGCTGTGGAAAATTTAACTTGGCAGCTTTAGAGGGCAGCAAAGCTGGATGTGAGCAGTATGGTTTTGTCCTGAATCTCGCAATACCTGACTTCATTTGTAAAACCCCAACTCCTACAGCTCTATTACTTTTGGATATCTTCAGCTTCTCCCGTGTGTGCTTTGCTAAAATATTCTCAGTCACCTTTTCAGTCTGGCTAATATTTTTTTTATTGTTCAGAAACAATAAATAAAGAGAGGAAGCAAAACCAACGTGTTAGGAAAGACTGGATATCAGTTTTGAAAAGGCTGAGAGCAGATCTTTGTTCAGTTGTGAATGCTGAAAAATGTTCAAATGTATCACTAAGCAAGTTTCATTCTTCTGATTGAAGAATAAAAGTTTAAAGCCTTCCTAGAAAGTTTGTTTTTGTTTTTGTTTTTTTTTTTTTAAATCCTTTATTTAAACCAACAAACTGTGTGGAGTGAAAAAGGTTAACTGCCTGTTAGTAGTGTTTTCTTTGATAATGTTTTTAGGTTATCAGGTTTTGCTAAGGTGGTCTCAGTTTCAGCTGAATGCGCTGTCCTTGCTTTGCTGTCTGGCACTGGTGAGGGTGCCAATCCGTAAACTCCTGTTCCAAATCTGACAGGGCTCAGTGAGCTTGGCTCTTTACAGACAGCTGAAAAGTCAGGGTTTAGTGGAGAGTTTTGTGGAATTTCAATGGAGCAAAATGAGGTTTTCCATCAGGCTTGCTGATATAAAAATCAGGTAGGGCAGCATCTATAATGCTTCCCAGGTTGAAGAGAGAACTAAGTAAGTCAAACTTTACTGTAAAACAGGTTTCCTGAGTCCTGAACTGATGTATAAATTTTGGATTTTAGTGTTGCTGTGAGAACTGTAAAGCTGATTACTTCACTAAATACAAGAAGTCCAAGTTTCAAATAAGATTTTCAGGTATCTCTGTAGATATCCGTACGTATCATTGTAACATATTATTTATAAAGAATAACCTTGCCTTTAAATCATAAAACTACAAAATAACATACAGAAAAATTAATGAATTTTTTATTTTGGTGGTGAGGAGGTAACAATTTATTTGTGTCAGGCTGGCCAAGCTGATTAAAGGGATGGAACATCTCCCCTGTAAGGAAAGGCTGAGAGAACTGGAATTGTTCGGCCTGAAGGGAACCCGCAGGAAAGATGGAGAGAGACTCTTGACAAGGGCCTGGAGTGACAGGGCCAGGGGGAATGGCTTCACACTGACAGAGAGCAGGTTTAGATTGGATATCGGGAAGAAATTGTTCCCTGTGAGGGTGGGGAGGCCCTGGCACAGGTTGCCCAGAGAAGCTGTGGCTACCCCATCCCTGGAAGTGTCCAAGGCCAGGTTGGATGGGGCTCTGAGCAAGCTGGGATAGTGGAAGGTGTCCCTGCCCATGGCAGGGGGTTGGAACGAGATGATTTTTAAGGACCCTTCCTATCCAGGCCACTCTATGATATTATATATTCTTTTCCTCAGAAAAGCTAACTCACAAAATCATAGCAAAGTTTCATGACATTATTTCCTGCGTAAGTGATTTAATATGTAGGTCCTACACCTGCAAATTCATAGACTTAAACTGCAAAGCTGTCATGAGACAACTTTTTAAAAGAACCTGTTGAATAGGATCCAAGTTCAGAATTTTTACTTCCCTGGCTAGATCTTCAGGAGTATTAAAAGGTAAATTAGGATTTGATCAAGAAACCCTTCAGAGGCAGACATCTGGCTGTTCAGAGAGGGCACTGCTGTGGTCCCTGGGCAGCTGCAGGGTCTGGCTTAGAGGTTTGCTCAGTTTGTGTTAGCAGTGGCTTCTCTTGCAGAATCAAAACAAGGTCAGGACCTGGCAGGCAATTTAGTCTTGTCTGTATTAACTTTTGTAGTTGAACAGGTTTTTCTGCCACTGAAGGCAAGGACCAATGAATGTCCCACACCTCCTTCCCCTGTAATATCTAGGATACAGTAAAATCATGGCGTGTAAAGTTTGGTTATAACAGCTCATTTGAGGCCATGCTGTGCACGGGGCTGGTGGAGTCAAACTGATCCATTTCCTTTCTGTGTCAGATTAAAGTGTCCCCTCTGATTAGGCTGCTCTTAATGGAACTGTTTTCCTTGAGCAGAGCTGGAAGTGGGACAGTGCTGGTTTGAGTTCTCAACCATGGACCTAAAGTATGTTTGAAGGGAAGCAGTGGATTAAGGGGTGGGACATGAGCAGGAGCCACTTGCGCAAGGTTGGTGACAAATTGTGGAATACAACCAAGCGCTCCAAGTTCTGGGCCAGTGCCCTTTTATAAGCATTGATCTGGTGAGCTGTTCAATGCATAAATTGCTTTATCTCATGGTAACTGGGCTTACCTGGGGGTAAGCCAGTTGTGACAAAGCTAATTAGTTCAGTAAGATTTCCATGTGTCAAAAGCTGTGTTATTTTAAGTATGTGTCTAAAGATGCAGAATTTATCATTTCACGAAAACTCTGTGCTGAAGAGAGTTTTACACTTGCTGCCATTATTGTTATGCTCACCCACTGGGGGGAACCTTGTTGACTGATGAGTATAATTAACGCTCTTCATTTGTTACAGAGGTGAGGGAGAAAATCCTGCTTCCTTTCTGCAACCTGATAACTGGAGCAATAGAAGCCACCACCCAAAGCACTTATGCTTGGTAAAGCTGAGTAAAAGCTGGGCTGTGTTACCCAAGAAACTTCTTAGAAAGAAATTCAGCATCATCAGGGCAAGGTGTACAGGCCTGAGTGAGTACAGAGAACACAAGACAAAAACATCAGTCATAGACAAGTAAATCTGTTGACCCAAGAGCAATGAAATGAGTGTGCCACTGAGCACTCTTCTCTCTGAAAACTGCTGTCAAAGAAACTCCTGCTGTTTGATATGTCCTGGGTTCAGGAAAACAAGAATTCACAAATTCGCGGACTTGGACTCAATGTTCTTAGAGGTATTTTCCAACTTAAATGATTCCATGATTATATAAAACTATTTCCAAATGACTGATGAGGAAAATACCTGACACCATCTCAAACTTTTCTTTATGGCAGAAACAGCCTTTAAGTCTCCAGAACTGACATAACTGCTTCTGATTAACAATAATCTGGTATCATGGGATGGATCCATCTTCCAAAGTATAACTTTGTGACTGGTATTTGTGTGGGTCCATGGTGCAAGAAGCAATCACAGAAGAGAAGAGAGACCAGACAGAACTGATATTATTTCTAATACAAGAACTGGAAGCCTTGGGGGTAGAATTAAAGCAGTAATAAAAATGCCATCTGGAAAAAGAGCTGGGCGCATCAGTAGGAGTCAAAGCAAAGAGGTTTCCTAGTGACACTTGGAGTGATGATGTTCAGGTGGAAATGAAACCTTTTATGGGCAGCAATTAAAAACTGTCCAGGTAAGTCAGGGAAATGAGCAGCAAATAAAGCCACTCTCAAACAGCAGGGTGGGGTCACTGAGTTGGTCAGGACCTGCTGTGGTCCTGATCTATTTTTCCACAAAATATAGGTGAGGAAAGCTTTGGATTGCTTTGTGTTTGAGCCTCAGCAGAGAGTTGACTTTAGGAATGACCTCAGAGATCACTTATTCAGCTGTGGAAGCACAGGTATGAGAAGGCAAAGGGCAGCTTAGGTGACAAAGTAGGACAGAAATTTTTGACCTCTTTGGGGAGAACTCCTCTTGGTGCTTAAAATGTCAGATGCTTCCATTTTAATTTATCTGAAGAAGAAGTACGTGGTCAGTACTATGCTGAGGCATCTTGAGAGCAGCTTACACATTTAGCTGTAGGAATTAATAGGGCTGTGCTTTCATGGGTGCTCACAGATCTGGGAGCACCACGGTCACCTTGATGCCTCACCCAAATTAACTCTTTGCAGATATTGCCCTAGGCAGAAGATCAAGGAGCTATTTCAAGGAATGACTGCTGAAAACAGCATCACTTTTTCTTTCCTTCTCATAACTTGCAAAGCCTTCTGAATAAGGTGCGAAACCTCCTGAATTACTCACCTGATGAATGTATTGCTCCTGGAAGAGATTTCAGATCAGCCAAAAGCTTTCACCGTTTGGAGAGACCATTTGGGCTCTTGTGATCATCTGAAAGCATGGCATCCTCTCAAAGTGGCAAGATCAAGGTTTTCTGATCTCATCAGGCAAGTTTGGAATTTAGAAGTGAGGTGGTACACAGGTGGTTATCTTCATTCAGAAATTGTGTCATGGCTTTGAAACTGCTGAAATTGGGGGTGCTGGAAGAGTCATGGCTGATTTGCAAAATGTATGATTTGGTGACGTGTAAGCAGGAAGTGGAAAATGGTGCAGGAAATGTGACGTCGGCAAGACAGCTAAAAGAGAGAGAGCCCCAGCTCAACAGTGTCTTATGGAGGCATCACTGGAGTGTGTGGCTGAAGAGTTGAGGACTTCTTCTGCCAGAGAGTTGGTAGTTACGACTGTCCACTGACATAGTCATGATTTATTTCACAAAATCACCTGCTACTTGTGAAGTCAGGCACCCAAGGGCGCTGCAAATAGGAGAAACCAGGCTGAATGTCTTTTGTAGATGTGGAAACAAGAGTAAACCATCTATGGATCGAAGGGGAATTTGGAATTCCAAGTATTTTGCTAAGTCTTTGAGACTGCAGGCTTCCAGGAAAGACACCCTCTCTCAGTGTGCCCACAGGCTGATTGGGTGTGGCTAGAAAGGATCATTATGGACTTCTACCTTCAACTCTCTTATTTTATAGATTCAAGGAAATTAGGGCACTGTGTCCCACTGCTTTTGAGGAATTTAAAACAGGACTGGATGATAATAGGAATTATACTCCAGAAGTTATTTTGTTTCAATATAAAGCTAATCTCTGTATTATGAAGAAATTTTGAGGTGATGTGGACTGTGTAGAAGATCAAACACTAGGCTGGAAAAGCTTGTTCCAGCCTGTTTGGTAACGTGAACATCTCTTGGATGAAATTTTACACGAGAGCTTATGAAGTCCAGGGATTGACTGGATGTGAGTGAGACGTAATGAATCCAGGAGAATTCAGTCCCAGTTGCACTTTGTGCCTCCTTTTCCTATGTAGTTGAAATATGTGTTAAAATAGTCTACCCTTGTAGTGACAAGTGCATAGACTAAGAAGACCGAGTTCATGTCCAGATCAAGAATAAAGATTTCCAACAAGCTGAGGTGAAAAAAAGCATTTTCTCAGTAGCTGCTTTTCATCTATTATCTCAGTTTAGCAGAGGTCATAGAAGAACTAAAGGAATTGTATCCCTTTAGCCTGAAAGGACTGAAAATATCTTGTCAGCTCTTCTTTTCAATCACTTCAGTCCTCTGAGGATAACGAAGATGTTGTATTCACAGGCTTGCCTGAGTGATGAAAGTATCTCCAAATGCTGTCAGAGTGGTCTCTACACCTTGGCTGTGGGTATCTGTGTTGGTGGATGATGTTACCCATTAAAGGAGCTTTGGAATTTCTGTGTTTTGGCTGGGTTTTGGTTGGTTTTTCTGGTGGTAGCTTGAGGGATCAAATCTGAGTACTTGTTTTCTAAGGATTGCTGAAGGCACTCATTGTTTCTGTTAAGAAACAGGTGCAGTTTTTTTCTCCCTGACTTTTTCAGCCAAAAGAAATATGGATCTGTTTTTAGGGTGGACCTTAAATACCTTCTGTGAGTTCTCAGTCCTTGTCCATATAAAATGGGACTGAATTATTGTGAATGCAATGACGTGTAGGTTATTTAGTCTAGTTGAAGAGGAGAGGGAGAAGGATTCTCCTGTACATTGTGAAGTATATTGGTTAACTCTTTCCATGTGGTATGGTCCCAGTCTGGGGATGAGGGATTTTCTCTTTGGAGGCTGCTGTTCCCACCTTAAACTAGCACCTGGGTGTCCAGATGAAATTCCTTGTGTCTGGATTTCTGATTCATATTAGCCCTAATGTGGCAGCAGCTGCTTTTGAATGGGTCTTGCCTATTTGGGTAAGGGGGATTGCAGGGAGTGCTGTGAAGTCTCATTTTACTTCTTCCACCTTGGCTACAGAGTGCTGAGAGGAGGGGAAGTGGGATATTTGTGCCATCCCTTGCAGATGGAGAACTGAGCACTTGCTGGTCAGCTGTTTTCTGGGCACTGTGTTGCCAGAGTAAGTCAGCAGAATATCTGATTTAAACGCCATTGAAAGTCTGCTGTACAGCTATGACAAGATCTCTTCAAAGTTAGTTGGCAGGAACTTAGCAGAACTTTGGTGAGTTAAGTGCTGTGATACTTTTTTCTAATTTCGGGATGACAAGTTAGAGACAAGCTTTTCTATTGTGTAAACACAGAGCTTTAAACACAAACAAATAGTTATTTTTGGTGCTCTTTTCCTATGACAAAAATTAAACTTGAAAGGTAAAAATAAACAAAAACATGTTCTAAAACCTTTTCAGATTAAAGATTAGAAAAAAGAAAGAACCAAGGCTCAAGTTCACTTCCAACTCACATAATTGCTGACACAAAGCTGCAGTCCAGCCGGATGAACAGCGCATTGTGAGGTACAGGAATAATTTGTAGTCCTTTTAAGTAACCACAGTAGCACACAGCAGATACATGCAGTGGAATAAATCCTTGTCTCTGCATTGGTTTCTCTAAGAAATAGGATAATATTTAGGTTTAACCAATATCTGTTTCTATCTCAATGGATCACAAGAGAGCAGTTAACTTCTGCTGTCTTATTTAGGGCACTGTACTGATAGAAGAATTTATATGTGAGTAAACTGTGGTATCAGAGATGATTGTGTCTTTTGCCTTGGTGAATAGTTTTTCAAACCACTGAGGCTGTGGATGTACACTTACTCTGCAAGCTGTTTTTTATCAGTGGCTTCACATTACTGCTCCCCATCAAAACAGTTGATGTGAATGTTTCTCAGCCCTCTCTAAGCAATATGAGCTCATATACTTAAGCAATTTAGTAGATGATTTGTGCTAACGGGGTTGACTGTTGCTTAGAGACCCTCAGGCTCTCAAAGGTTGTAATGTGAAATGAATGACCCAGATTAATGTTTACTTTTGCCCTTTGGTTTGGGTCAGCTTAGTTCTTTTATTGAACGTTGTGATCTATGGGTTTTGTAATTCTAAGGAGTGCCAGGTATGCTGTTTTATTTCCATCTGTCAAATCAGAAAATAGTGGGAAGTTCTGCTCCAGAGAGGTGCTTGGGGCAAGGCTGGCAGCTGGGATTTCCAATGAGGGAGGAAGCTTGGGAAGAGCATGTCTGTTTTAGCAGGAGGCCAGACCTTCTGCCACTCAGGCTGGAGCGTCTCAATGTCCTCTTAAACGGAAGTGTTAATCAAAATATAGCAGACTAATTGTTTATGTGAGTGGATGAGATTATCCCAGACAATGTGGTGCTGTTTGACTTGGAGAAGGAACTGTGTAACCGTATGCAAAGCTGCACCACAGCGATAGACGATTGGCTTTTTGATTAGGTCATAAAATCTGGGGAGGTGATAAAAATGGAGCTGATTTTTGGGTGGGGTGCTCTGCTATCTTTTCAGATCAGCTTATAGCTGTGGAGTATTATTTACTATGCACAAGTGAATAGGGAATAGTAGCCGAGGCAGTGAGCAGGTTTATAATCTTAATGTGCCAGGCAGCGGGTTGAGCTCTTGTGATAATGTGTCTGAGAGGTTTGTGGAGTGATAAGAAAAACGTTAGAATAGTTTTACTGTGCTAAATATTATTGCACAATGTTAGATTAGAACTTTTTAAGTGGGGGTTGTTTGTCCCAATTAGTTCAACTTGAAACTAGATGTGAGCTTTGGCATGCTTGTTTTTGTGTCCAGGTCCCCTTTGCAGGGAGAGTGTGCAGTAGCAGTTGCTGCTGCAGATTCTCTATGGGAACTGGCGTGTCATGGATATAAACCTCAGGATCTCCGGCTTGCCTGTAATTGCATTTAAGACCTTGCACTGACACGAAGAGATGGAATACACAAAGCACCCTGAAAGGTAGAACGCCTTCTTCCTGAGAAGAGCTGCTAAAATGTATCCCATTTACTTATAATTTTCCATTAAGGAAATAAAAAAGAGTGGCCTGGGAGAGCTGACGTCTCTAAAAAGGGAAGCAGGTGGCTTTCCATTGCATTTCTGCATGGTCCTCACCATGCTGGTCGAGAGTTGGTCATGCAGGAGTAAGGAATGGTGGCTACTTACTCCATCACCCATCACATTCTCACCTTGCTCCAGTTCCTTGTGGGAGCTGCACGGTCTTCTTCAAACCAGGTCATTTCTTTTCTCCTGTCACCCCTCATATTGTTTCTGTCCCCTTCCCTCGTGCCTTGGAGCCCTGTGCCATCCCATCGCCAGCCTTTCCCATGCCTTGGATTCTGCCCCTTCCCCACCCACCTGTTGCTTGAGGGCATCAAGAACTTCTTGCAGGATGAGCTTAAAACCCCCATGCTGCAGCCAGGGCTCTGCTCTGCGTGCAGAGGAGCTGATCCCAAGGCTGTCCCTCTGCCATGCCTCCTGCCCAGCCCACCAGGCAGCTGCTTGCCCGGCGCTCTGACAGGTCCTGCCGGTGAGTGGAGAAGGGGAAATGTTATTTTTTCCCATGTATACAATGAAAGGAAGCGCTGTAATAAACGGAGTGAGGTAAAAAGGCCTTCCCGGCACATTACCTTCTAACACTTCTTCATCCTGTTTCTCTGCTCCAGGTCCCACTCTGATGTGGGGAGTGGGACTGAATTCCCCGCAGCTGGCTCCTGCCAGCCCCCAAGGCCTGGCTTCCTCAGGCAGGGAAAGCCTTGCTTTGCCCTGTCAAGGGAATGAAGGACATCTCTCTCTTGGAACTGGGCAAAGGAGGGTCTCTTGCACCTTGGCGCACTGGAGCTGGTGTAGGGAAGTGCTATTTCATTGCTAATATAGCAAAAGGAATAATAAAGTCTCCAGAAATTATGTAAAAGACAAGAGCGGTGGGTGGGAGGGTGGAGAGAGGAAATACTTGGAGATGTCTGCAGTGCTTCCTGTTTGCTTCTGAAAATTATGAGTCAGATCCCCCAGAAACAAAAGAGAGGGGTTTGAAAAATGGTGAGATGTAAAATAAGTAATCATGCGTGCATCTGTTCTCTTGGTCTTCTGGTTTTTGAGCTCTCAGAGCTGGAGGCCATTTTTCACATTTTTCGGGGAGGTGGTGACCAAAAGGAACACACACTCTTTTCCTCTCCAGTGAAAGTAGAGGGGTTTTTAATATCTCTCAATGCAGCATCAGGAAGGAGACCGATAGAAAAGATACCAAAGATCACAAGGTTTGGAATAAAATTTGTGATAGCATCACAGTTCTTCTAGAGTTGATTGCTTTGGCTTGAAGAGCTTTTGCAACAGGGGGTAGGTGTAACCCTGGAGCTGGTTTGCTTTGTGAGGTATATACATTGGCACAGGAGGGAGAAGGTGTGCTGTGTGTGCCTGGATTGTGTTTGAGACGGATCCAGAAGGAGGAACCATGCTCCTTTTTCCCAGGTCAAACACAAACTGCATCTTTAAAACCCATGGATTCCGTGGGATTTGTGGCATGAGTGTTGATAAGTGTATGTGTGTACAGCAGGATTGCACTTAAAAAGGAAAAATGAAGTGGATATCATTGTTCCACTTATCGTATCAGCAAGTGCAGGCTTTTCTAGAAAACCCGATTTCTTTGTTTCTCTGCCAGTTAATTCCCAGTAAATGTATGTAAGTGATAAAAGACTCCAGTTTTCCCAGTAGAAAGTGATTATCTGTAGGCGTTTTTCCTCCGTTATGGTGTCAGGATAAGCTGTGCGAGGAGACCTGGAAGCATTTCCTTCTGCTGAAAAGAATGCTGCCAAACTGGAGGGCCTGAAGGTAAAAGGCCAAACTCATTTCTTTGTAACAGAGCTTGTTGTTAAGACACACCTTAGGAGGTGATCTGACTGACAGCTGACAGCATCGCCAGAGAGTCAGAGCTCCTTGGTGCTCAGCAGAGTCATTGCTGAGAGCTCAGGTGGACCAAAAAAATCTGTATTAATAAATAATCTCTCTCGTGTGCTCTGGAGTGCTGGGATGCAATAGCCTGTGCTGCTAGAAATGTTTCCTGGAGTGATTTTTGCCACTAACGCCATCCCCAGACCCTGTGCAGGGATGGGGCTGGAGGGGTCCTGGGATCTCCTCCTGGAGTGTGCAGCCACCCTGGCTTGAATGCTGAGCTCTGCTGAGCAGATGTCAGGTTTTCTGTGCCTCAGAGCCTGGGAGAGTCCTTGGGCATGTGAGATTGGCTGTTGTGAGCATAGCCTTGCTGTGTTAAAAGCAGAGGAGACGCCAGCCTGCCCGGTGGTCAGTTTGAGAAAGGTCTGCAGCAGTTTTGAGGTGTGAACCTGCTTGTTACGTGATTTTCCTGCTTTAAAATGATAGTTATGAGAAGTTCACATGAGTAGAATGGGCTCCTTTTCCACCTCTAGCTTCACACCTGTCCACCTGCACAGAAGTGACTGTTTTGCCACCCTGCTTGTGGCTGCTGTTGCGTGACTCTCCTGCTTCCCAGCTCCTTCCGCTGTGGCAGGAGCATTCCCAAGCATTTCCTCTTCAGGTTTCTGCTCTGTGCTGCTATGTGGGACTCTCTCAAGCGAGTGTGTACAGGTCTGGGGTAGGTGTGGCAAAGGGCTCCCAGAGCTGCTCCCAGCAATTGGGAAAGCAGCTCTGAGACAATCTGGAACAGCTCCCAAAATGATCTCTCCCAGTAGGAAACTGGCTCTGCTTGGTTTTAAAACAAGTAAATAGAGTCACTGTGATTTCTCAGCTGGTTTTTTTTTTGAAGGTGTTTTTTTAACTTGCTGCTGAGGAAAGAGAAGAACAAAGAGAATATGCAAAAATACCTGGCCCAGCTGCAAAAATTAGTAAACATTTATTGTTGCAAAATGAAAATAAAAATCATGCAATCCTTTGTTGAGAGAATTGGAGAACGTGTTGATGTGGAGGTATCTCCTGTGCACAATTCTCATTGCCACCGGTGAGAGCTGGACGCATCAAACGGTGAGCAGAGCTCGTTCAGGGAATTCCTGCCAGCCAAAGTCATTGTCCCTGGGGGCAGAAGTAAAGGCTGAAACCAGCAGCAGGGTTTTGGGAGCTGGATTGCATGCTGGGTACAAGTTTGTTGCTGGTTATGCTGTTCAACCTGAGAGCTGTCTCCTTTTATCTGAAGGCAAAACCAGGCAGCACCGTAATTCCAGGGCGCTGCCTCGGCGAGGAGATGGTCAGGAAAGGTTCGTGTTCCCGCTGTAAAGCCCAGGTTTGCACCCGGTGCCAGGATATTGCACATCTCATGGAAAGGGGCTGTGGCTGGGGGAGCTCAGGATGTGTTGTGTGAATGTGCTTGGCCTTGAAGACGGTTTCTGGGGCTGCTGAAGGCAGATGAACTAAAGGAAGGACATGAAAAGCACTGGGTCAGGTGCTGAGCTGCTGCAGAAAAAGGCTGTTTGACTAATTTCAGTGGAATTACACATGTTCTCACCTGCTTGGGACTTGTCCCCATTGTTGGCCTCTGAAATGAGGTGAGGCATTTCTTTGTTTGGTACCCTGACATATAACAGAGTTTATAACATGGAGGGTTTTGTTACCTGTATTGTCTGAATATTTTTTTTTTTTTTTACTTAAGCAAAAAATTCAGCACTTAAGATTTGCCTCTCCTGTGTGAAATAAGCACTGCAGAATGTGTAAAATGTCAGCATTTTGGCTGAGCAATGTTTTCCACTCACATTTTTACATAGTGTGACATGAGTTGGTCTGCCGGATTATTGCTGTTTGTGCTTTACAAAATGGAGAAAGAAGTTGGTTTGTTTTCCAGGATTTACATTCCAACCTGTGTTTGCAGGATTGATAATTTGTTCACGTATATTTGTGGGTGTATATATTTTTGTATGTCTGTGTTTGCCTACATATATGTTGTCATTCCAGACACTGAGGTTCATTATAAGCCTCACAGTAGCATTTGAGGCTGGTTTGTCTGCTTCAACAACAATATTTTTACATTGTGCTATTGCAGCAAAGTTTCCTAATTTTCTGCCTTTGCTTATGCTTCCTTTCTACAGTAAGTGTTGCCATTCTGACGAGTAGGTGTGACTGCCTTCATTACGGGGATGAAGTCACTTTTTGATCACTGGACAGATATTGGCATTTCTCAACAGTATTTTTCTGGGTAAATCTTTCCATTTCCATTAAATGCTGTTAACAGTGAACAATCCAGCCTGACTGTTTTTATTAGAACACAGTTCTTCAAAGCAGTCCTTTAAAGTGGCCATTCACAAATACGTGCAAAGCTGAGAAAAAAAGCAAAAATTCTTCTGTTGTAAACTAAACATAGAATTTCTTTTGATTGTGATTATTTTCTCTATGCTGCTGGCTCAGCTTTGCTGTCTCTGGCTGAGTAGGTAACTATGCAATGAATTCTGCTTGATTTTGGGAGCAGTGATGCTGTTACTAGGACCTCTTTTCTGAAGGCACTGTGTACCATGGAAATTTAAACTGCCCAGTCTGATAGGGACTGGTTAGTGAGCTACATGCCTAAAATTCACATAAGGATGCAGGGTTGCCTTTGACACCCTCGTTTTTAGTTTGCAGTGGTCCCAGTGTCAGTGTTTCAGATGTCTGCTAGGTTGATATACCTAATAATTCTACTTTGTCTGTGCTTTCTTACATTGAGAGAGCTGACTTGCAGACCTGTTACGGGTGGTTGTAAGGTGTGAGCAAGCAGAGTTAAAGTCACGTGTGTAATCTTGATTTTCTGATTTACTTCTAAGTAAGTGGTGTGTTTGCTTTGGGCCAAATCCTGGACTTTTTACAGTGTTTGCATTCTATATGTAGCTAGCTGGAGTAAGGATTAAGTGGAAATGCTGCAGAGGTTAGATTGTAATTAAAAACTTTGATGAATAACCCTCAGTGTGAGGTGCTGACGCTGCTGCTCCTTTAAACTTCATCCCCCAGTGCACTTTTGGGAAGCTGGGATGATGGGGGTGAAATCCTGGCCTCAGAGACATCGGCGGAAATTTTGTCCATTCAAAGAGAGCCAAGATTTCACCTAAAAGGAAAATGTTAGTAATGGAAAAATTGCCCAGTCCTCCAGGTGATGTGCATTATTAGTGGGTCTGTGTCCTGCAAGCCACTACTGCCTTCTGAAACTTTTCCTAATACTCATTTTATCATTTCCATTTTTTTAGCTTTAATACAACTTTAATCCAAAAGAGGGTTTGCCTGTGGAAGTGTTTTCCAATTAAATGCCTTTAGGCTGTCGCAACATCCTTTTATGATAGACTCTTACTTTTCATATTAAAAAAAAAAAATAGAAAAGAAACAAAGGAAGAAATCAACCATTTCCTTGGGTTTATGGGAATGTAATTTGTTTATCAAAGGCACTGAGACAGACTGAAGCCAAAACCTGCCTGGGAGCAGAGCACCAGTGCTGTGGAGAAGTGCAGCAGGACGCTGTGTGCCTGGGGAGGGAGCTAGGTGGGATAGGCTGGCACACCTCCTCCCATTGCCAACTCCCCATGGAATCACAGAATATCCTGAGCTGGAAGGACCCACAAGGATCATTGAGCCCAGCTCCTGGCCCTGCACAGCACAGCCCTAAGAATCGCACCCGGTGCCTGAGAGCATTGTCCAAACACTTCTTGAGCTCTGTCAACCTTGGGACTGTAACCAATTCCCAATCCCCTTTTGACAGCAGAAAATAGATGTGGTTGGCACCACTGAAAATGACTCGATGTATGTTGTATTGAGGTGAGGATGTTGAAATATTGTGCAAATGTTCATTTACTTGGCAAAAATGAGTATGTCCAAGCAAAGCTCAGTACCATTTTCTTGGTGCATTAATGGCTTACCTATTATGCAGGCCAAGAAAATTGCAAAACTGAGACTAAAATCTAAGAACCATGTTTTCTGCTTTCCTCTGTAACCTCCAAATAACATTTTATTCCTTTGTAATAATTTATTTCAACTCTGTTCTTATAATTTAATTGAAATTGCACCATGTTTGAAATGTAAATATAGGTATAAAAAGGGATAAACAAGTTTTACTGAACAGAAGCTTTTGCAAGTTAAAAGCATGACTGGATATAACACAATACAACAGAATAACAAAATGGCATTCAGGATTTATAGCTGGATTACTTAATTGAGCAGAAAAACTTATGCTTTTATTCCCCTCGTCCCCTCTGACATGCAAGCCTGCAGGTACAGTTACAAGAATGTATGAATGCACTATCAGATGAGGGAAGAACTTTAGGGCTAATTATTTGTGCAGTTATTAGTGCAAATGTGGAGCTGCCTGCTTGCATGGTGGTGTTTTTGTTTCCCAGTATGTGCTTGGGAATTGTGCTTTCTGCCCATGTGTCTCCACACTGTTTGATAATAGAATTCAAAGTGACCCACGCAAGCATTTTTTGGGACGGTGGGAATGGCTGAGTGTTCCTGCTCTGTGTAGCTGAGATAAAATGCACCCACATCCTTGTTTCACACTGAAGGTGATGCATGGTGAAATTTGTCTGCTGTTTTAGACACCTTGAGGAGTTTGGAATGTTTTAGATGCATAGAAGTTTGCTTTCCCAGAATAAGGGTATTTATTAAACAGCTCCTTTCAACCTGTTTTATGCTCTGTGTTTGTGGCAATTAAAACTTGTTCAGAAAGGAAAGTACAAAGTTCCTAAAGTTTGAGGCAGGCAGGAGCCAGACTTTCTTGTCTCTGTGCTGCTGTATCTCACTGGCATGAAGTTAAGTTCTTTAAATATTGTGTTCTGCTGTCCTCCCATTTGTCAAAAGGACTTTTTAGCATGGAATCTTCCTAAATGGTACAGAGATTTAATAGCCTTGCTATAAGTGCAAGGAAGAGCCTTTTTATTTTCAGTGCGAGCTGGGATTAATGTAGGCAACCCTAAAAGATGTGAAAAGATGGTGAAAAATTTGGCTTTGGAAAGAGACAGGAAAAAGGACACATTTCATACAGGGTAGCTAAATCATAGTGTAAATCATTTGAAGCAGGACTGGTAGTCAGAAAGGAGTATGAACTCACATTTTGGGAAGGGTGAGGTAGGATGACTGTAGATTTTTGGCAGGAGACCGCTTGAAGCACACAAGAAGTGGGCTGACCTAGATGCCTGATAAGAGGCTCAGTGAAATGAAAAGTGGGTGGACTTGGAGAAGAACTGGGTGGACCTGATTGTTTTGGCACTTAGGTATTTGATGTTTGATTTCCAGGGCAGCAAAATTTTAATCACCTATTGTTCGTTATTGGTTGGTTTCTTGGTGGTATGACTTGCACCTCTCTTCCCGAGTGGTTGCTGGGATGCGTGGAGCATGGGAGAGGCTTCGTGCTGCAGTTTGGGAGGAAAGAAGTGTCCTGGATGGCAGGTGTTCTGGAGGAACGTTTCTGTGGAGGAGGTTGTGTGAAGGGACATCTGAGGAGCAAAGCGAGGGAGGCTTTGGGGGCTGCTCCTTTGTTCATGAGGACACGTCGAGGTTATGTGGTTTTGGGATGTACCCTCAGCACGCTTTGTGAACAAAGAAGTTGCTGGGCTCCACTGGCAGTTAAAATGTGCAGCTTCTCTTGCTGATGCCTGTCACCAATGTTGCCCCTCTTCCTGCTGCTGCCCAGGCCTTGTGCTGCTCAAAAAGGCAGTGAAATGATGATTCCATTGAGAGAGTAAAAGCTGAGCAACTTGAGTGTCTTAGATTGAAGACATCGCCTCTAGCTTAGTTTATTCAGCTTTTTGAAGAGTAAAGTACTCCATAGATGTATAAATAGTACCGAGTGTGTAACAGACATCAGCAGCTGGGTCTTGTATTTTTTAAAGAGTTACACACACACATGTGCAGTTCCATGTATGGGAGAGTCTGTGCGCTCATGTGTTTGTTCAGGTATTGTACTTAAAAATACTGGCTATGATTAGTGGGTGGAAATCTCTGTTGGTAGGAGGAGGCAAAATACATTTCAGGATGGTATTTTTGAAACTCAAGGCACAAAGCTAAGATAAACGATATTATGTGGCTGCTGTCTTTGACAATCTAAAAAGCATCTCATATTATGAAAGAGACCTAAAATCCATGAAACCCACCATAATTCCTTTCCTGTTGTTTTCTTACATTGGGTTTTGTTCTTTCAGAATGCAACTGTATCTCAGTAAATCTAAAATAACTCATCACTGGGAATGGTCCTTCTAGGATTATAGCTGTACAACTATTCCTTGACTCTTGCACTACATCTGCAAGTTCCTAGAAACCTTTGGTGTATTTACCTTTAGCTTGTGTGAGGTAATCGGGGAGCTTGCAGGACACAAAGACTTATATGATTCCTATCTATGAACCCAGGCACCATTAGACTTTTCTGCCAACATACCTTGCTTATCAATTATACTGCTGCTGCTCAGTCCTGCTCCTCCCATCCCTGTGTCCTTCCTCCCATTTCAGCAGAGAAGGGACAGCTTTAACTCCACCAGATGATGGGGGAGAATGAAAGAAGAGGAAGAGAGGTGCAGAACTCTGCAGGTTCATGCTTTGACCGCTTGACGTGAGACAGAACTTTTTTCCTGTGCAGTGACCGAGCCCTGAACAGATTGCCCAGAGAGGGTGTGGAGTCTCCTCACTGGAGATATTCCAGAGCTGTCTGGGCACAATCCTGAGCCATGTGCTCTGAGATGGCCCTGCTGGAGCAGGGAGGTGGGACCAGCTTGACCCACTGTGGTCCCTTCCAGCTTGACCTGTCCTGTGATTCTGTGATGATAGTGGAGACTTGAAACTGCCTTTGCTTTGCCCCCCTGCCTCTGTGGAGAAGCACACCTTATCTCCTGGGCATTGCTTTAGGTAGCTCCAATTCTTGTTTAATGAGCCTTTGTACACTGTAGCTGTGTACACTTGTGTACTGTGGGGCCTTAATGGCTTAAACACCTGCTGGTCTGTGAGGTTGGCTGCCTGTGGCACTATGATGAGGAACTGCCCTTGCTTCCCCTGCAGAGAGTGGAAAAACTTCCACCGGCTTCAGTGGGAGAGTGACTGGGCATCTGTGACAAGCAATCCCATGAGCGTTGTTGCTTTCAGCCCCTAATTCTGCAATTACTGAATACAAAGGGCTGTGCGTAAAGTCCAGGGCTGTAATTACTGCTTTGACTTCCCTGATGATTTATCTTAGGCACCACCAATGAACTGTACAGCTTAATTACAGCAGTTACTTGGAGGGATTGTGCAAAACCCAGGTATTGATTGTGTTCAGGGAAGAACTTGCCTAGCTAAAAATCGTATCATACATGTGCAGGGATCTCCTTTGTCATTTATGTGCTGCCAACGTATGGAAAACTGAAATGCAATTGTGTTGTATGTGCCAGGTGCTGAATGACAGCAGAGAGCACAAAGAAGTATTGTCTGCAGTCCAGCTGAGGAATTAAACCCCTTGGAGTTTGTCAAAGCTTCTCCGATAGTACCATGGTTAAGTGGCTTGAATATTGGCACCGTAATTTGGATCAGTGTTTACATAGCTTGCACATTTTATGGCATAATACAATAAATATAATACAATAAATTCTGCCTTTATCTGAAAAGCCTGGTCTGGTGCACTTTGGCCTCCTATTCCAACCTACAAGCAAGTGATCCTAAAACCTGCTGTGATGTGGTCTGACAGTCACTGCGGGCGCCCAGGACCTTTTGCAGCCAAGCCTGTTTGGTTTCACACATCTCAAATGGATTTGTTTGCAGGTTACAAAGGTCTTGAATTGCTGGTTGTTTAAGGCAGCCACCTCACAGGTGTCAATAACAAACCAGCAGCTGCTTTTGGCTCGCTATAAAAGTGGGATTTGAATATTTTGAATTGTGTATCAGAGGAAGTGGTCTGTGTTTGAAGAGCCTCTTCTGTTCCCATCCACAGAGCGGGCTGAAGTCTTGCGTCATGTGCAGCGTGCAGCTCAGCTCTCCCTACGGCACCGTAACAAGCACCTCCAGAGTAAACAAGGAGCTGTTAGACTCTCTGAAGGTCATGCAGCTGGAATACAGGATGAGTGGCATTATGTGGAAATTCTGGGGATTAAATCGTTAATTTAATAACTGCTAAATAAACAAAACAATACTTTCCTCAGATTTTTGTCCTGTGTTATTAAGAAGCAAAGGTGTGAGAAGCTGAGGTGCTGAGCAAGGGCTCAGGAGATGTTCCTGCTCTGTCGTGCCGCTGCCCTGCCACATGTCAATCAACCTTTCTGTGCTCTGATTTTGTGTCCATAGGATGGCAGCAGCACCAGTTCCTTTTTCCTTTGTCTTCTCTGATGTCTTTGGTTCCTGATGGCTGCAGAACTCATTTATGGTCCTTATCTTTGTGCACTTAAAGAATGCTCAGCGGCAGGTGATTGATGTTAATTGTTTAATGTCTGTTCTCTGCAAGGCCAGTGTGTCTGGCTGGCTCAGAGAGTGTGCAGGATCTCATTTGTTTTTCTCAGCACCAACACCTTGTTTTCTATCTGGCTTTTGCTACAGTGACGTGCCATGGTGAAAGTTTTGTGTTTCACCCACAGTTGTAGTTGTCAGGAGGGTGCACAAGTTGTCACCAAGGAACACGGGAGCTTCCTTGTGAGTTATGGCTGGCTTTTCAATATGCCTCCATCCTGACAGTGCTTAAGGTCAAACCTTATGGGTTCCTCCTTAAAAACCTTTGAGGGATTTTGTTGAGAGTGAGAAGTACTCCTTGGCATTAAAATCCTTTGGCACAGCTTCTGTTAAGGTAGTCCTTTCCAGTCAGCTCTCTGTGACTCCAAGTTTTAGGTGCTGTTTATAGGAAGCTTTGGCCTATTAGAATATGGACAGAGCGCAGGATGCCTGCAAGACTCAGGAAATTCCTGAGTCCTGCTTTCCAAACTCACTCTGTTCTTGTTAAGCCTGGCCTAACCCGGACTGTGAAGAAACACAACTCCGTAAGGCCCTCTGCTCGCTCCTGAAGCTCTTTCTTCAATTCCCTTTCCTCACTGACACCTCATGTTTGTATCTAGGTCTGTTATGAGACTGGAACTGCTGACTTCCAAAATTCTTTGTCATTTTTGCTTCGGGGAGCTGCAGCCACAGTGCACACTTTGTCATCTTGCTAGAGGTAGAAAATTCAAGGGTGTGCTGGGGGATCGGCCTCGCTGCGCTTGTGGCTGGAGGCAAAGCCTTCACCAACTTGAGTGAAAGCTGAATGCATCTATTGTGTAGCTTGGCTGAAGCCAATTTGTGCTTTTTCTGGCAATTTCTAACAAAAATGCTGCTAAGAATGTTGCTGTGAAGCAACAGGGAAGTAGTGTGTCCTTAAACATGATTTTCCTGAATAATTGTTTGAAATGGGCAAATTATTTACAGGATGCTTCCTGAAAGGAAGCTGAAATTATGTTTAGGAAGTTCTGAGATAAGTTTAACAATTCATGCTTTTAAATTTTATTGTTTATTTAACTTCCAAAATATTGCAAGAAATACATTAGATTTGTCATCTAGATTTTCTGCCATGGATTAAAAAAATGCTTATTCATTTTAGCACAGGAAAATGTGGTCTTGGGTGTTTGGATCAGAGCTGGACCTTAATTCCACCTGCCTCCTCAGAGGAAAAAGATTGGAAATGGTGAAGAAGAAAATCTGACAGCTGCAGAGAAACAAACTGTTTCTGATTCAGGGTTAATGGCTCTAATGAAGGAAAACATAAATTTTACATATAACATTGAATGTATGTGGTGTAACAAAAGGGATTTTAACTGGGTTTAAATGAAGTGGGATCTGAAATATGGGCCATAATTTAGTGCAGTAGAGGAAATTCTCCCTCTGGAAGGAACATGTAGACTTTTCTTGGTTATGCTTAGCAACTGAGTAACAGAGTTTCTAAGGTGTTTTTTGTATTACATCAGAGAAATGTGGAAACTTCTGTATCTCTGGTGTGGCAGGTGTGTCTCTGCATTTGTATACACTGATGGCATGTTTTAGTGAGTGTGATAACTTTTGTTTTTCTAGGTTAGTGGATGACCGGTGTGTGGTCCAGCCAGAGGCAGGCGACCTTGCTAACCCTCCAAAGAAGTTCCGAGGTCAGTAACTGGGGATCATTTCTCTTTAATGACCAGCTGATGCAGTTCTAACTCCTTGGGCACTTTTGTCATGTAACTTCCCCCAGGGTTTGTGGACACAGGGACGAAGTTTCAAACTGGAACATGAATGGCAGATTTTGAGAACTAAATACAAAATTTGCTAAGGCATGAGAGGCAGGTGGAAAATACGGAGAAAAGGACTTTCCTGCAGTCCAAGAGTTGCTTGCTCTGTTCTGTACACTGAACACCGATACCCTGCTGTGTGACAAACTCTTTGCTCCAGCCCTGCTCTTACTGCAAATGGGAAAGAAGCCTGTGAGGTCCAAAGCTACTTGAGCTGATGGATTTTTTTTTTTCAAGATAAGATACCGTTTTAAGGAGTACCCCCAAATATTTTGTCAGCTTTTTGTTTTGCCTTTACTTAAAACTGTATCTGATTTTTTTCAACTTGACCTTGTAGATTTGGATCATTCTGCTGTTTTGCTTATTGGAAAAAAATAACAGTGCAGTGACAACATGTAGTTTTTACTTCTTGAGTGCTAAAAAAGTACTTCTAACTGTGCCAGAGCAGAGCCTTACTAGCCTGATCCAGGCCTCTTTTGGCTTAAAAGGGCTTGGATTCACACCAGTTCTGAGACAAAGAGAGTATCGCTTCCCTGATTTGGAGCAAGGGAAACGTGTTTCATGGCTGTTTGTATCTATTTTCAATGATCTTTAAGGTCCCTTCCAACCCAAACCATTCTATGATTTTGAGGGGTTGCACTGACGTGCTTAACCTTAGTATTTTATTTCCAGTGTTTATGTATACACTACTAGTGCAAAAAATAAAGCCTTTAAAACACTGGGAGAGTGAAGTTCTGCTTTCCCAGAGAATTCAAGATTTTTTCCATTATATATTTAGGAAACATCAGCAGGTGGTTCCAGTTCCAGCTGTGAGCATTCAGCAGACTGGCAGATACTGGAAACCAAGAAAGTGAGGATGCATACTTAGAAACTAACAGTAATAAATTTCAGTCACTTGTGTGACTGAATAGCTTGACTGTGATTTCACCCTCTCACTGCCTGCAAGTACACGTGTAATTCAGGTTGCACAAAATTTCAGGTAGGGATTCTTTGGACAATATTTCTGTCACTGGACTACCCCGATGAGTTTCTAAAGTTGAGCATATCCAGGTTTCTAGATGAGACGAAGGTCACTGGGAAAGATTTGTGATAGGGTAGCTGCAGAATACACCCAAATGCCTACAATTAAGGATCTCAACAGAGCTTAAAAAGACAACCATATTTTTTTCACTGTCTGGTGTTTGAGGGCTTGACTTTATAACTTCAGTACGTTAGAGTTCTTTTCTTGGAGCTCTGTGTTGTTCATTTCTAACTTCAAAAGGCAAAGAAAGAAAAAGTTGGTAGGTTTCTGTGTTGATGATTTGGGCACTTTGATGCAGGGTGGAAGCTAACTGAACTCCCAGCACTAATGATTTGCCATCAGTGGTGGCAGCACATGTGGAGCAGATGTCAGAGGGGGCTGGGACGCTGACAAATGCACAGCTGTTTTCTGCTGCTGGGGAAAGCAAGGGCTGTATCCTGAGTTACATCCCAGCTTCTGTAGGGGAATGGTTTCCATTAGTTGTGGACAGTTTTGGCTCTGTCCCTTATTGTAACCTCTGTCTGTTGCTTGCATAACACATCCGTTTATCTCCAGCTGCCTCTGCTCCCTCTTCTCCACAGCATCAAACCTTTCCTTTCCTCTAACTCAGATCCTCCTCTTTTTGGGGATTCCCTCTTCTCCCTCTCTCTCCCCACCCCAAAACTTTTTAGTAGCTGCTCTCCTCCTCCTCCCTGCTGCCTCTTAGCTCTCTTTGCAGCCTTTCTTCCAGTCACTCCTTAGCTGTCTTTACTTTATAGTGCACCCATAGCTGACTTAATTTTGGGTCTGCTGGTGTGGTGGTAGCTTGCAAATTTGGATGAGCTGCAACACAGAATGATTTGGCTTGGAAGGGACCTTAAAGCCCATCTCTTTCCAGTCCCCTTCCACTATCCCAGCTTGCTCAGAGCCCCGTCTAGCCTGGCCTTGGACACTTCCAGGGCTGGGGCAGCCACAGCTTCTCTGGACACCCTGTGCCAGGGCCTCAGCACCCTCACAGGGAACAATTTCTTCCTGATATCCAACCTGAATCTACTCATTTTCAGTTTGAAGCCATTTCCCCTTGTCCTGTCACTCCATGCCCTTGTAAAAAGTCCTTTTCCATCCAGCTTTCTTGTAAGTCCCCTTTAGGTACTGAAAGGTGCTATAAGGTCTCTAACACCTGTAGGAGAAACTAAATTAGTGAAAAAGTAAGTTTTGTCACATTAATTTATGCAACCCACCTTTCTATAACAGTGTGGCTATTGTTTTAGGGGCTGCATAGAATATAATTTTCCTGCTGCTTCAAATATTCATAATCAATGTGTGTTCATGAGGATGGCTGCAGGAAAGATAAATCCATCATTTGGATGTTGTCTCCTTCATCCTTTAAGACAAATTCTAAGTGTGGGAATAGCAGGAGCTGTGCTGAGAGCCCAGCAGAAACTTCCTGTCAATTTAATTGAGATTTAGTGCCTTGTACCATGGAGGTGTCTCTACCATGAGAGCAACCATAAGCACATCTCTGCCATGCTTTGCTAAATTTCTTAGCTCTACTCAGAGCCCTGAGGCAAAAGAGTTGCTAAATGTTGTTCTTATAACCAAGAAATCTAAGCAAAATCCATATTTTTCTCCCCAAGAATCTTCTGGGAAATATCTTTCAATTAAAGCAGCAAAGTTAACAAACCAAACAAAAACTGCTTTAAGTAGGTTCTTGACATGAAAGGAAGACTTAGGCATGAATGATTAATTGAATTATTAGACAAAAATGACTGAAAATAGCATCTAAGAGCAGGATGAGCAGGGCCTCTTCAGTAATAGGAACTGCTGTCTGTATGGTTTACAATGTTTTTATCACTGATAGCTGAACTGGCGTTGATTTGAGGTTAGAGCGTGACCTGGGAGTCACAGAAGTATGAGAAAAACATGTTTCTGACAAGATGTTTAGATTTCAAGGACTGACTCTGAAAATTAATATCACAGAGGACTGTGTTTGCTCTTTTTTGGTAATATTTTATCAACCCTTTCCCCAGTGGGAGGGACAAAAAGAAAGATTGTGGTTTTGAACTGCTTGTATCTCCCCTACAGGGTTCACTCAGAGATCAAATTAAGGTACTGAGCTGTTGGCCGGAACTGGAAGCCTGTGTAAAGAGGCTCAAAATAGCAGTTTCGTTTTTGTTGTGTGTTTACTTTCTTTTTTTTTTTGAGTGGGTGGTTGCTATTCTGGTTGTTTCAGAACGTCCTGCAGCACGGAGTGTTGTTAAGCTAAGGAAAGATGTGGTTGCTTCTCATTTTGTGTCGCTATGAAGAAGCTGTGCTCCCCATTCCTCCCCCAGTCACACTGGGATGAACCTGGAGTGGCTCTGTGTTCACCAAGGTGCACATCCAGATTTGCATCCGTGCAGAGGAGGGCGGAATTTCGTCCCACATGTGTTTCCTGAAGCCTGGTGAAAAAAACCCACAAAACGTTTACTGAATCGCAGTTGAATTGGAGTGACTGGTCAAACCAGGTGCTTCTTGTCTTAATTCCAGCTGAAGCTGGTGAGATCCAAGGCACCTCGTGTCATGATGGAAATGCTTACTGTGCTGCAGGGCTGGGTTCACAGAGATTGGGAAGAACAGTGTGTGCCAGAAGTCATGCACCTCTGAAGAAAAGCTGCACCATGAGCCACAGAACGGCAGGTTTCCTCAGTCTGTGACCCTAAACACACTTCAGCTTGATGCTCCTATCTCCAGTGGGAAACACTTTCAGTTTCCTGCTTGTTGGTCAGATTTAGCAGCTCTGGAAAAGGAGCACATATCGCTCTCCTATTTTAAATGTAAAATGACCTAAGTTTTTAAACTGGTCTAAACTTCCTTACTTTTAACTTGTATTCCTTTCTTTTCTGGAGGCTTCTGCAGTGAAAGTGATGCTTGGATTCCTGAATATCCTCCCTTTGCCTTTCAGGTTTTAGTCTGACGTAAGGTTTTTCTGACATTGTTCTTTTGTCTTCTCTCCTTTCCATTACCTTCCTCTGCACTCTCTCCTTTCCTCCTCCCACCCTTTCCTCTTCTATCTGCCATTTTTCTTTTTACTTGCCTTCTACATAATTTTGGTTTATCCTTTTGTTTTCTTCTTGTTTCTCTCAGTTCTGTAATTGCTTTAATTTGCTTCTTGGACTCCTGATAGCTTTTTTCATTGTCCTGCCTAGGACTCTTCATTGCCCCACTCCTTGCTCCCTCACATTTTTCCCTTTTCATTTTCACGTTAGTTTTTTTACCTTTCTGTCTATTTTTTTCCCCAAAACAAGTAGATTTGTACACACTGTGATTTTATAGCCCTGTCACTTCCACTCACCCATTTGTCTGGTTTTAGTAAAGCCACGTGATAATCTCTCTAGTTCTGTAAACCAAAGAAATCTTCCATGATGGGCAGGAGTTGAATTTCTAACACTTGAAAAAAAAACCCAAGAGAGGGCAGGGAGAGAAAGCATCTGACAAATATTATTCTAAACCATCTTTATCCAATATCAAGAAACATTTAAAGGGCATAATAAGAGTTATTTTCCTTTTCAGACTTCCTGAGTGAAGGTGCTATTTGCTTACCTTTGATATTGCCTCCTTAATTAGTCCTCAGCAAGAGAAGCATTTATGTAAAACTTCATTAAGTAATGGATTGGGAGCTGGGACTATCTGGGAATGTCTGGAGAAGTCAGAAGAGACGTTCTGTCTCATGAGTGGGTTGCTAGACTGACCTCCAGGAGGGAATGGCTTTTTGATCTGCTGTGTGGTGGAAAGTTGCTCTGTAATCTTATGCTTCAGTTTCTCTTTTTTTCCTGTTTATTTGAACTGTAGCATCTCTAGGGCAGGCTCTAGTCCACCCCCTCGCAATGTTTAGGATCATGAAGTTTGAATTTACATAGTTTTGTTACTCTAATAAAATAAATGGGGAAAAAAACCTGGAGAAAAACAATGAGATGACCTGGTTTCAATGTATCTGGAATCCTAAAAAGTAAAATAAAATAGGAAAAAAAGCTTGTCTGGGAACAAATAACATGATTTTTTTTTTTAGCCTATAAATTGAGGGAAATACAATTGAAGTAATACTGGTTTGAAAAAGGTCCTCTGCAGAGTGGTAGCACTGTGCTCTGAGACTCTCCAGGAGGATGGGAAGTGCTGTGTTTACTCAAAGCAGCAGGATGTGTGGGGAGTAACTGAGAAATGAAGACTGGTCCTATAAAAAGAAGGTATTGTTACTTCAGAGAAATAAATGTTTCATGAAGCCTTCTGAGCAGGCATGTTAATCATAGATTGTGACAGAAAATAATAGCAGACTTTTTGTCTTACGAGCCGAAATCCTGATACTTCAGGTAAAATATCCTGTGATGTACAGTATGATTTCACGGTACACAGCACTTTGGGGTTTTTTTTTTCACCTTCTTGGTTTCCAGGATATTGTAAAATTTACCTGGGAGATGTGTACTCTAGGTTGTGTGATACAATTCCCATTATAAATGTGAAATGAAAGCGAACACCTTTGCAGAATGGCTGGGTTTGCTTTGATAAGGATTTGTAGGACTGTCTCCTTGGAACAGCAACTCAGGGCTGCGAGGAGGGAGCAAATCCATGAGCGCTTTGGGTCAATGCCAAGGAAAGTTCTGCCACTGGGGGCAATTTTGTATGAACAAGCTTTGCTGCTTGAATAGCGGCCGGGTCAGTCCTCAGCTAGTGCTCGGCCATCTGTGCCAGTGAAATCTGGAGGGCTCATAGTTTGGGACAGGCCTTCCTTTGACACGCACAGACTGCAGCCCATGTGGGGAACAGTTTCACCCTACAACACCCAGGCAGTCCTGGGTGTCCTTGCTACTCGCACAGCAGAACTCTTCCCCCTCTTCTTGCCTGTTAATACACGTGGCGTGTGAAAGGACAACTACCAATGTTTGCTACGTGAAATGCCTGTCAAGTCTTGCTGCTTTTAGAGCAGTTGATGATTGTAACCGTGCAAGACTAGATGTTGTTTATAATTCTAAAAGTAATTGGCTTTGGATGAATCACGAGCCTCTATTTCCAGTTTTTAGGACTGCCACTAGACAAAAAAAAAACCAAAACCAAAAACTCTTGAGTCAGGGAGTTTCACAACATTCAGTTTCTTGCCAATTAACATTAACTTTCAATTATTGATTACGGTATTGGGAAATAAAGATGAATAATTGGACAAGCATTTAGGGAAGTACCCCTTGGCTTCATTCCAGACATCTCTCCCCTTTCTTGATCTGCAGCCCGCTCACCCCACATGGGGAGGTGGTGGGGATGGGATGAGGGTTGGTGTGCTGCGATTCTCTTTCCTTTGCTGCTCCTCATTTCTTACTCGGCATCTCAGCATTGGCTGCAGTCTCCTCCTTCTTCTTCTCCTCCTCCTCATCCTCTTCTCTCTTTTCCACAGCCACTCTGCTCAGGTGGCTCCTCTCTCCTCACCTGCTTTTTTCCTGGTCTGTTGGACAGTGGTGATGTTCAGCTTGTGTCACTTTGATTAAAAACCTCTGACAGTAAAAACAACTCAGTGAAGGCACGTGGAGACCCAAACTCTGTATGAACCTGCTGGCTGGCTGGCAGCTGAATGCCCCTGCCATCCTTGGATTCAGCAGTGCCAGGAGGAGCTGGACAAGCCAGGTGTGTGGCATACAGACAGCAGGACTGTTCTTCCGAGGTTTCACATGCCTTCAAGTAGTGCATCTGTGATGTTGGGGTGCTAAAAAAGCAGCACGCAGATATGGCAGGATCACAGCCTGGGGCTCTTGCAGAGGTTGCACAAAGTGGGAACCTGTGGGGCTTTAAAGGCTTTAGGTTCAACTTGAATGTTGTGCCACCCTGTTTATGGTATCATTGCCACCAAGCTGACTTGGTGGCTATGTTTAAACACTGATATCTGGACGTTTCTGGACAAGAAAACCTAACCAAAGCGTACTTACAAATGAAGGAAATGTCTTTCAACATGACTTAGGAATATTTCTTTCAATCTTTCCCCAGACTGCCTTTTCAAGGTGTGTCCTATGAACAGATATTCAGCCCAGAAGCAGTACTGGAAAGCCAAGCAAGCCAAACAAGGAAACCATACCGAAGCAGCACTGCTGAAGAAACTTCAAGTAAGAAGAACATCTGTATTTGTAATCTTATCTTAATCTGCAGGCTGTAGAATTACAATAGCACCAGAAAGAATAATAACAAGTGCCTTGGGAACTGTGATGGGTATTATTATGCCACCATAGCAATTCTATATTCTCCTTAGCTCTCCTGCCTCCTGACTGGCATTTATAGCCCCTGGCCTGGTGTTTATCTCACTTTGGGCTGGGGGTTTTGCCTTTGCTGTAAGCAAGATAGTGCTTTCAGAAGTTTTATAAAGTAAAGATGGAGTTGTTAAAATCAGGATGGAGCCCTGGTTTAAATAATGCTGGAAATCCTTACCAGGAAATAGGCAGAAGAGTGGACAAAGAGATGTCCTCAATGCTTTAGCCAGGAAATTCCTCAGAATTGTGTTTGTCCTTGCCTTCAGTCTAGGTGATTCTTTCGTGAACCCTTTTGCAGATTCTATTTTGCCTCAAATACAGTGTGGATGGCGCAACTCCTCTGTCTCTGAAAAACAGCTGGCCCGATGTTGTAACTGAATGCATGAGACTAAGTGAAAAGAAGGTCCTGTCAAACCTGGATGACACTTTTGTGGGCAGTGGAGAGGCCACCAGTGCTTCCAGTTAAAAACAGCAAGGAAGGCACATGGCGTGTGGCCAGAGTTACACAGCAATTAGTGCCAGGAGCTGAGAGTTTGCTCTGTGGCTGTGTTTGACCCAGACTATTGTGTTTAATCTTGATGTTGCCATGTGTGACCTACTGTTTCTGTTTTGTTATAAAGTGCACGTGTTTATATACAACTAAACCCCAACAAGTAAAAGGAGTGGTGACAGTGAGAAGCTAATCATAGGCCCTTTTTTATCCACTCCAGAATTAAATAAAACACCTAGAATTACTTTTTGGGCCTGAAAATTTTAAAAATAGCATCCATCTCAGGTGTGACCCATAAATTGTGACAGAACCTCTATTTTGGGTAATAAAAAAAATCAGAATCAGTGTCAGGATTTGGGTGCTGGTATTTTCAGTACAGTAATACTTGTAGGTTGCAGGATTTAAATATGATGCCGTTTCTTTTTTGCACTGTATGTTTCAGGTACTTCTTTTGCAGAGTCTAAAGCAATAATCATTCTCTTGCAGCATGCAGCAGAACTGGAACAAAAGCAGAATGAAAGCGAGAACAGAAAGCTGTTGGGCGAAATTGTAAAATACAGCAATGTCATCCAGGTAAACCTATTGAAATCCATCTGCCTTCTCAGTGTTGGAAAAGAAACAGTTGTTTCATTTCAAGGTTACAGTGAAAATGAAACTAACTACCTGCTGTAATCTGGATTGTCAAGGGTCAGGTAAACAGAACTTGGTGAAGTTTACAATATTGTGCTTTTCTGTCTGTTTCAAAGCCTACCAGAAGTGCTGCATATTCCTGTTTAAATAATATGTCATAATAAAAATTCTATGTGTATTTCTTGGTGCTGCAGTTTAGAATCTGAACATAAATATGTGTCTTTTATTTTCAAGACTTACTTCAAAACCATGCTATAGAGGTGCTGTGCAGCTCCTTTTAAATCACTGAAGTAATCTGTATTTCATGACATATAAATGAGACAGGAGCTAAGTTCTTAAGTGCAGTGCAACTTTTCTGTAATGGATGTAATTCCATTACAAGGGAACACTTCAGTGGACACTTGCCCTGCTGTAAAATTGATCCCTGACACATTTCTCTCAATCTGAGCTAGATCTCAATCTGAGCTAGGTCTGTTTTCCTAAACTGTAGCATACTTTGATAACTGCCTTCTAGTTTTATTTTGTACTTAAATTTTTTATAGAAAATCTCTGCAGTGCGAAAGCCTGCGCCTCCTCTTTTGACTGGAGGGAGAAAAAGCAACTAAAAGCTGTACTATTTTTTTTTTAATTACTCTTTGTTCCCAGCTACTGCACATAAAAAGCAACAAGTACCTCACAGTCAACAAGAGATTGCCAGCTCTGCTGGAGAAGAACGCTATGCGGGTGTCCCTGGATGCTGCAGGGAATGAGGGCTCCTGGTTTTATATCCAGCCGTTCTGGAAACTGAGGAGTGAAGGTGACAATGTAAGTGGAAATACTGAATGTGTTAAGAAGGAGAAGGCAGAAGATTTCCAGACGTAATTTCTTTGCTGCAGGCCTATTTCATAATGGATTAAGTTCAGGAAAGAAGAAATTAGAAGAGTGATTGGGGCTATTACCTTTCATGTGTAACTGGAAAGTGTTACTAAATTATATGGTCTGGAATCTTATGTGTTGCCACATTCAACTGAGCCTCTCTGTTGGGGCATCTTTGCTAAGTCTGCCTGTTGTGTGCAGATTTACAAAGCTGACAAGAAATCATAGTTTATGCTAGAGTCTATTTTTTTTTAAAGATTTTGGTTTTTTTTTTTAATTTTGTGGGCAACATTTTTTTCAAGAGGTCAGTAGAGAATGTCTCTAGGAAATACATCATGTTTCTTTAAATTTGTATTCCCTCCTGATGTGAAAATGGTATCTATGACTGGAGCGGGGTTGGATAGTCTGGAAAGTCTTTTCTGAGTAGGTTTCAGCAGGAGTCTCGCATATTGATGAGAGGAAGAATGTACAGGAGAGCTCTTTGCTGCAGATCTGAGAGCTGTGCCGTGAGATCACAACTCCGTTCTTCGTTCTGTGGCTTGGTTAAGTGCCCACTGTGGAGAATTCAGATCTGCCTCTGGGAAGGCCACACGATGATGAACTTGTGTGGTTTTATATTGCAGACCTGGCTGGGAATGTTTGGCTGCTTTCCCCTGTGCGTAATCAGTGAAAGCCTTCTCAGGATTGTAGAAGGGAATGCCTCCTCTTTCATGTATTTTCTCTCATTAATTTTGTGGTTACCCAGCTCTTGGGATGCTCTCTAGGATGATGAGTGTGGTTGCTTGCAACTCCTTTTGCAATCTGCTGTGGAGAGGAGAAGGATTGCATTCCCAGCTCCTGGTCAAATATCCCTAAAGTCACAGTCTTTCCCTGCTCCGTGTAGTGATCAAAAGGGTATGTGAAAATCCTCCTTTTTCCCAAAGCCTGTTGCAGAGAAATACAGCAAATATAGCCCTCAGGGGGGCCTCTGCATGGCTTTTCAGCTGGGGAAAACAAACGTGGCTCAAATATTAGCCTGGTATTTATTTTCCTTCTTTGTAGAGAAAAAAAGGGTGGCTTACTGTTTAGGCTTAATTTCTTAGAATAACATCAGTTCAGCATCTTTTAATTACTCATGCCTGGAAAATAAGTACGTGTCATGCTCTCCAGAGGGAGGACCTGGGATTCCTGCCTGTCATCTGCAAAGCCACTGTGAGCCCTTACAGCTGAGAGCAGCAGAACGATCTTAGGCCTTCAAAGTCATCCTCAGTACTAGAGAGATTTTGATTCCATTTTCCACTGTTGTGCACACATAAGGGTTTGGAAGCAGATTTGCTGATCTAGAAAGATTGCAGATCATTGCAGTGATGGCTGTAACATCCCATTCCACAGACCCCTTTCCTAGTCCGTTCTCTGTGGGGATTTATCTGACAGGCTCTGAGCCATGAGGGCCCTGTGGCAAACTAGCCTAGGCTATTCCTAACTCAATGGATTAAGTTCCTCTGGAATGGCCTGCTGCTCATTTTCTGTTACCAGGTTGCCTTTCGGAGCTGGCAACTTGCCATTGTAATTTATCAGAGCTGGCAACTTGCCATTGTAATTTACAGAGGGAATTTACAAAGGGAAATTGTTTCTTGTTTCTACTAGGCCAAAACGGATTCGACAATTTTCTCTGCAAATTTCCAGTGATAAACATTAGTCCTCTGGTAGCTTTTTCCTAAGTGCTTTTGTACATTTCTACTTCTTCAACAGATACACAAACCAGGCAGCTGTTTCACAGAGGACAGGAGTAGCAAGTGATGGGGGAAATCCTCATTTTCCTCTCACAGATGAGAGAGGCTTCAGCCTTGTACCCACTCCTTCCCTTTCAGTTACTCCCAGACATGGAAACCTTTCAATTCATGGAGTTCGCTTGGTATATCAGGCCCTTACTCTGCTTGGACACTTTGTTGTTGTTGGTTTTTTTAACTATATTTCTGTGCTATAATGAGAAAATTCCCTAAGAAAACACATTTTAGAAAGCCTTTTCAACAAAAGAAGTGAGTATTGAATTATTGCTTGGATGGCTGCTACTGTGTCAGGTAATGCAGGCAAGGCAGAGCTAAATACTCCATATGTCCTAAAAGAAAAGGAATCTGGGAATCTGATACAGGAATGTGTGTGACTCTTCTGGTAAGTGATCGCAGTTTTTTAGCCTTGTGAAATATTTTAGAACTTAGTTTTCTAAAAGTTTTCTAAAAGAAGGTTAGCTTAGCTTCATTAGCAACTGATTAATTTTGCAAGTCAATGAAAGTAATGAAATCTTATGACTGAAAATTTACAGTAATTGGCATAACTGCAATATTTTCTGCAGACTTTTATTAAGTCTTCATTGTTTTTGAAGCTGCTCTTCAATGGAGGATAGGACTGATAAAGGCTAGAGCTGGTTCCAGATGGACTGAACAGCAAAATATGCCCTGATAGCAGGATTGGTGCTGTGGGGATTGCATTGCAGTTATCTGCCATTTTAGTGGTTTTTTTTCTTTTTAAATAAGATGCTTAACTATGTGCTCTCTTACTAATTAAACTGTGATAGTCCTGGTGTACATGCAACAATTTTGAAGTCCTGATTCCACTTTGCAGGATGCAAACCTGGTGGTATTTTGGTTAATGAATTGTCTGGTCATAACTTCTTAAAACAGGCTGTAAGTAATGTCTGTGTGAAGCATGGCATGCAGGAATGTATTGCATAAGAAATGTGTCTTACAGGCATCTTGTCATTATTTTGGTTCTGTTAGTGAGCTTGTTCCCATAACTTGGATCAAGTAGGATTTCTGTGTGTGATCTGAGCATGGTGACAGTGTCTTACGCTGCTGTTTATTTTAGCTGTGTTGGTAAAGAACAGGCAAACCTTCCTTTTCACCTCTGCGATGAGTGGGCCAAATTCACCTGCACTGAAGTTGCACAAGGCTGACCTGGGCTCAGCTTTTTCGTAGGAAATGTGCTGATCAGTGCAGAAAGTGTTTTTGTTTATGTGTCTTCCAAAAGAAAGCATGGCTTGTGCAGCATTTCATATAGTAAAAAAATCACATGTAGCCACTTGTCTTCATGTCTGTGTGTGCTTAAAATTGCTGTGAACAATATAAGCAAATCAGGACCCAGTGCCAGCCAATCTATGTGGATTGATATTTTTTTATTATTTTTTTCCCCCTTCCAGGCATGAATTGAATTCTCCATATGCATGTCTCAAGCAGTTTTTAGGTTAAAAAAATCTTCGTATATTGTTTGGTATACTGTAAAGAATTGCAAGGGCATGGGAATTTGCTTGCAGGGAGCCAGCCAGGAATTCCTCTTGTAGAGAGAAGGTCTCTCAGCTGTTGTACCTGCTGCCTGTGCTGAGCTCAAACACCATTTAGGGAGCAACAGCAGAGGGGATGGAGTGTGTTCACCTCTCTCTGAATTTCCAATGATTTCTGTGCCTTTCTAGATTGCAGTCAAGCAGTCTGAATCACAGAACTCCTGACCCTGTCAGGACATTTGCCAGCAGGTAGTCCACAGAGCTGGGGGTTCATGATTGCTTTCTAAGCTTTCTCTGGGATAAAGAGAACTTAATGGAACTTTTTGATGAACTGAGCTGCTCCTGGAATTCGTAGATTCATATCTATTTCATGGTCTGGAGTTTCTGCTGAACCGGAGGACATGCTTATTGGGAATGTGAGGATTCATTAGTGGGAAATCTTGAACCCAAGCGATTGCAGATCGTGGGTGAACAGAGCTATGTGAATTGTCTGCAAATAAATTCACCGAGTGCCATTCCTAGAGCATGCATTTGAGTCATTTTCTAAATATGCTACATTACTTCATTTTATTGGATAACTACATAGGTCTAAATTGCATTTTATTTCTGACTTCCAGGTTGTGGTGGGAGATAAAGTTGTTCTCATGCCAGTCAATGCGGGACAGCCTCTGCACGCCAGCAACATTGAGCTTTTAGATAACCCTGGCTGCAAAGAGGTGAGTTCAGGGGGGCAGGAGGGGTAACTGCTGATCTGAGATGTGTTACAGAAAGGCTGAGGGAAATAGGATTGTTCAGCCTGGAGAAGAGAAGGCTTTGGGGTGACCTCATTGTGACCTTCCAGTGCCTGAAGGGAGCCCACAGGAAAGATGGAGAGAGACTCTTGACAAGGGCCTGGAGTGACAGGACGAGGGGGAATGGCTTCACACTGACAGAGAGTAGGGTTAGATTGGATATGAGGAGGAAATTGTTCCTTTTGAGGGTGCTGAGGTCCTGGCAGAGGCTGCCCAGAGAAGCTGTGGCTGCCCCATCCCTGGAAGTGTCCAAGGCCAGGCTGGATGGGGCTCTGAGCAAGCTGGGATAGTGGAAGGTGCCCCTGCACATGGCAGGGGGTTGGCACTGGATGATCTTTAACATCCCTTCCAACCCAGGCCATTCTGTGATTCTGTGAGATTTTGTTCTTTACTGGTAACCAGAACGCACTATGAGCCCACCATGGGCTCAAAGCCAGCATTAAACACTGGTTCCAGCTTAGCCTCAAAAACCCAAGATGAAATATTCTTGCTGCAGTGATGCCTGGCACTGAAAACTCTGTGAGGTTTGCTTGAGCATCTCAAACTCTGACTGATGTGAGAGTAAGTCCTCGTTCAGCATCCCTTTAGGGTGTTCTTGGTGAGCTGTCAGCAAACAGAGCAGCATTTTGCCCACTCAGTCTTCTCCAGCATCACCATCATTAACACTTGAGAGCTTCAGGACCCGTGTTAGGAACTGTACAGATATGTAGCTAGGCCATGTCTCCTGCCATCCTAGGTGTGGTGTGGTCTTTCAGAAGAATGGAATATCTCAAAAAGAAAAGAACATCCCCTAATACTATAATTGGGTTTTTTTGGTCGTTTTGTTGTTTTTTTTTTTTCTAAAGGTAAATGCTGTCAACTGTAACACAAGCTGGAAAATAACTTTGTTCATGAAATTCAGTAGTTACCGAGATGATGTACTGAAAGGAGTAAGTATGATTTTTAAATTGTTTTTTGAATCCAAAAAGTCTTACTGTATTTGACTGTAGGGAAATATTACCTGGTGAATAAAAGAAGAAATAAGGATTTTATGGAGATGTTCAAAGTGGTATTACAGGCTTGTGGATGGCAATAGCTGTAATAAGACAATGTAGCTTTACATGCTGAGGTATTGCACAGCTTCATGCCTGTAGATTAATCTCTGAGATAATTTACATTTTCATTTTAAAGACAAGTTTAATTTGTCCTCACATGTACCTTAATAAATCATTATCAAGTGGCTATTTTTCAGTAGATGTTAAGGTACCAGTAGTTTTTGAGGAAGAATTTGAAAGGGAAAATGGTATATTTGTGTAGACCCACTTAGGGATAGTGTTTCAAGTCTTGGGGAGAGGCAGGAGGAAACAAAAATTATTCTAGCAGAAGAAATAGAGAGGGGTGTTGATGTTGATTGCAGAGTAGAAGAGATGAGATAATATAATGTTAGATAAATTTCTTCGCTTTCCCTAAATAATGAGAGATTATAAATGAAAAAAATCAAGTTAGTAAAGTTAACTAGAATTAAAAATCACCTTTAGGTTAATTGTTGCCCACTGTTCATTGTGGTGCTCTAAAACAAGTTCTGCTTTCCCAAAAAGCCATGGGTCTTCCTGCAGGGATGAATTATCCCATTTGATTTGCAGACTGAATGCTCTTCACTTGGTTCCTGCTCCAGCAACAGGAAACTCAGAAGTTTTTTCTTCCCATCAGCTCTGCTGGCATCACTGGAGATGTTACAAATAGAAAATGAGTCTGGTGGCTTTGCCTGCCACTTAACAGTGCTTCTTTTTCATATTTCTTTAGGGAGATGTTGTGAGGCTGTTTCATGCAGAGCAAGAGAAGTTTCTGACCTGTGATGAATATGAGAAGAAACAACACATTTTCCTCCGCACTACATTGCGTCAGTCAGCCACGTCTGCCACAAGTTCTAAAGCACTGTGGGAAATAGAGGTATTTTTTTCCTTCTTTTTATAAATATTTTAAGACCTGAAGGCCAGGGTTCAGTGAAAAGACTTCACCACAACATGAGTCATTCATAGGTTCCTGATATCATCACACACCTCCCTGTAACTATTATTGTTTCATGAAGCGGTTTGTGTAGGATGAACCCTGGAGAGCTGCTTTATTGCTCTGTGTGTGTGGAGAGAGGAGGCTTTCTTACTATATTTACCTGCACTAAAATGAGGAAGAGTTAAATTTCAAATTCAGACTTGACGTAAATGGTGTGATGTTGTCAAAGCCAATCAAAGGGCACTCATCTCTCCTGAGTTTTGAGTGTTTACGTTTAACTTCATGTGCAGTATAGAAAATGGAAATCCATGGCTGACAGGAAATCTCCGAAACATCACACAACACATCAACATTTGTTTAAAGTTAACCTGCATAAAGGTGGTGCTGTGAATGGGGGTGATTTTGAGAAGAGAACTAGCAAACATATTTTTGTTCAACTTAGAAACATTGGAAATTGGTAGGTCTCAAATCCTTGCTGTTACAATAATGCAACTCCTGTACCCAAAAGTTCTTATGTGATGAACAAATTTTGTGTATTTAGAACAGAGTCTTCAGAAAAATGGTTGATTTTTGTCTGGGTAAGGATTGTCTGGAGTAGAGTGTATTGCACTTGTAGTTATTGGGGATTCCTCCTTAAAAGAGACAGACACTGCTAGATTTGAAGAAAGCGAATGACCTACAGCTCAGTCAAAGGAGAAAGAAATAACCTGGGATATTTCAGATGATATGAGGATATATCACTTGAGTGAAAATTTTTCAGAAGCCCCTAGTATTGTCAAAAATAGAGCTGGTAGAATTGGTAAAATAATTTAAGATGGTTTGAATTTTGTTTTTAAGTAGTGCCTAGTAGTGTAGCACAGCCCTCCTTACTTTCTTGAGCTCCAGATTCACACCATGTCACTTAAAAGCAAAATTTGGCTCATCACGTTTGCAGGGAATAGATTAATGAAAGCATGGAAAGTAATAGAAGGAGTATTTCCTGGCACTTGGCAAAAAGTAAATGTAAGTAGTTGTTATCTATGGTGAGCTTCGTGTAAGAACAGAATTCCTCTCTTTGGCAGGCTGTAATGGTGTAGTTTGCATATTTTTATTTGGAGTGAGCTGCAGGAAATGTCAGTGATGTAAAGTATGATCTTGAGGAGCATGATTAAAATGTAAATTCTTCTTTTAGGTTGTCCACCATGACCCTTGCCGGGGAGGGGCCGGACAGTGGAATAGCTTGTTTAGATTTAAGCATTTGGCAACTGGAAACTACTTGGCTGCAGAGGTAAGAATGCCAATTGAACAAGTATTTGTGTGCTGCCTAACCAAGTCCTGCTGGTTCAGAACTGCTGTGGTAGGTGGGTCTGCACTGTAGACCTCCAAAAAGATCCCACACTGGGCCCCTGCTGGGTTGTACTGTATTGCTGCACCCAGGGATTGCAGGGCGAACACCACTGTTAAATATCCACCGCATTTACGCTGAAACCCCTTGGGTTCATTTATCTCTCTGCTCCTGTTTGCCCTTGGTTTTTGGAGTGGTGTTGTGACTGTGTATTGGTGTCATGCGAGTTCATTGTGATTATATAGGCTGCAGGGTTCTGCTATTGCACTCTTGCCTTTTGTCTAAAATTTGAATAAAAAAAGAGCTGAGGAAGTCTTTTGATAGAATGGAAGGTCCCAGAGGAGAAGGAAGATCTTGCAACTTGTCTGGTTACTATCTGGTACTTTGTGTTGAGGCACAAGAGTATTGTGACTCCCCAGAAGAGCAGCTTAATATCTTTTAAGACTCCTTAAAAATAAAATACGGCTCTTGACAAGCTGGAATACAGCAGATAATACCAAGTGTATGAAATGGTACAGCCTTGGATGTTTTAATGGTTGCAAGAAGCTGTGAACTTTTTGAGTCATATCTAATCCATGTTAACGCAGGTCTGTGTCCAAGTTTTATCAGTGGAGTGAAAAGTAAGGTTTTTTCCCACTGATTTAGTTAGGATTGCTTCTTTTGACTTCTGCTTTGAAGTATGAGTGCAAAAATCTACTGCAAGAAGAAAGTTATAAATCAGTATATGTTAGGGAACCCCTGAAAAAAGACTTGCTCTGACTGGGTTGAGTTAGATTTACAGCAGTGCAACTTCTGTATGCAGACAACTCCTTAGTATTCCCAGGGTGCTGCTTTCGTTTTCCAGCTCCTGTCACAGCCTGCACTGAATTCAGAGGAAGAACAAACATGAGCTATCAAACCTTCATTTATCTCTAATTATGTCAAGGCCACTATCAAAACATAAACAGTGGACTGCTAATAATAGCTAATAATAGCTAATTTTTAAGAGGCAACCAGTACTCCCACCTAAGTGTGGGAGTATTTTCCTTTCTGCTTACAGTGAGGGATGCTCCCAGTAGGAAGATTTTCCTGACTGAAAGTCAGGACAGGGATTGAGCACACTGATGGGCTTCCTTCTCCCACCAGGTGATCTGTCTGGAGGATTTTTAGGAGAAAAATCTTCAGGTGAAGAGGTGCCAGGCTGCACTGAATGTCAAACCTGAGCTTAGGTCCTCTCTACCTCTGGAAAGGAAATCCCCATCAGGCAGACTTGTAATATGGAGAATATAATAGGCAACAGTGGAGTGAGAGCTGGAAGAGCTTTTGGGTTGAACAGAGGTGATGTGCTGGGACTGGAGAGCTGCATTAGTGACTGTGTCTATGAGGTATAAAATACCTGTGGTGGAGATATTAAAGGTACTGCTGTAATAAAACCCTGTGAACTGTATTTTCCACAGTTCATATGTCAGGCACAACACACCATCCAGTCAGACACGTCGAAGATTTATGAACAGGCAGGCAGACACCTCGTGTGCGTGACCTAACTTTAAATCAATTGGGCAAAGCCTACTGAACACTTATCTGTGCTCTGGCAGCACAGGGAGATTACTCATGGTATGGATTATCAACGGCGTCACACACTGCCATGACCTGATTTTGTTTCAGCCTCCATGATAAAGATATCTAGAGTGGAATAATAAGTACAAACACAAGAAGAAAATCACAAATCTTTTAAGCATTCTGTTGTTGCCTAATGATGCAATTTCTGTTGCAGTTTGAGCTGTTGTAAATCAGGATTCATCACTGTTTATAACTGTCTTTCTTCTTACTTCATCCTCCCTTAAATCAACTTGATGTGTGCCATGGAGGCTTCTGCAGTGGAATCTTGCATGGCTCATGTCTCAGATGAGAAGCAGAAGCATCCTTCACCTGGGTGCCTCCCTCTTCTCCTCTTGTACCTTGTGTGAGCAGCCTGTGCCTTCTCTTTCTCTTGGAGTCTTCCTGTGCCACGTGTAACTGGTCAGTCTAGTTTGGGATTTGGTGGGTCACTCCTGAGCCACATTGTGAAGGGATGCCCCTGCAGCTTGTTAAGGCCAGGGGATGATCTGGGGACTAAGAAAATTGAAGATACTTGCCTCAGAGAATTAAGGAATTTAAAGCTGATAAAGGTGTTTCAATACTACAGTAAGTGAATTAATAAAAAAAAAAAGTGAGGCAATTCAGTTGCTCAGTAAAAAAACGTAGGTGAGTACTTTTAAGTCTAATTGTTATAAACTTGAGAGGATGAAATCAGGATGTGTAAATCCTAAATTCCGTGTTCCTTGGGAAGTACAATCAGTTGTCCCAACTTTTGTTGCCTTTCAAAGACCTCTGATATCTCTGACTTCTGACACAGTCTCAAGTAGTAGTATTTCCTTTAATCCTCTTTGCACTTGGCATTATTTAGCCTAATTTTAATTACTGTGCTTTGAAGTTCGTTAAGACCTACTAATACCTTAAACCAGCCTAGATCCTTCTCCCAGACTTTGGGCTGAAGGTGAGCCACCCTGAAAGACCCACTGCTGAAGGAGTCGGAGTGAGAGACATTTGGTGATTCCACACACCTGCATTGCCATTCCCCTGCTGCTCTGCACATCCCGGCTCACTCACATGTCTGTGTGCTCTCACACAATTACTTAAGACACAGGAAGAATATGCTGAAGACAGGGTTTGATGTTTGGTGATAGGATTTGGGACACTGGATATCTGGGTAGTTGGTAATGATGTGTGACATTAGGAAACCTTAAGGCACAGGCTTAGACATTCCCAAAAAAGTGGAACCAAATATTCAGCTGAAAAATTGGAAAGAGAAATTGTCGTCTTTGGAGACAGCGGGAGTTCTGCTGTTAGTGTCATAAGGGCTTGTTTTCACCCAAAAGAGCTGAGCCAGATCTTCAGCAGGAGATTTAGGCACTAAGCCACCAGCTAAGATCCAGGCTGCTGAGTTTCGTTCTCGGAACAGAGTTTTATTCTCATCTTCACAGAGTCAGCAGTCTTTTAGAAAAAGTTCTACAGAAGATCCTTTTTATAGCCCTGGTTACAGCAAAATGACCCAAGTTATTTCAAAGCTTTACATTTATAAAGAGAGGCTGCAAGGTTAGGTGAAAATTGCGTGTTTCAAAGTAACAAAGATTTTCCCAAAAGTCTTTTCAGTGCATGTAGCACATACTTGAAGGCACCCAAAGCTATCTGTGTGTGTGTGGGAGTGAGCTGCAGTTTGCTTGAACAGCCTTGCAGATGCTGCAGGTTGGGACCACACAGCTGTGCCTTTCTCATGAACATACATAACCTTTTCAATATTCTAAATTGCCAAGATAAAAGTCTCTTTGAACTGAATATCAGCTTATCAATTGTGCTGAACCAAAACGTGCAGTCTTAATGTTGTTCTCCACGTGTGTAGCAGCTCCAGTTCTGTGATTTCTAAACTGGGCAATTCATATTGAAACTATTAACACTTGTTGTATGAGGCTGTTAAGCAGATACGTGTGCCCACACACAAGAAATGCAGGATAAGTCTGTCATTTCACATTCAACTTCTCAGGTGTGGCTAAAATAATTACAAAATATATATGCATCTATCAAATCACATGCTGGTGTCAGATATTGCAGCAGACAATAGATAAGCCACAGTACGTTGCTTGTGAAACCTTGTGAGCGGGTATGTAATCACAGTGCAGAATTTGTAAGGAAAAGCCTGTGATAATTCTGTTTTACTTAACTGAATAGATTAGAGTTACTAGATACCTTGGCCAAAATATGGCAGTAAATCTGCTGGGGTCTTTAACACCAAATTAGCTCTACTAAACTAAATGAATTAAGATAAAGCAGGTAAAATGGCAGCTTGAATATTCACATTCTGTGCTTCTCCAGAACTGTGGCCATAAACAATTACTGCTGTGGAAAACTTCTCTGGCTTTCTTATAGAGTTCTCCTTCCTCTCTCTGTAAGAGTGAAAAGGCAGGGTTTAAGCTGCAAAATGGATCAACTCTGATCACAGTTTTGTTTCAAAACTCTGTTCTTAAAATCCCACATGAAACATCCTTCCAGCTTTAGGATTATTTTAGCACAAAATACTCAGTGGAATTTCTTTTGAAGGTGGGAATGATTGAATTCAGTTGGGCTGAGCAGCACAGGGTTACATACACATGAGATGAAATGACACTTAGGTGGATATTAATTGCACAGGAATCCAGTCCAAGTGGCCAAGGCTGGTTCAGTGGTGGAGCACTGCAGTGGCAACACAGGCTTCAGAAATGTCCTTTTTCCTCAGGTATTGGATTGCAGTCCTGTGACCCAAGGTGCTGTCCCTGAGGTGGTGTTGGCATGGACTCCAGGGCACGGGGAAGAGGGAATAGTCTGTGCTGGAACAGGGTCACTGAGCTAAGGCACCACAACATGAGTGTTTTGGGTGGGTTAACAAGAACTGCTGAAGCCTTGCAGGACTGTCAGCTGATTTTCACCACGCTGTGGTGTAAACCACTTGCTGAGAACTCTTGGATCAATGGCCAAAAGAAGTTACTCATATTTCGTGTCTACCTTGAATAATTTCTTCCCATGCTACATCACTCTACTTTTCTGTCAAAATTGCCCCAAACTGCCCCTTTCTTTTCAGAGAAGCTTATGTACATCATTCACTTTAAACTGAGAACTGCTGTTAAATTTTGCTTTTACAGTCCATGGCAGGGGGGTTGGAACTAGAGGATCTTTAAGGTCCTTTCCAACCCAAACCATTCTATGATTCTGTGATTAAAAATATTAGCCTGCCATGTTATATTGTTATGATATGTTACAACAATAGATATTATATTGTTATATTGTTATGATATGCGTTTATGCAGATGGACAGGGCCATACCCTTCACAGTAAATTTAAGCCTGTTGTAATAATCACTTGATTTGGATCATGGTGAAGACAGCTGAGTACATGCTCAAGTTAATATTGAGAGAAAATAATCCTCTCCTGCCTTCTGAATAGTAAAGATTGTCACAAGAATCCCACAAGAATAGAAAACAAAGCATTTAATGAGATTTTAAGAAAGATTACATAATTACATGGGTAATAGTATCCTCAGCATTAGCTAAGATAAAACAAGTGTAAAAGGGAAATCAGGTCCTAAACTTGAGACTATAAACCCAGATTAAACTCCTGGACCCCTGAAGAAACTGTCTCTGTAGTTTTATGGACTTTTGTTCCACTTCCTAAACTGCTGGAAAATGAAGTCCTGCATAGGATGTTTTATTAAGGCATCTGAGATTGATTATTTGAAGTCCATAATTTAGGCCTTTTGTTATCCACTTGTTGGAAACTGGACTACTGACAGAGATATTTTTTATTTAGGAAGCAACAATGGAACCACTGTTTGCCAGTGTAATTTTATTTTCTTTTTTGGGTGACATGGAAACAAACCTTTGCAGAAGGACTTGTTCATGCCCTCGTCATGCAGAGAGGGAGAACACAGTGTTAAATGCTCTGTGGTTCCTTCTGCCTTCAGAAGAGTGTGGCAAGTAACTAATAAAATAAATTAAATTAAAATAAAAATGGCCTTGTTTAACTGAAATGTGAGGTACTTTTTGCTCAGGAAGAGTTTGTAAGCTGGAGAGGATGCCAGGAGATGGCAGCATCCACCAAGGCCTTCACACATCTCCTCACAGATTTCATTCCTTGGTACTGCGGGACCTGCTCACCTGGAGATTGCTTCAAAATCTTCCTCTGGGGCTGGTTTTTCCCAGTGTCTCTTCGTTAAACACAGCATTATGATTAATTTCTATCTGTTTGGCTTGCTGATTAAAGGTTCTCATAAGAAAGAGGGTTTGCCAAGGTGACAGGGTGAACTCAGCACTGTCAGCCTTATTTCTGTTTTTCACTGTCTCATAGGAGTGCGGGTTTGTTTTAAAGCTCTGTAAGGAGTGAAGGATAATTTACAGGTATTCGTGAAGAGATGGAAGAGATCCAGAGGGGATCCAGAGGCGAGGATAGATTACTGATTTACAGAGCCAGCCTGACCTGTTCTGCAGACTTGGATGTGGCTTTTTAAAGTGACAGATCTAGAAGATGTCCATTTAGCAAAACCCAGAGCTAGATTTCTCCAAGGTTTCTAAGAGTCTTGAGAATGCAGCTAAATTTCTTGACCTGACTTGTCTTGACTTTGGTGGAATCTGTCAGTGTGCGAATACCTTCATAAATCTGGATCTCAGAGGAAAGTTTTCTCCCCCAGCCAACTAATTTGCAGTCGTGACCTGTGAGAGTGTTCAGCTTTTTCAGTCCTGCCCAAAGCTGGCTGCATTTGGACCGTGTTTGTACATATACAAGCTTTAGGAGTAAGGAAGTACAAAGACATTAATGCAGCATTTATTGTCATTTAGTCATTACAAGGCCTACTTCAGTTATTAAAAATACATCTTGCATTTTGATGTCTTCCAATACAGCAAATGTAGACATGTGGTCTGTTCTTAAGTGCATTTTTTTGTTTATTTGTTCAGGATCACTTGAGAAGCTTTTATTCAATTGTATTTGTGCTTCTTTATTTGTGATGCTTGATGGAGGTTTCCAAGGTTTCCCTCCTTTGTTTTTTATTGTTTTTGGGGTTTTGTGTGCTTGTGTTTTTTGTTTGTTTTTTTTTTACTGGTAGAAATGTCAGTCATGTCTAATTCAATCACCCCTAGTTACTCCTGTGAGGACCACTGAAAGGCATATGGGATATTAATATTTAGAACATCACTCTTGAAGAGATGAGGATGCTTTTTTTATATAACACAGGTTGACACGGAGCTGCTGAAGCTCAGACTAAGGTTATGGCCCAGCATAGAAGTTACACTAAAGCATCTCTTAGACATTTTTCTTTCTTTTGACTTCCTCTGCAGAATGGGATATGGCTGAGTGGGGCTGAGCACTGGTTTCAGGTTCTCTGCCCCTGATCCCAGTAAAAGCAATGGGATTTCCCAGTTGCCACTCCTAACATGGAGCTACTCCAGTTTATGCCGCTGGTGTGAGACCTTTAAATCCGTGCTGATTTAGGCATGGCAAAATGCTGGCCTGCCATTGCTTACACAGCAGCTGGAAATGCCATCAAGATGATCTTTCTTCTGGTAAGGAGGGTGAAAAATCAGGACAGGAAGGTGTTGGAGCTGCTTCTCATTCCTGTTTTTGACTAGCAGGGGGGCCTGAAGCAGACAAAAAGGTTCAGCTTTCCCAGTGCTCCCTGGAAACTTGTCTGATCTGCTAAGACACGGCTCACGAGGAAAATACAATCCTGAAAGAAAAGGCCTTTTAAGATTTTTAAACTTTCCTCGGATGATGATTATCAGGAGCTCGGTGCTGATGCCGAGGCAGGGTTGAATGGAGTTTATCGAGGTACAGTCGTAGCCAGTCTTTCTCTGGCAAGTTAATAAGATGGCAAAAGTCCTTTGAATGCCACTGGAAGTCTTTGAAATTGTGCAAAAGTCCTTTGGATTTATCGAAAGCTAATCAGTATGACTTTAACAAAGAACAAAGCAAGCCTAATGAAGATGAAAGATTTGAAAAGTGGATTATTTTTCTTTTGTCCTGGCTTTTCTTCCCTGAAACCCTTGCCCTTGTTGGCTGGGTAACAGGCTGTGTGTTAACATGCTGGTTGTCAAATGAAATGGGGACTGTTTGCGTGTGTTGAATTAGATCCTTTTATTCTTTGTCTGTCAGGGTTTCCTTCATAAATGCAGGTTTTAACCAAGTCATTAAAATGCTCATTTAGCTGAAATTTGGCAATCTAATTCTTCCCCGACAAGATGCTTTAAATATCCTTTACCTAGTCAACAAAATTTGATTAAAATCAGCACGGGTGTTTCTTTCTCCAAACTCCTCTCTCTCCTTCTTAATTGAGTGTCCAAAAATAGCCTGTTTGGGTGCTTTCCGTGCATTCCTCCAAGAAAACAACATTCAGTAGAAATGTGGACTTTCAAACTTTTTGGGTTGTAAAGGATATCTAACTATGTGAAGATGCAACAGTAAAATTAGAGGCAGGAATAACCCGTGAGATGATGTTCTGCACGATAGTAGAACCCCAGGAAATTATGCACTGTGGACTCGTGGGGTTTGAAAACATTAAGATACAACTTTGAGTAGCTTTAATGAGTAGAGATGACAGAGCTTGGAACTTTTGGTGCTCAATCTAGTGGAATCCCTCTCAGGATTAGCAGGGCACTTGCATTCTCTGAGCACCAAATACCAGAAGTAACACAGAAACACACAGAGATGGAAGTTGTCCTCCTGCTATGCAGACTTCACAGATTTTGTAAAGTCACTAGGTGAAAATTCAGGAATGAGATTCCTTGCCCTTCCAAGTAGTTTTAACCAGAAATAATTAAAGACTTTGTCTATACCTCAGTTTTCCATGTGTAAAAGCTGACTTCTATTATGAGTTTGTCACACATACTCTCTCCTGGGGGCCTTGTGCTGCTCCCATGGGATGAGTATGTTGATGTATGTATGCATTCAGGCATCTAATCTTTTCACATACTACTGTGTACGAAGGCTGAACCCAAAATCTGTCCAAGAGACACCAATTTTTATACTCAGGAGGGCCACCTGCAGCACTTACCCTTGACCTTCAGGCTCTCTCAGATACCCCGTGTAGATTGCAAGTTGGGAATTTGGCTTCTTGCAGAAGAGTGAGAGTAAATGCTATTTAAATTTAGATTTAAAAAAAGGCATTGTCTTCTCTGTAGTTGCAAATCTGTCTCTAAAATCCAAAATTGTCAACGATTTTAGTTTTTAAAAATATGACCTTGTGTGGTGGTGGTGGCTTTCCTGTGATATTGACTGTCCGGGTCTGCAATGTGTCATGTTCTTACTGCATATTGGCTGCATGCACCTTCCAGTGGCATTTTGCAGGAATATTCAGTGCTGTATTTCAGCTACAACTCAGTAAATTGCAACTTCAAGGCATCCAATGACACAAAAAAGCTTGAAAACTGTTGAGCTTTATTGTGGCTTATTTTAGCGTAGCATTCTTACTTTCTAAACACCTGCAGAAAATTTTGCTTGATTTCATTAGTAGCGAGATAAAAATATTAATGTTGTTCTTTTCAAGGCTTCTTTTGTTTTGGAGGCTTATTGAAGAACGCAGAGGTGATCTTCCATAACTCAGAAAAAGCAATAGATTTTGGAGTGCTGAGACTGTCGCTGTGTCCTTAGGTCATTCTGTGCTGGGATATTGCAAGGGACTCAGAACAGGTGTAATATGACATACAACACTAGATGATTTATGCCTCTTCTACCTGGAGAATATAGCATGGGATAATGGCTACTGGTCTGTTTTTTAGAAACCCTCAGCACCAACAATCTCAGCTGAAATGAAAAGGAAAGTGGCAACTGCTGAGCAGAGCTGAAAATGGGGCCATGGATGTCAGCCTGAAAACTGAGTTTCGTTGTGTTTATGGTTTAACGTCAGTGTCTCAAAACTTTCTCTAAACAACGTATTTTTGGTTTTATTATTTCTGTAACAGAAGGGCAAGAAAAAGCATCATTAAGGATGTACTTGATTTCTCACTTGAGCCTTCTGTCTCCATCACCCTCAGTCCACAAGTGAACTATTTTGGAAATTTGGGGGCAGTCTGTTCAGTCATTTTGCAAGAAGGCAAGAAGTGTCGAGGGAGGGAGATTTGCCTGATTTCTCCTGTTATTGCGATATATATATTTTTTTTTAATCACCGTCATGTTGAAAGCAAACAGCTGAAGGATATCAGAATTCAATTCATACTGGGTAGGCAACTGTATTCACTCGAGCCCTTCAATGAAAACCTTTAGGGTCAAGTCCTCAGTGCCAAGTTCTCTGTGATGGATCTAGTGACAAACCTGAGATGACCCAGACTTTTTCTTGCTTGCTTTCAACCAGCAATATCTGAAGGTAGCATAGAAATTTAGCCTTTCTGTACCTTCTCTGCACCTGGGCTGGAAGGCCACGATGCGTGGCTGGGACTGAGGGGCACTGCCTGCTAATTTTATCTCTTCTTGATGGAGAGCTCAGCTTGGCTGCTAAAAATGGGACACCAGGATTATTCTAAGGTGTCAGGTGAACAAACATCGTGCTGAAAGAACTGTGGAAACTTAAGAAGGAACCAAAACTATGTGAAAACAGTTACATATATGTATAAGTTCTAGTTTTTTGGTGTTCATCTCTCACTCCTGTTGCTGTATAGCAGTAGCAAGAGGGACTTGGAGCTGAGAGACTCTGACAGTGTCAGGGAGGAGCAAAATGCAAGATTTGAGATAGGTGTCAACATAGGGAGGAAAGTAGGCTCTCTAAATTAGGTTTGTGGTGGTAACACAGTGGCTAATCCAAAAAATGAAATGGAGACAGAATAAACCTTTGGTCATTTCTATGTTAGCACATCAAGCTGAGACACACAGGGAAGGTATTTTCAGCAATTTGACAAAGATTTGAAAGTTTTCCTCCTTTCTTCAGGCTCATGGTGTGGAGAGGAGAGGGCTTTTTGAGGGGTTAAAGAGATATAAATGATTATTTTTTAATAAAAGCCTTATCAATTTAACAAAAATTCTTCACAACAGTTGTCTGTGTAATGTTAGATGTATGATAATGTGATATTGAAAAGTTCCACTGGGATTTGTGCATATTGCCCTGTGCAATTCTCTTCTGGCTCTTCCATACTGGTAATGCCAAATTCAAGCCAAGAAAATGACAGTACTCATCTGTAAGTTGTATACACACTGTAACTGCCTAAGAACAAAATTGCCTTATATAACTAATAATCTCACTTAAGCATTTTCAGCACTTTGATGGCATAGCCTATGTCAGGGAATATTGGTAAATATTGATGCAAAATTGTTTCTTCATGTAAATCAAATCTTGAAAGGTTTCATGTGCAGCCAGTGAGTGAGTGTGTGTATTTTTGTTTATTTGTGAATATATCTGCCTACATAATCTCTCATCTTATAGGCTACACATTTCCCTTGTCAGAAGTACAATCATATTGAACAGCTGTTGAATAGTAATACTTTACATTTATTATTGTATAGCATCTTTCATCCAAGCTTCTCATATTACTTTAGTATTAATTAATGCTTGATAATCCTGATATGACATAGAAAATATTATCCCAATTAATAATGGTTAAACAGAACCACAGTGTAATTAAATAATTGTCTCTAGTGGCATTGTCTCTCCTATTTCTAAGATGTGTTAATTCTGAGTTTGCTGTCTTCCTGTAAATTTCAGTAGACGTTATTTTTTTCAAAAAATGTTATTTTTTTGTCTCAATCTATCTGCCCAGGGTCAATCCTGAAAGTGATTGCGTGTGCATGTGTGTGGGTGACTGTAACTGGCTGCATTTAGCACAGTAACTGTGCTTTCTTCATCATCCTTTTTGGTCTTGGTTATTTGAAATTCCTCTTGAGTTAACAAGCTTGATTGCAAGATGCTCTTTCTAGAGGTGGGGACATAGCCAGCTAAGTCAGCCAGAAATTGAAGCAGTAAGTCTTTTCCTCTCACACTACTTCTAAATACTCCACTGTCCTTTTGCAGGGTGGAAGCGTGACAGAGAACTGAACCAAACCCTCTCCCCCAGTTATGAAATGTCTGAAAGCTATCGAGATAGTATTTGACTTCTTTTCTTTTCCAGCTTAACCCACACTACCCAGAAGGTAATAATGAAGGAAAAGCTGTGGTAAGTGGAATTTATATGTTGCATATAATCTGGGGAATGCTGTATCCTTAACCCAGCACAGCCTGACATATGGAAGCCCTTCATAGCTTTCCTTTTCCTTAAGTGTTCCAGCTTCTGGGATTGTTTTCCCTATCCTGTGTAAGGTAGGATGCATCTCAGAACTGGCAATTCAGAAAGTTTTCCCTCACGTTAAGGCAAATGACAAGAAACTTACTCAAATTCTGCATCAAAGTGGCATTAGTTGAAGCTGTTCTGCTTGTTATCTGACTGCAGATATGAAGTGTATTCATTCTGCTCAGCTTAGATGTGTTACTTCATGGCAACAGCCTTTGCCTGGTACAGCATCAAGAGCATTTTAGCTAATTCTGACTAATGAGGCAAGGCCAGACATGGAGATTATAGCGTGTGAAGGAAGTGGAGTTAAAACCTTGGGGGAATCTTATTGTTACTAAGTCAACAAATATTCCAAAAAAGAATCATTCCTCCATCAAATTCATGAGATTGCCTTGGAAAGGCTGAGATCTTCAAAAAAATTCAGTGTAATTTCTTTCTGCTTGCCTTCCGGCTTTTGTTCTTTAAGAGGACACATTTTCAAGTTTTTCCCTGCACAGGGAAGAAATTTTTGATTTTTCATGACATGAAACCCAAGATTCTTACATAATCACATGCCTTGAGGACTGCAATTTTAATAAAAATGAAGACTTTCATAGGAGTTGGCAACATTGGTTTTCCATCTTCACTGATATTTGGCATTAGTGGTGATATTGCAATAACAGCTAAGCTGTCTAGAGAAATGGGAATTCTCTCCTACGAAAGTACAGAAATTCCACCGGTTGTTTCTCTTTTGTATTACAATGAAACTTGAGGCCTTTGGAGCTTTGGAATGGAACTCAAGATCAGTTCTAGAATTCCCCAGTGAGTAGGTGTTAGGCCCTTGTCACGGAGGATCCATTGTACCACACCATCCTTATTTATGGTATAGGGTTTCCATCTGTTGCCATTTCAGTTCATCTGAATAGTTAAATATTCTCTGGACTGTGTAATGATGAAGGCACAAGAGTAATCTAAACATGAATGTTAAAGGTGGCTTCACTATCAATTTCGCTTATTCCTCTAAGTACTGGTTTCAGCTAAAAACTCAGACCAGATAAACCACATTAGAGAAATACTTCCAATAAAAAAAGTAACCAGAGCTGATTGATGATCAAAACTGATGTCTCCGTGGAAATTTTAATTGATGCACTCAGCACTTTCCTGTGAAAGATGTTTTGTGAAAGAAGTTCTAGCAATTTTTGGTAACACCTCCATGTAAATCCAAGCCTACAGGCTCTATTAGCGTGGTAAAAATCCCTTTGGATCCTTCACCCCTTTATAGTCTTGTTGGAAATTCTGTGAGTTGGCAATGGCTATTTAAGACTTCATTCTGCCCTCGAACAACCAAGTAGAGAAACTTCACGTTGCTACGCAGGAATTTCTTTCATGTTACAATGATGCAGTATATTGAATTGTCCCTCAAAAGTAAAAGAATCTTATAATATTTGGAGTTCTTTAAGGGTCAGCTATGTCAGTCTTGTATCCAATAGCACATAACCTGGAGCACACAGGCTTCCTTGCTCTGTGGTTATCATTTAGTGTTTCCTCCGCCTGGTCACTGCCTAACTGGCTCACTGCAAAGGCATCTTCTTTTCCATCTCTTGAAGCAATTAATTTTGAAATACTGCCCGTGAAGTAAATCTGGAGGGGAGAGATTGAAGTGGACCTACCCCAGCAAAATTTGAAGTCTGTGTAGCAGGGAAATGGGAGATGAATAAACAAATCCTTGTGACTGAGGGGCTGAACGTGTAGCCTCTGCCCTTGAGGCCAAGAAGGCCAACGGTGTCCTGGGCTCCTCAGCACAGGAGGGACAAGGAGCCCCTGGAGCGGGGCCAACAGAGGCTGCGGAGATGATTTAGGGCCTGGAGCATCTCTGACAGGGAAAGGCTGAGGGAGCTGGGGCTGTTCAGCCTCGAGAGGAGCCCCAGCTGAGAGGGGCCCTGAGCCCTGGGTGTCCCTGTGTGCAGGGAGGGCTCTGAGCAGGGCCCAGGCTCTGCTCTGGGGGGCCCAGCAATGGCACCAGAGGAACGGGCAGGGACTGATCCCAGGAAGTTCCACTGCCATGAGGAAAAACTTCTTCTACAGATTGCCCAGAGAAGGTGTAGAGTCTCCCTCACTGGGGATATTCCAGAGCTGTCTGGACACAATCCTGTGCCCTGTGCTCTGGGATGGCCCTGCTAGAGCACGGAGATGGCACCAGCTTGACCCACTGCAGTCCCTTCAGCCTGACCCATCCTGGGACTCTTTCTTTTCTCTGCTTGGCTGTTGGATGAAAGAGTAGCAGCTCCTTCCCTGTTGTCTGGGAGTTAAAGGCAGCACAGCCATCTGTGCATTCTGTGCCAACCCTTAACTCCTCAGTGTGTGCTGGGGCTGCTTGTGCATGTTCACGGCCTGGTTTACAAGGCCTGATCCCAGTTGCTCAGGCAACTGAATTTTGGGAAGCAGCAATGGGGAAGGGTTTTCCATAATGCAGCTGTGGGCACAGACACTGAGGTTCTGCCTAAGCACATCTTTTCTGCCTTGCCTGAAGTGACTCCAGAGTCTGAAAGGGTTTTGGCTCCAGAGAACATAAATATTACTGGAAGTCACCAGGACTTTTGTTCCCAAGCATTAAAGGTACGTTTGGACTGAGGTTCATTGCTTGTTTATGAGCTGCTTCTTGACAAGCCAGCCAAATTGTCTTGTGAAGCACTGCTTTTAATTCTGGTAAAATTTGGCCTTACAATGAGTTGATTAATATTCCCACATCTAAACTCCAGAAGATTTTTTTTTTAATGGGAAGACCTTTTTGTGATTTAAGGCTTATCATAAAAAGGCTTCTTCATCTCTTAAAGTCTAGGAGATTGTAGTGTATCACGCATCAAAATGCAGTGCTCTATGTTACAGCTCCCACTAAGCCCAACATTGGTTGCATTATTTTATGCTGCAGATTAGTATGCTTTTTCTAAGGAGAGAAATGTACAGCATCCAGAAGAATGCTACAAACATCAGGGAAATGTCAGCAACAGCTGGGAACCTTGCATTTGTTAGTGCCTTTGTGTTAAAGGCTGACTTTGGGTGGGTACTGTCTCTCCATTTGTCTGCATTTTCATGAGAGGGCTAATTCTAATTCTAGTTCTAATCTACCTTTTATTGTTGAGATTTTTGTTAGGATTGAGACTGGTATGCATTTACTTTTCTTGTAAAGAAGTTGGGCAGTTCTACCATGGACTGCTGGGTGCAATTTGATGTATCTCCTTTGACTTCTGTTTATCTATCTTTATGAATTCCCAGCATTCTGCAATTCTAACTTCTCCTTCTTGCTGCCAACCCAGGAGATATTTTTTTTCTGATAAACACTGCAAATTAATTTGTTTTGTAAAAAAATTATTTTATTTTACCTTCTAGGAATGAAGTTTATTTAATTATACATTTTCTATGGGTGATGCAGTTTAAACAAGTAGAATAGACAATCTGAAAAACACTGAAAAGAAAAGAGAAAAGAAAAACCATCAGCTTAAAAATGGCAGGTTATATAAAGCCAGCAGTCAGACCACTGGGGAGGCCGGGGGAGAAGGGGAGACACGGATGCCGGCACATTATTATTATTCTGCTGTTGCACACGGGTCTGAATCAGCTCTGGAAATGCATACATTGTTTCTTACAGAATGTCTCTGGCTCCTAACAACAGGATTGCAACGTGATGTCTCTGCTAAAAATGCGGTGACTCACAAATGAGTCAACAGTGAAGGTGTTACAGGAGGCTAACTGCTGTGCTGTCTGCCAGGGCTCCTAGCAGGCAGGAGCAAGGCTGGCCATTCATTTACTCCATTTTCTTCTCATCAAGAATTTTGAAAATAATCTAACCTATGGAGTTCTGCTCACGTTACTGCTCTCTGAAAATGCTGGTTTTGTAAGAGCCTCCTAAACTGGGTTAACATATTGAGATACCACATTGCTCTGGATTTAACAGGCATTTTCAGAACTCTGGCTGCTATTAAATTTAATTTCTGCTGAAATCTGTAGTGCAGCTTAATGTATTCATTCAGGAGCAGGGCATTATCCTTGTCTGTCTCTATGCCACAAGAGGTGTCTTCACCAATTGGAATTGTAGATGGGGTTTCTAAAAGAAAAGGTATTTTAGGTCTGTCATGTTTTTGTATTGCTTTTAGCAGTTGAAATGAAGGCCCTTCCATAAGCAAAACTCCATGTAAATCTCTTGAATTTTGGGTATGATGCCCACTTGAGTTAAATCAGGAAGGTTTGGGATAGGTAGCAATTAATAGGAAATTCTATTAAGAGCTGTGAAAAGGGTTATCTGCTGTGCTGTAAGTCTCAAGACAAATCTGATTGTACCTGATTATTTTGTCACTGATTCCAGCAGGGGATTTGCCTCTCCTTACGTTTGCCCTCCAAATGGCAAGCAGTATGTCTGCATTATTTTTTCTCTTTAAGCTTCTTTTTAAATCACGATGCACTGTAAATCAGTGGTGGTAGCCCAGGAGTTACAGACTTTGCTGTGGGCCTGGATCAGTATTTCCACTCCTCACCAAAATGGTGGGTTTTCTCATTACCTAGGACTCTTTATTTTTGAATCCTCAGCCTTTGCTTCCTTACATGGGCCCCACCTGGAGAAGTGCCCTGGCTGTATTGTGGGGGTTTGCTCAGTTGCCTTTCCTGGGTGTGATTGTTGAGCTTTGCTGCTGCAGAATAAGGCTGGGGGCTCACAGCCCTCCGTGCCAGTGAGCACTGAGGTTTTCTTAGGCTGAAGGAGCTGACTCTGCTCTTTGTACCACTGATACTTAGATTGGGTTGTTTGGAAGGTGTGGGTCCAACTCCTGCCGGGCAGAAGCGGAGCTGAATGTGCCTCCTTCATCCTTGTGAATGATTTAAGCAGCGCACAAGAGTGAAGTGATTGCACCTTCCTCACCTTGGATATGTGTCTGATGTGACTTGTGACAGCTTGTTGCTAGTTTGTTGTACTTTGGGACAATCAAAGCCACGTACATTTTCCTTCTGTGAATGTACTATTTGGGAATACTGTTCTACCCACAGTTCTCTATACTCCTGGCATGTAATTCACCTGGGGTTTTTTGTTTTTTATAAAGCCTTTGGAGTGCTTTCCTTGGCTGTCACTGACCACATCGCAAACATCTATGAAACTGTTCCATTGGCTGCCTCTTCACACTGCTTTAAGTTGAATTTTCTTCTGTCTGCATTTGAGTTCCTTTGCAGTTCTTTTCTTCTTTTCTCTTAATTGAATCCAGTTTTGCTGGCTGCATCTGCTCATATGCCAGTTTCTACCTGAGCAAATGTCATCTTGTTTTCATCTGCTTAGGAATGCAATGCTTCTCCTGAGCTACTGTCTAATTAATTTAAACTAGCCTAGTACTTTCACTTCTTTCCACATCCTCACGTGGACTCATCTGCTGATTCAATAATGGCTGGGTTAAGTGCAGATTCTGATGGCTGCTTACTAAATTTAATTTATCGTGAGAAGCTTTCTGTGTGCGAGTGTCTGTGCATTCTCTCTCTCCCCCACACAGAGGCATGTGCACGTGCACTGGGACATAAACTGAACCATAAATACAAATCCATGTTTGTTCCTATGTGGTGGCAGCACTGCTGTCTCTCGTGTACCCCTTGTATGCAACTTGTTTCCAGAGCTGTCAGGTTGGGGGTTGCTTCTGGTTATGTGTTTTTTTTCCATCAGTAGTGCTTAACTCCCATAACCCAGGCTGAGTTGTGAGATTCAGATTCTAAAATAATGCTGTAAAGAGAGTTCTGAGGTTTGTGGGGGAGTTCAGCCTGAAACTGCTGTACAGCTCTCATGCAGGTCTGATTTTGCTCAGCTAAGCTTGGCATTGCAGTTAGCAGTGTTGCAGGCACTGTCTTGCCCTGTGTTGAAGTGGAATTTCTTTTTAGGCTAAAAACCAGATCTTGCTCTTATGTCTGCCTGCCAGCTGCTAAGCCTGGTTGGTGGGATTTAGGGCTGGTGAGCCAATTCCATTGCTCAGCTGGATCTGTACAACTGTTGGGGACACCAGGGAGAGGGCAGGGTCAGCCCCAAACTGCTGGGTGAACTTCTCCACAGAGCTAATGGTTGGTGTGAACTACTGCAGCACAGGAGACCTGTCTTTGACTCTGCCTCCTGCCACCAGTTTATACACTGGTCAAAGTGTTCTGTGATGGGGAATATCCCTTTGCCCAGTGTGGGTCAGGTGTCCTGTCCATGTTCCCTCCCAGGATGGTTTCATATTTTGGTCTGTATTTTACCCAGAGCCCCAGGATGAAAAGAAAACCATACAATTATGAGGTGTCCTGCTTTTTTGTATACCAGTCATTTCAGTTCGGAAATTATAGTGAAGTGGGTAGTTTCTGGGAAACCCTAACTAGATTTGAATGTAAGTTGTGGAAAATACCAAAAGGTTTGGATGCTGTTCTAAACTATCCTGTGCTACTCACCCCTTTACAGACCTCTTGAATTTTAAACTGATTTAAACTGATTTCCTCCTGCCCTGTTTTGTTATGAAGTGTAGGAAGTAGTTTTCCATTTAATATTAGACTCTGACTCACACCTGTTAAGCTCTTAGAAGGATTCTTTTGTTGTTTCTGTGCCTTTTCAGTTTGTGTCTCATCACGAGTATGTAAAACAAAATATATATGGAAATCACGAAAGCAATTTGCCATTTTCTCAATCCTTGCATACAGGTTACATTTTTTGTGAGTTTTTCTTTAGTATTTTTTTGGGCATGAGATACAATAGGATGTGGGGACTGTCAGATGAGTTTACTCTTGTGCAAGTCACAGGAGATGGTTGCTCTTAGTGTTAGCAAGCCTTCCTCTCAAACACTAGTGGCAGTACCCTAATGACTAAAGGAGCCTAAGAAAAATTTCTTTCTGTAGTTTTTTCCTGCTCTCTCTATCCTTGATAGAACTCATGGGATGGAAAGCTGGCATTTTTTAAGCTTGATAATGAAAAAATGGATGTTTTGGAAGGATTCAGAAAGTACCTTGAAATGAGTTGATGACTAATTCTTTCTTCCCTGATTTCACTCCTCCTTGATTTTGTTGTTTAATCTCAATTGGCAATATGGATAATCAAAGCTTTGCCCTTGATTATCCCTTGCAGTTTGGTTTTAATCAAGCTACTAATGCAAACCAAGTACAGCCTGGCTTTTTACATTGTACAGCTCTTCCTTCGTGGTGTATTGTAAATCATTATAATAGCATTTCAGGCTTCCAGGGTTGGATTTTTTTCCCTTTTGGCTTTCCTTATTCCTCTTCTCCTCTCCCTCTGTGATATATTTTGTGTACGTGAAGGGCCCTGGGCTGCCAGTCTCTTAATTGGTTATTAGTCTTTTATAAGATGTGTAACTTGACACCCCAGAGGAGCAGCTTTTACTTGCACCGGTAATTCTGCTGGTTGCTGCGTGGATACGGGCACAGACTCCGAATGACTCCTTCAAGCCAAGAAATGTTCTCAGGAAAGGTGGCATTTGGAGTCTGTAGGCAAAGGTACGTAGGTGACTAAAGAAATGAGGATGGTGCTGTGGGGTCACAAAATTCCCGTGGACTCTCAGCAGGTGGTGGGAGGAAGATCCCGCCTTAAGCTCACCTGCCTTGGTTGAGTAACTGTGTTCCTCAAAGGGGACAACTCCTGCCCTTGCGGTGGGTAAAATCAGACTTGGCTTGGCCCCAGTCTCGGGTGTGTTATCAGCCTGTGCTGAGATTCGTAATACAATCCAGCTGGGGCTTTGCCTGTCCCCCTTCCCATGACAAGCTGGTCCTGATGGAGCAGATATTCTGGCTCCTGCTGTTTGGGCAGCGTCCACAGGACAAGAGGAAATGGCCTCAAGCTGCTCCAGGGCACGTTCAGGTTGGCTATCAGGATTACTATCTTCTTAGAAAGGTCTGACAGGAATTGGAAGGGGCTGCCCAGGGAGGTGACAGAGTCCCCGTCCCTGGAGGTGTTCAGGAAACAACTGGGTGTGGCTCGGGTTTAGCTGACAAGGTGGTGATCAGTCAAAGGCTGGACTCAATGATCTTGGAGGCCTTTTCCAGCCTAAATGATTCTGTGATTCTCTGGAAGTGTGCTGCTGTAATTCTACCATCTGAGAGGAAAAAGCCATCAAACTTACATAAAACAACAGTGGATTTAGGCAAATTGGTTACTCTTTAAATCCCTTCCTTGTCTTAAAAAAAACCCAGCTAATTTTCATTAATTCTCTTCTTTCAACTGTGGCCCTTTCCAGACCAGCACTGTGTAGTTGCATCTGCTGGGAGTGAGGGGTCTGCAACTACTGCAGGTTTTTTGAAGTTGTAGGTGTCAAATAAAGCGTATCCAGTGCTGCAGTGCCTCTGTAGCTCGTGACCTGCTGTTGTTCTAATGGCTGCCTGAGACCTCATGGGGCAAAGTGCATCCTTTGTGTTACTCCAAAGCCAGTCATGGTAGATTCTTGCTAGAAGGTAAAAAAAAAAAAATTCCAATTCAGATGTATTACTTGTCTGCAAGGTAATTGAAGAATTTCTAATGGGCCCTGATGCAAGCAAATAACCCTTGTGCCTAATCAGCAGAGAGACGGCGACCTTCCTGCTTCAAAGAAGAAACGCCAGGCAGGGGAGAAGATTATGTATACTTTGGTCTCTGTGCCACATGGAAATGACATCGCATCTCTCTTTGAACTGGATGCCACCACTCTTCAGAGAGCTGATTGCCTGGTTCCAAGGTAAAATAGAAAAAAAAAAGGAAAGGAAAAAAGGGCAAAAAATAGTGCTGCATTGACAGGGTTTCTTCCTGGCATTATGCTGGTGAGTAAAGCAGAAAAAATCAAACATGAGCAAGTATTATCCTTCTGTTCAAATCTGAGGAGTGTTCATGGATAAATAAGGGATGTATAAAACATGATACTGCTGCTGCGACTGGGTAAAATAATTATAAGGATAAAACAAGTGACACTTAGAGAGAGTCTGTGAAGAGAAAAATAATGGTCTAAATATTGCACAGACCTGCGTGAGGATAGAATTGAGCTCTGTGCACTGTTTGAAAAAAATGTACTTCTAATAGAATTTAACTGAATTGTTCCCAACAAAATAATGTGTGTGGTGAGCTGGGCTTCTGTTTCCCTGACAGATCATGATGCCACTGAGCACATTTGTTATTCAAATGTATTCAGCAAGTGGCTTCTGGGTTTTAATTGTCAATATTTGAAATTTCAGCTGTGTAGCATAGCTGAGATTGGCTAGATAAGTCACACGGTGTTGGTTGTGACTGAATGGGCTTGCAGACACTTGGGGCTGGTTGTTATGAGGGTGGATTTTAAAGCTGGGTACCCACAAATACTGATGTATGTGGCTTTGAAGTGGGTTTGCTATGCTAAGTTCTGCCAGATAATTTGCTTACTTGAATACTCAAAAGCCCATCAGCGTGAAAGGGAGAGCGTGAATGGAGACCACAGTGAATATATTTCAAAAGTAAAATTCAGAGTTAAAATTGTAATTGATTTCTCAGCTCTGCTTTTTGATAATACCACAGATTATCATATGGAAAGAATTTAGAAGGATCTCATAGCTGCTCTTTGTTCACTTGATTTTCAGTTGAGAACTGGTACTGTAAATGCTTGCTCTGGAACAAGGGTTTGCAGATCATAATGATGAAGCTGTGAAACCATGGTCAGCTTTACTCTGGCTTTTGTGCTGTGACAGCTTAAAAGGGTTCGTTATTCTGCAGAAAAAAAATAATAAAAGAATTGGGTTTATTCATGAAATGTATTTCTATTCAGATGGGATTTTATAACATCATCCTTTTAGTTTTTTTTTTCTTTAAAGAATATTTTACTCGTAGACTTACATAAATACTTAAACCCAGCATTCTGCATAATCCCAAGATGCCGGTTGTTCTTGTTGCAGCTCTGCTCTGGGTGAGAAAGAAGGAGTCAAGGGAAAAGGGTACTGCAGTGTCTTTTAGGTCCACCTCCCACTTTTATTGCGAGTGGCTGGTGTGGCTCCTGCTCTCCAGCTTCATGTCATAGGCAGGTGTTGCAGAGCATCCCACCTTGCCCACGTGGGCTCAGGACTGATCCATCTCACGTGCTGTTTGCTCTGTCCCCCTTTAGGAACTCCTATGTCCGACTGAGGCACTTGTGCACTAACACTTGGGTCACCAGCACCAGCATCCCGATAGACACTGAGGAAGAGAGGCCTGTGATGCTAAAGGTAAACAAAATCCCAAACTTGTTCCTGAAGCTGTCTCACTTCTAACATATGAAATGAGCATGATAATTAGGATAAAGGTAAGAGGATTGCTCACCCACTTTAAACCAAAAACTATTGCAGATTGGGACATGCCAAACCAAAGAGGACAAGGAAGCTTTTGCCATTGTATCGGTTCCTCTGTCGGAGGTCAGAGACTTGGACTTTGCCAACGACGCCAACAAGGTTTTAGCATCAACTGTTAAAAAACTGGAGAATGGAACAATAACCCAGAATGAAAGGAGGTTAGTGAGTTTTATTTTTTCTCCTGCTAAATTGGTGTTTGGTTACTCATGATAGCACAGTCATGGGTAGGTAATATCCACATGGACACAGAGGCAGTTGGGAGAGGACACTTCAGTGCCGAGAGTGCCAGCCTGGGGTTAGATTCCACCTCTGTCAGAGCATCCTTGCTGCACCTCAGGCTGGTCCGTGTATCTCCTGTGTAAAAGTGGGGTAAACAGCACTTCCCCAGCTCACTGGCCACGTAAATAAATGGGTAGTTCCCTGGGCAAATGTCTTTGTCTGGATTTCCTTTGATAATCCGCTTCTGAGCCGTAATGTGAGGGTGCATCGCATCTGATTTTCATGTACAGGAAAACAGCACGGCAGGGCTCTTGATTTGTGTGAAGTTCACCACACTGCAAACCTGCAAAAGCCTTGGAAGGAGGTCTCAATGTGACTGAGAAGCTGCCCCAATAGTCCCTTTGCTTTCCCATTTTTGTTTTCCCCTCTTCTCTTTTTCTGTTTTACATCATTTTGATGTTTACCCCTTGTATTCATCCCCCTTTCGTCTGTGGCACTATTAGAATGTCTGCTCCTTACACCCGCCCCTGAATCAAGGGATTTTGTTGTGCATTGTTGTACACTGTAGCCAGATATATTCCACTGCCAGTGATGTAGTTCACTATTTGTCTTCAGCTGCCTGTGGTTAAACTGAATATAAGACAGCATTTCTGGCAGTGTGAATTTGTAACCTGTGATACATCATATACAGCATTTTTTTTCTGAAAATGCTAATTTTTGGTGATGAAACTGAATTTTTGCAGTCAGTTTCCAGTAGCAATTAGGCCAGATGGTTTAATATCATAAGAGGCAGATTTTTAATAGCCTGGGTGTTGGGATTCAGCCTGGAAAAGCTGTGGGGCCATTTCATGATTGAGTTGACCCAGAGAGGGATACGACAGTATCCAGGTGGGACATCCCTGTATGAACTTTGTGTCACTGTCAGTATTGTCAGGTCTTGATGTTGACAGATTGGTACAACAAACATGAAAAACATTTCAGAGCTGTTTCAGAACAGTGCCATTATTTGTTTGTTCTTGTGATTTCCTTTGGAAAAAACCCCAAACCATCTTTTTCCTGTCTTATCACCTTCTAGCATAGAGAAGTAGGAGTCCCAACAGTTTATTCCTCATTGCTGCATCCTACAGCTGCCTTTTCTACTTTATTTTGTGGGGGTGACACACACCTTGCTGTTTTCCACCAGTGGGCTGAGGCTTTTACAGCTAAAGCTCACTCAGAGGATTTAGGTGAGCAGCCCAGCTCACTTGTGGATCATGGGAACTTTGTGTCTGGCTTCCACAGATGACTGAAAATCTCTTGGGGACCTTCCTGCCTCTTTCTTAGCTGGCAGATTTGTTAGTTATAGACTAGACACTGTCGAAATTGAGAGGATGCTGAGTTTTTCATGTAAAAGATTGCTGGTACTTTTAAGGGATATTCTTTGAAATCTGTGGGCATCTGTGTTTCTCACTGCATTCCTGGCAAGGTGTTAGTAACAAGGAGGCAATTATGACTTTGTTTTCTTCTTTTTCCCATTTATATTCTATCTTTTTGCATTTTCTGAAGGTGGGAGAGAAGGAATTACTACTGTCTCTGTCGTTTTTAGCAGCTGCTTCTGACAAATATTTTGTTTAGCAAAGAGTGAAACAAATACAGTTTCTTGGGTCAGTATATATAGGAAAACAGTTATATATGAATATATATATGAAAAAGTGTATGTGTGAAACAGTTTCATGCGTCAGTAGGGAAATTATCTAGTGGCAGAATGTTTTTATTCCTCTAGTGAGTCCATCATCTTGTTTCATGGACCCATGATAAAGCATAAAAATCCTTGCTAGGCTTGTAAGTTTCTTTTTACTGCTCCTGGGCCTTGAGGCCAGCTGGTATAGATTTTGGGTCTCTGAATACTGTGTATCAATCCAGCAGCCTGTATTTTTCTCTTGTTTTCTCTCTGGTTGTTGTTTAATGCCTCGGTAAACAGCCCTGTGATTGATTTAAGCTTCTGCTGAACCAAGGCTTGGAATCCTTAAGTACGTGTCAGACTTAACTTTGCAGTGATGGAAGTTTGGCATAAATGTAATTTTTGTTCTTAATGAATCCTAGCAAGTGTTGAGTGACTGTTTATAATAATGATTTGTCTATTCATTCTAGGTTTGTGACCAAGCTACTGGAAGATCTCATTTTCTTTGTTGCTGATGTGCCCAATAATGGACAAGAAGTTTTGGATGTGATCATTACCAAGCCAAACCGGGAACGACAGAAATTAATGAGGGAGCAAAATATATTGGCTCAGGTATGTCCTATTGTGTTAATAACTTAATTGTATTTGCAAACAGATTATAGGAGAGAGTGATGTGAGAAAAAGTTATTTTTGGGTAACCTGGCTTATTGAGTTGTATCTGGTTGGATTGGGTAGAAATGACGCTACTTGGTCAAAGCTCATCTCTTGGTCCCTAAATCAGAGTGAAGCACAAGGGGCTGTAGGGGGCTCTTAATTTCGTGTGATTCTGATAAGATTTAAGACCATGTTTGAGAGCAAATTGTTCACAAAATTTGAGGCAAACGTGGAGCACGGTCCCGATCCTGCAAGTGTTACCCACATAGTGCCCTTATGGAACTCTGACTTTGTTGGCATGAGGGCAAACTTGCAAGTAAATAAAATTAACTTTTTGACAAGTCAACTGAAAGAAATTTTTAAAAAGGGGGAAAGGATGAAACTGGACAGCAGCGAGTATTGTCCTCCTTTTTCATCATTAAATTTTCCAAAGTTAAGACATGTAACTAAAACTGTTCAAATTTGGGGATAGCAGTAAAGAGAAAGCAACGTCAATCAAGTTGGTGGGAAATGTAAAGCTAACCCCAAACGCGTGAAGCTGTGATGTCTCAGATTGTGCCCCCACTTGTGTTTAGTCAAGGCTGTTGTGCTGATCCTGTCAGAGGACATTTCCATTGACTGCTGTAAATTCAGCAGAAATCTGGATCTGGTTTTCACTGTCAGTGATTTTGATTTTGAACAGATATTCGGCATTCTCAAAGCTCCTTTTAAGGACAAAGGTGAAGGATCGATGCTGAGACTTGAAGACCTGGGTGACCAGAGATATGCTCCCTACAAATACATGTTAAGATTATGTTACAGAGTTCTCAGACACTCCCAACAGGACTATAGGAAGAACCAGGTCAGTGGTATTGAGGATAATTTTCCTGCTGATTTCTATAATTATATATCCTGGGTTTGACATGGCTCTCTGCACTCACAAGTGGGATTCTGTGGTAATGGGGAAAAAGCCTTTTTTTTTGTGTGTAGCTTAGTAGTGTGTGAACTGAAAGTTCAGCAGTGAATATCACAAGTTCACTTTGTACTTTTGGAGGCTCAGGCTGAGGCTGGGGTTCACGGCTTCATTCATGAGCTTTCTGTTATTAAAAATATGTTCTTGGAGCCTGGATTGTAGAGTGAGAAATCTGCAAAGCTGTCTGTTTCTCTTGCTTAAATATTTGTAGAGGGATGGCAGTGAGTCAGAGCAGAGGTTGTTATATCAGGTAGCCTGATTTCCCACTGCTGGGGACTCCCTGTGAGCAAGAGGTATTTCAGAACATGGACTAAAGGGACTGGAGATAAAGGCCTGAACTGCTGTGTGGCTTCTTTGTTTTCTTTCCGGTGTTTTACAGAAATATTTCTGTCCTGAAGGGAGAGAAAAGGAGGAGGGAAGACTCAGGAAAAAAGCTTCTTAAACATTATAAAAACCTTTCAGTTTTTCCTTTTTTTTTTTTAAGGCTGCTGTTTCTTGAATTTTGTATATATTTTCATGGATTCATTTCTTTGGTTTATGAAAGAATAAGAAGAGTTAGTCATCCCTAATATGGAATCTGTTTCTCAGGGTACATATTTTAGGTATTCAGAAGTTCTTTAGTTCAGGCCAGTACAGAGAGGAAAGTTTTGAGCATTATTTTGATTGCTAACTGAGCTGGATGCCTCCGGTTCTAAAAGAGAAACCATTACTGCTCAGCAGGTCATCATGGGAATCTTTTCTTTTTTCAGGAATATATTGCTAAGAACTTCTGCGTCATGCAGTCCCAGATTGGTTATGATATTCTGGCAGAAGACACCATCACAGCTTTGTTGCACAACAACAGAAAGCTGCTAGAGAAACACATCACGGCTAAAGAAATAGAGACGTTTGTGAATTTACTCAGGAGAAATCGAGAGCCAAGGTTTGAAGTGGTCCACGTAGCATTTTTGCAGTAGCTGTGAACTGTGTGCTATTCATTGCTTTGATGTCTCTTTCTCCCTGTTTTGACCTGGCAGACAAAAACCCCACCTGTACAGAAAATATTAGAACTACCTGTGATTCTTGGAATTTAACCTCATCCGCATTTTAAAACTAGAGCTTATAGGAAAGAGGGCTTATACTTTACAGGACAACTTGGAAAATTTGGTCTCAGTTCAGATTGGGGCAAAGAGAAATGAAGAGAAAGTTTAATTTCTCCCAGCTCTGCAGCTCTTCTGTGAAACTGCCACTTGTGTTGGTTCCCCTGCTAATAATCCTGGTGTAAATTATACACACATGTCAATTTTTCTAAGCTTTTATTAATATCAGTTTTCCTGCAGGTTCTGATTCCAGGTCAGACCTGAAAAGGGCTTAGGACAGTGAAGGTTCCATAAACATGTCTCCTAGAGCAGATTTTGTTCCAAATTAAGAATTCTGGCTTTGAATTTCACTCAGCTGAATTTTTTTTTCAATAAGCTTCAGGTCAGAATATAAAAGAAATGGATTTCTTTATTTTTAAATGGAAAAAATCTCTTTATTATTGGATTTTCAGTTGTAAAATTAGGAAAGTAATACAACTATAAGAAATGAACGTACTGAAGGCCAAATATTGTCCTCTGTAATTGTGAATATCATTTTCCTGGTAGCAATTAAGGATATTGCTCAAGGCCTTGGTGCTTCACTGCCTCAATTATTTTCTATGTGCCTGTTTTGCCTCACTCTGTAATCTCATTGCCTCTCTCATGCTCAGCTGGGTTGGGCTTGGTCAATATGAAGAGGAAACCACAAGATCAGCTCTGTCTCTGAAGGGTCTGTGTTTATTGACAATTGCACATCACATTTTCTTGTGGTGGAGTTGGTGGACATTTTCTTGTCATGGAATTGGTGCCATAACCACATCATGCAACTGCTGTGTATCCACTTGTTTGAGGAGTTCAGGAGCAATAAATGCTTCAAAATTACCCCTTGCCAAAATGGTGTAACCTGAACAGTAAAGACTTGATCTTGATACTGATTTTCATGGAGAGTCTTGTAGATTTTCGCAGCACTGTTGGTATGAGTGAGAATTGTGGCATTCTGCTCTAAAACCCATGAGCTACAAAATTAAAAACCTTCCTGAGTTTTGGCTCCAACCAGGTGACTTCCCCAGGATTCTATGTAATTATGTGCTTAATTTTATATTTGTGATTGCTGTGCACTTTGAATTACCTGTTGCCACAAAGCTTCATTTCAGATATGGATGGGTTTTTCCTAAGTCTACCCTAAAAATGCTGTCTGTACTCACCCCCTGCAGTTCCCAGACTTTAGTGGGGACTGTGGTCTGTGCCAGAGGTTCAAACTGTTGGATCCTTGAATGGCTGATAGCAGATGGTCAGAGTTTGTACCTGGATTTCTAAGGAAGTGGAATATATGATCTGTGTGTATGTGTATGCCTGCTCACATCTGCTCCCCCACCTTGAGCACCTCGCTCACTTTTAGCTACATTTGCTAGAGGAGTGGTGGGCTCAGAGATACTTAATTCCTATGAATATCATGGAAAGAGGACACTACATAGAGGGAAGAGGCCCTTTTTATATCCCAGTGTGTCAAAGGCTGCAATATGGATTACTGTTACTGCACACACAGCAATCCCTGATAAGAGACAAACCCACACACCTAATGAATGTCCCAGCTGTGAGGAAAGCCTCAGCCTGAACCTTGTTAAACATCAGAAGACCTAAATTTGAGAGACGAATTCATAGGAAACTGATTTCCCTGCAAAGCTTTGTTCTTTCTGCTTTACATGGAATGACCTCTTTGAATGCAGAGTCCTGTCTGCAGGTCCTGACAGATCTGCACTCTTCTCTGGTAGCCCAGCATTCCCTGGCAGTGTTCAAGGCCAGGCTGGATGGGGCTTGGAGTAACCTGATCTAGCGGAAGGTGTTGTGAGTTGCAGGAGTATGAAGTGGCAAAGATCATATGTTGATAAATATCATGATACAGAGTCTCTCTGTATCTACCCATCCTCTAGTGCTGAGTGCTAGAGATTTCTACTGCAGTTCCCCAGTAGTAGTTTAAGTCTCATGTTCTGCTGCATCTGTGGTTTTTGACTGCAGGTTCTTGGATTATCTGTCAGACCTGTGTGTATCTAACACCACAGCAATACCAATAACTCAGGAACTCATCTGCAAGTTTATGCTGAGCCCAGGGAATGCTGACATTCTCATCCAGACCAAGTGAGTATCTGCAATCGGAACGTGCCACCTTTTTGTTGTCTGCTCTCTTAAATTCCCAGAACTTTGCTCATGGCTCCATTGTGAATGGTTTGTGTTTGCAGGCTGGTTTCAACCCAAATGGACAATCCCTTGGAATGCCCAGTCATCTCGGATGACATTGATGAAGAGGAGGTGTGGCTTTACTGGATCGACAGCAACAAGGAGCCTCATGGCAAAGCCATCAGGCATCTGGCTCAGGAGGCAAAGGAGGGCACAAAAGCTGATTTAGAAGTTCTTACCTACTACAGGTAAAACTGCTTGTTCAAAGGGAAGAAAATGTAAACTCTCTAAGACCCCAGTGCTGTTCCTATCCAGTTCATTTGCCAATATCAAAAAAGGAAACCAGGTCATGCCAGAAACTGAGATTAAAAGTTCATTTCAGGTTTTTCTTGTGGGAGTCATCACAGTCTCTGCTGTCTATTCCAGGCACATTTTGAGTTTCCTTTGCTCCTCACATCTCTTTGTGTCTATTTTTTATTTTGCCTCTTACCTTTTATTTATTGGTCTTTAATTTTAGGTTGTGCTGCCCTCAAAGCCAGGCACGCTCTGAGAACGGAGTATCCTGAGCATCTCAAGGATTAGAGAGGAAATGGGATTATGGAATAATGCTTAATACTAATTGGAAACAAATAGTTTTTAATGTCAAGTTGCTCCTTTGCTTAACAAAGTCACTCTTGTTATTTTTTAAGACTTATATCAGAAAGGCTGACAATAGGCTTGTAACATGAGATTCTGAGGTGTGTTCTTTCATTTCCAGCCAATTTCCTTGAATACCACGTTATTACCTTTTTTTTTTTTTTTAAGGTACCAACTGAACCTCTTTGCAAGGATGTGCCTGGACCGCCAGTACCTTGCCATCAACCAGATTTCTGCCCAGCTGTCAGTAGACTTGATCCTCAGGTGTATGTCTGATGAAAGCCTCCCCTATGACCTGCGGGCTTCCTTTTGTCGTCTGATGCTGCACATGCATGTGGACAGAGATCCTCAGGAGTCTGTGGTGCCTGTCAAGTATGCCAGATTGTGGACTGAAATTCCTACCAAGATCACAATTCATGAGTGAGTTGAAAGTGTTTCAAACTAAAGTACAAAAGCTCTTTGTAGGGTTAGTCTTGGAACAAAATCGTTGTAGATGTCCAGTATCCACAAAACATGTGTGTGAAAAGGTATTTTGTTGCAGAGCACAGAACTATTAATTATTGTTACTCTTGGAGACTTCCATGGGCAGCTTTCAATCATGAAATATTTAAATTTTATTTTTGACTATGTTCTTTTATCAAACAAGCTGGCTAAGATGGAATGGCCTTTCCTCAGACCAGCTGCACTCCAAGTCATCCAATTGTGTCTCACATGACAGGTCTGCTAGGCTGGAACTTGGTTTTATACCTCAAGCTCAACAGAAAGCCACAGCTGGGAACCACAGCTGTTGTCCAGAAACAGCTCACAGAGGCTTTGGCCTTCACTTAGTAAAGTACTTAAGCATGTTTTAAATTTAATTTTAGAGAAAGGACCATTGATTTCAGTGGAAACCCTCTCTGGCTCTGATTTGATGGAGCAGCAGCACTGGGATACTCCCAGCCAGGGAGTATCTGGCTGGAGGGACAGAGGAAGAAGCACAGCAGTGCAGCAGGCGGTGTTGTTTCTGTTAGTGACCTTGTTGAATTGCCACAGCAAGATTTAAGAGTCCTATCTGCCACAAGAGTGGTATTATCCTGTCTATGTTCTTCCCATTCACTTCAACCTTCCCGGTACTGTTGGAGGGAAGGTTTGTGCATCCACTTTCCGTGTCTACAAAGAGCTGAACCGGATTCTTTCAGAGAGTTGTGACCGGTTTGTTTTTTTCTTTAGTGACAGCTGATCCTGATATTAGCGGTGTTTAATTTTCCTTCCTTCTGTGTCTTGTACTGTAGGTATGATTCCTTCACTGACTCTTCAAGGAATGAAATGAAGACAAAGTTTGCACTGACAATGGAATTTGTAGAAGAGTATTTGAAAGAAGTTGTGAATCAACCCTTCCCGTTTGGAGACAAAGAGAAAAATAAACTTACATTTGAGGTACTTCTCAGCTATCTGCATCCTACTTACAGTATTCCTCATTTCAGATCAGTTGATACTGGTTTTTTTCAAAATAAAGCCAGTTGCAGAATAAATGTTGTAAAATAGCCTAAAGAAGCACCTGTTCCTAATTCCAGTGTTCTTGGTGATGACTGGTACTGCAGAAAATAATATTCTTGTCTGCTGTATTTTTCCAGCCTTTCCTTCCTTCTCCTGAGGTGGTTGCATTTCAGTGGAGGGAGAGGGGATTTGTGGGGGGTGAATGGCCATATTCCTGCTCTTTCAACATTAGTGAAATAATTTGTAAGGATTCTTCAGTGTAAGTAAGTGCTGTTTTCTGTGTAGGGAAACTTTAGATAGGCCTAGATTTTCTAGATTCAAATAGGAAAAATAAAGGGGAAATGCTTACAGCTTTTATAGTTCTTCCTCCAGCCTACTTCTCTTTGTTGCTTTTGCCTCTGGTCACCTGAAATCACCTCTCTGCAAACTTACCACAGTCATCTTACTCTTCTGCTGACTTCCATCTTCCTCAAAGCTGCTGCCTCTTTAAATAATTTCCCAGAGTCTTTCTTCTTGGTCTTACATATTTTCACATATGCAATTGTATCCTCTCAAGCCTTCCTAAATCTTACCTTGGTTTTGCTGTCTGCTGTAACCTGACTGACCAATTGCTTTGTCTAATCCTGACAAACTTTTAATGTCACTGGTCTCAGTCCAAAAATCAGTGGGAAGACTTGTGCTAGTTTGAATGCACTCAAGATCTGAATCTCTCTGGAAGCTGCTGTGTGAAATGCAACCGAAAACCACAAAGGCTGTCAGTACTTCCTTCATTTTTAATTTCTTTTTCTCATAGGTGGTACATCTGGCTCGAAACCTCATATACTTTGGCTTTTATAGTTTTAGTGAGCTTCTCAGACTGACCCGGACACTGCTGGCAATTCTAGATATTGTTCAAGTTCCCATATCATCATACTTCGAAAGGTTGAGCAAGTTTCAGGATGGAGGTGAGATAAGCAGCAAAGACTGTTATTCCAGTGGATAATTAGCTTTTTAAGTTGGAAATAATTTATGGAACATCTCATTACTCTTTCAAGGTTCTGTATTCACACATAAGCCCACCTACAGGAATGCATTGCAGGGGACATTAAGATGATCAGCTAAAAAGGAACGTTTTTCAACAGAGCTGCATCCTTCATGACTTGTGGGTACTGCATTGGTGTTGCTGCTCCTTTGCTTATTTGGAACTTTCAAATTTGGTTCTAAACCTCAGTGCCCCTTGCACTGAACATCCTGAGGAAGTTCAAGCAGCATTTGCCTGGGCACAGGGTTTATGGTGGCTCATCTGTGGCACAGGTTTGTTAGTCTTCTTTGCACTTCACTGAAAGGGAGAATGAGATGGTCCTGGTCCCACAGTGGCAGAAGCAGCCGATGGAAGTCCAGAGGAGGCCATCCTCTGCCTGTGTTTGTCAGCTTAGGATATTCTTTTTTGAACCCAGAAAACAGTGCCTCTCTGACAACTCTGGGACTCTTCTGTATGTCCCACTGCCTTTTCTACCATGGTTTAGAAGTGGGTTGAAGAATGAGCATGCCAGGAAGGTGCTGAAACGTAGCAGTTTCATTTTCCTGTGTGAGTGGAAGAAAGGTGTGACAGTCGTGTGGGCTGAAGGTCCAGGAGACCGACTGATGGCAAATCCTGTTTTAATATGTAGCTGGTGTTGCCAGCCAGCTGGCTCACAGCATCAAAATGGATGAGCTGTCTCGTTGGAAACAATTATTTTGTGTTTTCTCTGGGAGGCCTTTTCCCAGCCCTGAGTTTTTCTAATCATAATTTTGCTCAGTCACTCCCACAGATGCCCTGCAGGAGTGTGCTGTCCTTCACAACTTTTTTCTTCTTTGAGGTTCACATACTCTGGAGAGGTGTAGACTGTCACTGTCATCTCTGAACCAAGAAGTCATATGCTTGGTTCTCTTGATCTTCTCTCCATCACTGCCAGCAGACCTTACTGAAACCCTGTGGAAGTCTTTCCTGCAATGCAGTGCACACCAAGTCATGCTGTAGCTGGCTGCAGTCCCTCCTCAGCACTAGAGAAAAGACGGTATGCCCAGACACTTGGAATTATGTTTTCCTTTTTTGTCCCTGAAAGACTGCATTGCAGACTCTCTTCTTAAATGGCTCTGGACACAGTTTGACTCCAGACACAATCCTGGCATATTGGCAACGTGGGACATGCAGATGTGGTTCTTCTGCTTAGTTCTCACTCTGCCCAAGCCTTTAATCCTGATTATACATCTTGTTCAGTGTTTTTACTCATATTCATCACCCCTAAAATCATGTTTCATCCTTGATTCCCTTTTATTTCTGTTGAAGGGTTTCCTTTCAAGCTATGTAAGAGAGGAAGGAGCAACCCATTAAGTGCAAACAGACCTGCTCTCAGTTATATGAATTTCCCTAGCAATTCCATGCAAATCAATGAACTTCCTTTGAAATAAATGAGTGTGCAGGAATGCTGCAAATGGCACCACCGTGCAAATGGAAGCTCAGTAGCCTTTTTAGTAATGCTCAACCATGTATTGGAGCCTTGTTGGAAACTTTTTGTCAGAAACCTGGTTTTGTCTCACGGTCTTTCAGCAAAAAAGGCACAGAACAAAGGTGTCATTTTTTTGATTAGCTTCAGCCTTTATACAGATTATTTAAATTTCTTTCCTGCTGTAGCTGTCTCCATGGCTGTTTACCTTTCAAACACTGACCAATTCAGGCCAGGATGTGACAATCCATGGATGTTCTTTTGGTAATTACCTGTGGGTTGTTTTGGTTTGTTTGGTTGGAGTTTTTCCCCTTTTTCTACTAATTCTATGTCTAGAAAGCCCACTGCTTTGGAGAGGTGTTTTTGCTGGTGCAGACTGTTGTCAGTCCTGTCTGCAATCTTACAGGAGTCTGGAGATATTGGCTGTGCTGTCTAGACTTAAAAACAGGCATTGAAACTTTGCTATGGCGAGACAAGGTGTTTTTATGTAGAAATAGCTGTAAGACTTCCTGGAGAGGCCTTCGACAGTCTTTGTAAAAGAAAAGGATGTCTTTGGATGGTCAGCTCTTTTCTTTGACCTCCCTTTTCCTTTCTGATTGAGAAGCTATAAACCACATAAACTGTGCATTCACTTTGCACTTGAGACAGAATGATCCTGAATGTTTAACTGCTGTGTCTGAGCATCTTGCCTTTCCTCCTGCTTTCCCTGGAGGTGCAAACTTACCTACCCATGAGCTATAAAGACACGTGTCACAAGGATGAAGTTTAAGCAATTTAATAACTCCTATTCACTGTTTTTGAGCAATCAGCTCATAGAACTTCATGTTCAAAGAACATATTTCACGTCTGAAAATCACGTAACTCAAGCAAAACAGGGGAGCACTTTTCATTGAGGAGAACCACACAAGAATCACTCAGCACATTGCACCACTGAGGGGTGGTGCTGGGCTGGAACTTCTGGGCCTCTGCATTTGTTGGACTGTAGATGATCCTAAGGGTGAGTCCAGAAGTACAGGTGTACCCTACGTCCTGTGGAGTCTGGATCCATCTTGTCCAGGATCCACTAGAGATCCTGAGGAATGAACAGGCAAGCATAGAAATTCGTCTTGGGAATTTTTTCTAGATCTCCCCTCCCTCTGAGAGTAAGGACTGTTCACCATGCAAAGCTGTAGGTATACATTGGTTTTCAATTTTATAGTAATTATAAGACTGTACACCAAAGGTTTCCCTTCCGTTTTTACACTGACATCCTCTCTTACAAAACTGTGTTGCTCAGATAGTTGCTTTATTAGTTACCTGTCCTGGCTTCTTGTTGTCTCTTAATTTACGATACAGGTCTCTTAGGCTATTAAAAAGGATTAAAGTAGAAATTATCTCAGTCTAGGCTTTTTTAGATTTTGGAAAATGTGATGGCATTTTCTAAAATCAGAATAGTCTGTCGATTTTTTTCCAGCAAATGTTTTCTTATTCGTAACTTCAATTAAATACAGACAGATGGATTGTTCCCTGCCCTCTTTCAGGATGGTGGGAGCCCTCTCTCCAGTCAGGTGGGGGTGAGGATGAGTTCTTGCTTTTAGAGGAGGTCAGATTCCACTCTTCCATATCTCTCCAGACTGCAGCATCCTGTCTGGCAGGTCCAATACTTACAGCATTCATACCAAACCTTTGCAGAATATTGCAGGTAGGTGTCCCTCCAACACATTATTACTCTAGGGATGTGCAGGTTAACATCGCTCCTTTTTAAAGAAAAAATAACTTCTTTGAGTTGCAAAAATCATTACATTCTTTAAACAAACAAACAAAAAGATAAGATTGTTTCTGTTGTGATTTTGTGTATATATTGTGAATGTATGGAAGTTAATTACTAATTTTGGAGTTTGTAGAAGTTGTGGGGCTTTGTTTGGGTTTTTATGTTTGTTTGTTGGTTGAGTGTTTTTTAAAGCTTCCAGTCAGAGATCACAAATGTCTAGGCATAAGCTTCAGTTCAGTAAGAACATGTATTTCATTCCTTGAGCTTAGAGCTTTGAAGTGTAGCTCTAAACTCTAGTTTTGACAAACACTGAAAGCCAGTCATGGTGCCTGAGACTGACAGTTTATTGGTATAAACAAATATGTTTAAATTTTATCAAGCATTAGGGGCGTGATCCTGTAAATCTTTTGTAGAAAAAGTGCTACTGAATACCAGCTTAGGTTCTGTATATTTTAATTTTCATCACTATCTAAGTGTAAATTTGCATAGATTGATAGTAAATGTATATTTAACAACAAGATTTTGTCAATAGTTATGGTGATTCAGAAATGCAGTTATTTTCAGGTTCTAAGAAAAATGACTTGAAAAGAGGTTTGCCCAAATGGATAAGTCCTGTAATTCCTATTCTGCAGCTGTAGTAGATAAAAAGTGGCCTCTCTGTAGAAGTTAAGAATTTTGGTCAGGATCTATATATGTTACATGATAGGTTTTGTATTTTAATTTTCTTAAAATGTATTGATTTCTATGAGAAAATCAGTGCTGAATAAATCTGGGGACAGACAGGTTATGCTGCCATTCCACTGACTTGTTCCAGGTCAGTAGCAACAAACGCTTCCAACATGTGATTCTGGTAATGTGAAGTCATAGGGAACTGGTGAGCTGGATTCCTGACTGGTTTGACCAGTCCACATTGTGAAAACTGTAGTCAGGATTTTGGGAAATATATTAATGACAGGTGGAAGAATGTGGTGGGTCTTGGCTGTGGAAAGCTTTCCTGGAGGTGTGCACCTCAGAATTGAAGCAACCAAATTTTCAACCAGCAGTCTTGTGTCTTCTTCCCTGTTTAATATTTATTTCTTGAGTACACCCACTTATGTCAGTAAAACTACTTGTTAAGTAAGGAATTATATATGACAAGTGTTGAACTGTTGAGGCAAGTCTGCAAAATGGGATGTATTTTTAGGCTTAGTGGAAGTTGCATAAAGACTTAATTAACCTTTTACTTTAAGATGTCCTTTTCTATCCTTTGCTTCAGTTTGGAGCCACCTTGGTGGCTGAGGTAGTCCTTGCTGTTTTCTGTGGGTTTCTCTGTCTTGGTTTGGCAAAGATTCTGAAAAGATCACAGAATCATAGCATGGCTTGGGTTGGAAGGGACCTTAAAGATCACTCAGTTCCAACCCCCTGTCATGAGCAGGGACACCTTCCACTATCCCAGCTTGCTCCAAGCCCCATCCAACCTGGCCTTGGACACTGCCAGGGCTGGGGCAGCCACAGCTTCTCTGGGCAACCTGTGCCAGGGCCTCACCACCCTCACAGGGAACAATTTTTTCCTGATATCCAACCTAAACCTACTCTCTGTCAATGTGAAGCCATTGCCCCTTGTGCTGTTGATCCTTGTATTATTGTAAATGTTAAGCCTTACTTCCCTTAGAAAGCTTAATTTTAATGCCACTGTAGGTTACTTTAACCAGAGTTAAATTTAATGTGCATATAGTTTTCATGTGTGACCTTATTTGATGAAGATAGATTGGGGAAAATTGGCTAAGAAACATTTATGAGACAAGATCCTGTAAAAAGTAAGGATGTATATTTTTGGAAATGCTTCTTATCTAGATTGCACCCTAAAAATGACTTGACTTGAAAATCTTGCAACCAACTTCTTTTTTTTGTTTCGGTCAGTGTGTCTTAACTTCGAATTATTTTTGTGGATATTTGAAGCTGTTTTCTGTTTCTTTTTTTTCCCTTTTAGATTCTAAAAAAATATATGGGGTATACGAAATATACTACCTGTATCCTAAAGGGGCATTTTTTTTCTTAAGGAGAAAACAAGGATTTCATTTAGTAGTGCTGTCATTCTGGCACCTTTCAAGAACATTATAATCTCTTGCAGTTTTAATTAAAAGGTAAAGTCATTGCTTTTCTAGTAAGTGCACCCTGCTGTATCATTCCAGAGTAAGGAGCCAATCTGCCTTGTCCAATACTGCTAATTAATTCTCTGTGAATTAAAATGCACATCTTTCTCTAGGTCCTATTTGCTCTTTCCAATAGCTGATTTTAGTCAAACCATGCAACTACAGCATATGTCAGGTCTGAAAGAGGAAGCAACATGGTAGTAGCAGCAGGTAAGCTACACATTTGTCATGCAGCTCAGTGCTGTTTAGTTGCTGTTGTTTGGGAATGAGAATAATGGCATGCCAGGAAATACATCCTTGAATATGAGCTGCAATCCCAATATGTCTTGGGATGCAGTTCACAGTGCTGGGCACCAGCTGGAAAAGCCCTCAGTGGTACAAACCTGGGTTATCTGCAGTGTGTCTGTCCTTCAGGAGCTTTACAATTTTCCTGAGCCAGTGTCCACTGACATCAGTGGGAGTCTCTCGGTTTCCTTTGCTCAGTCTTTTTGCAAAAAACAGGTTTTAAAAACTACCTATAATAAGCTTAAATTGCTCCCACCTCTGTGATTCTCACTTTAAGTGTGTTGCCCACAACTGCCTAAGGAGATGCCTCTTTTTACCTGTTCAAACTGGTGGTCAGATATCCCAGCTGCTTCGTGTTCTGCCTGGATCTTTATCTTGGTGGTGTGTTCCTCCTGCAGACTGAAGGGACTCAAGATTCCATCCTGCCAGGGGGCAGAACAGGGGAGGCCTCACCTTCTCCTGGAGTCTTCAACGCTGGTGAGGTCTGCTGCCTTCTCTCTGCAAAGCAGTGCTTGTGTTTCTGTGTGGCGGGGGACTCTTGTCCAGACTTCTGCTGCTGCGACACCTCCAGCTCCAGTTAGGTCACGTTTCTTCCAGCCCTTTTGGCTGCAAGTAGAGGTACACAGTGACTGGAAGCACCAGTGAGGCCACTGAGGGTTGAGAACAGGGCTGCATCTGCCATTTCTGTGGTCCCTATGGGTCCTCTGTGTCCAAGAAGGACCAGGCTTCATCCAAGACTATCAGAAATTACTCTGCTGTTTCTCAGCCCTGCATCCATGTCTGTTACCTGCACTTTTGTCTAGTTAACAATTTGCAGTGTCTTCTTTGAGGCATACTTTGATTAGCAGGGCTAATGAGGCAGTGGCTGCCTGGCAGACTGGAGCAATAATTTATACCAGCAGTTTACAAGAAAAGAAAGGTAAGAGGAAAAAGGAAAGTTAACTGTGTAAGTCACAGATGTCTACAGAGAAGAAACTGCTGTTCAGTGCAATGTATTGCCAGACCAAAGGGAGGTCAGTCTGAGAGCTTAATTCTGTGGCATGAACCATTTCTCTTTCCCCCTTATTCCTTCCCTCATCATAAGACCCGTGCATTAATGGAATTCCAGAGACCATTGCTCTTCTAGGAATCAATATCTGTCTTACAGATGTAACTCAGCTAGGAGGCTTGATTCCCATGGTGCTTTTTACCCTCAAGGCCAGCATGCTGATGTATGTATTTTTTTCCTTGGACTGATGTCCGTGGCATGAAAGCCATGCTTGACGCTGCTTTGTGGTTTTGGGGATAGGCAAAAACCCCACAACCTGCAGAATGTCAGGAGAAGGTGAAGTTTGGTGGAGTTTCACCATGGCTGGGCAGCTGAGAGTTTGTATATAAAAAGGGAGGGCTTGTGGGTATGTTGTGGCTACGTGAAGGCTGGAGTGGCCAGATTCGCTCAGAGGCTGGGTAGCAAATGTACGTGCATGGCATATTGTAAGTTTTTTCCTTTGTTTTGCCTCATTACTTCTGAGGACTATAAAATACAGAAGTGATACTTCACCATGTGTCCTTACTACCATGCATTAGGTTTTCTGTAAGCCTTACCTGAGGTCAGCTAGTTATTGAGCAATGAAAAATGGTTTAATGAAGACATAAAGCATGATTCTTGGCCTGTTTGTGGTAGGTTCTGAAGTCTTTATGAACAAATTCTGTAGAAAAACCTGTAAAAATTAATACCTCTTTCACAAACTGAGCTGTAAGGCTTTAATGCTTCTGGCAAATAATATACACCTCTAAAGAGTTTGAAATAAAATGTGTTCCTTTAGGTAGTGAAGTGTTGTTATTATATGTCCTTAAAACGGCTGTAACTTTTCATGCAGAAAAATTAAATTGCATGAAGCAATGGAGCCAAATCTGCAAAGAAATGTAGAGCTGAAACTGCCATTGGATTCTTAATCTTGCCCTTGGTATTTAGACATTGCCGCACACATGGTTCCCTGCTGGAGGATCCCTGAGGACTGGTGGTGTTGTGTGCTTTAGGATGGCACTGAAGCTTTCTTTGGGAAGCTTTTGGTGGAGCAGTAGCGTAGATCTCACTGAAATCCACAAAGCCAAGGACATTTGGAGTTTTGCTCTTGTGAATACTGCCTTAAAACCTGGTTGAATGCACCTACACTGACACATGGGTTGAGACAAGGTCCTGTGTGCTGGTTTTGGCTGAAGTGTCAGGTGTCCTAATCAAAAGCATGCTCAGGTTTGATGACATCAGAGAGTTGTTTCTATAACTTAATAACTACGTAGACCATGTGAGAATTGTCACATGTTTGTAAAACCTTTGATTTCTTCCCCCCACTTCCTCTTTTTTTTGTAAGCAAAACTGAATAATAGATTTGATTTTTATGGACAGGTTAATGAAGGTTGTTGGGGTAGTGGATGCACATACATTTGTCTTTTCTGGTCATTAACAGATTTCCTGAAGATCTGATCAGACCTGTCAGTACCTGAAGGGAACCCACAAGAAAGATGGAGAGGGACTATTTACTCCAAGGGCATGGAGCGACAGGACAAGGAGAATGGCTTCAGACTGAGAGGAAGTTTAGATGGGATATTAGGAAGAAATTGTTCCCTGTGAGGGTGCTGAGGCCCTGGCACAGGTTGCCCAGAGAAGCTGTGGCTGCCCCATCCCTGGAAGTGTCTGAGGCAAAGCTGGATGGGGCTCTGAGCAACCTGGGATAGTGGAAGGTGTCCCTGCCCATGGCAAAGGGGTTGGAACTGGATGATCTTTAAGGTCCCTTCCAACCCAAACCAGTCTATGATTCTATGTGGCAGCTCCACTTAGGTACTTAGTTTCCAGAAGCATAGAGCATCCAGCTGGTGCAGTCCCTAATGAAAGCTGCTGGGTGTTAAAATCCTTTTGAAAATATGGGCACTTTTAAAATTTCTATGTAGGGAGATGAGCACGATGGGGAACTGTTCGAGGTAAAAATAGCTGAGCAGTTTTCAAAACTGAGTCCTAGGAATCCATCTTTCATCCCTCTCTGTTGAGGAAGACTGAAGAGCAATGATAGTAAGAGCAGGCTCTGTCCCTCCATGGCAACTAGGGACCAGATCAGGTGCCTATAGTTAATTTTTAAATAAACAAGGCTGCATGTTGGTTCCCTGGTGTCTTTGGGATTTCTGTGGAGCAGAGGACTACTGGCTCTAAGGGGATCTGCCAGCCTTTGAGGCTTGCACTGAGTATTCACCCACAGCTTCTGCACAGTTCTCTGCACTGTGTGAAATACCCAAAATTCTGTGGATCCTGGAGAGCAAACTGAGGATGCTCCATAGCAATGGGCTGGGAACAATTGTAAGAAAAGGCACGAATTGCCAGCTGCCTATGACAGTTGTTTTTCTTACTGAATATGGTATTTTGTCACTTACCATCCATACTGTATTGCATAGCAGATTGTTGTTTACTTTTATATTCTGCTTTTAGAATTTTTGCAACCAGTAAATGACTTATCGAGAAAATATGTTTATGTAGAAAATGAAGTGTCAAATTATCCACTGTTTCGATTACTTGGGTGGTTGTTATTTTTTTCCCATAATTGACTCCTCTGAAAAGCCTTTCTTCTCAGAGAGGCCGCTGTGTTGTCAATCGTGCCAAATTGTATGAGATTATGTGCTACAGTTTTGTGACAGAAACTGATACTCATTAGGAAGTTGTGATCACTGTAATAAAAAGTAATGAAAAGGAGATGCACAGTTGTCTATTCAAAACATGACAAGCATTCTCTTCTTTCCTCTTCTTTCAGTGTCTGTCAATCTGCAGCTCCTTTAAATTACCACTTGTGCATAGCGAATTCACTCTTCCATTGACTAATCTTGTTGAGACTGTACATTCAATAGGAGACATTTCTAATGGGTCCACTGCTTATGGAAGGCTTTTGGCATCTGACTTGTCTTGGCAGAGGGAGGAACAGGCAAGAAGGGAAAATTGGAAAAAGATTCAAGGCGATTTCCTCGCATTCTTTTCTTCTGTTCGTCGGTCACGGCTCTGAGCACTTCTGCAGCAGTTTGCTGCTGAGAGAAGTAGTTGGTTGCACACATTAGCACCTCACAACACTGCAAGGACTGTTCTCTCCCTGCCACGCTTCACAGCCATATATAAATGTTAGTACCTTGACCTCAAAGAAAACAGCCAAAGATGAGGTCAGCAGGTTAAGGGTGGCAGTACCATATGGAGGCACAGCTCAGGCTTCTCTTCACTTATCTCCAGCAAAGTGCACATAAAAGTAATCAGGGTTCGCGTCTACTTGCTCTCTCTCCTGATTTAGCTCAGTTAACTAGCAGAGGCAGTAAGTTAATTTTTCCTTGGTCATTGGTATTCAGGAAGCACTTTGGAGATGTGACTAAGATCCGAGCTCCCCTATTTTAGTCATTGTATGCACATGTACTAAGAACTTAAATCTCTTTTATTGAGCCAGTGTATTTTGTCGTGCATTGTTGCAGGCTTAGCTGACAGAGAGCCAGTCCCTTTTTAAGCTGCAGTAACCTTCCTGCGTGCCTTACCTCAGGGAAGCACACCCTTCCCTGCTGGGATAACTGTGTTCAAGCAAGACTGCTGCTGGCCCCTCGTGCTTGTGAGTGACAGATTTAAATCCATGCTTAACATGGTCCAGGCTTCCAAGGCTGGACAGACAACACTGAGCATCACCAGTGCTGATTACTGGGGGATCTTTTGGAAGAGAAGCTGCTGCCCACTCCTTATGTACATGAAAGATCTCCACGGCTTCTTTCACAAAGTAGAGCAGCTCCTCTCAGTGTTGAGACACATCAGCTGCTTCACTGCCATCCATGAATGTGCTGCTTGACTGCTGTCTGCTCCTTGGAGAGGGTTGCATGTCATCAGCACCCTGCAAAACATAGTTGTTGAAATACCTTTCCTGAAAAGAAATGCTGAATTGCTCCAGTTGCTGCAGCATTTTAACTCTGGGATTGTTCTCCCCAAGCCTGCTCTGAATTAACTGAAAATTATAGTCAGCATCAGGGAGTTGGTTAAAAAGTTTTCCAAGATGACCCCTTGTCTCCCTCCTGTTATTGACAGAAATCATGCAGTATTGAATCACTACCCATTTCAGTTGTAAATACTGAACTGGATTAAGAGGCCTTTTCTCTTACTAAAATCCTTTCCTATGCATTAATGAAATGCTGTTTGAAATAGCACTGATAATAAGAACCACCTTAATCCTCCTTCACTTTCCCACCTCTGTGTTTTGAGATCAGCTGCATGAAGGTCAATAGTGAAGGAATGTTGTGGAGAGAGGGTTTTTCCTTATTACTGATGCTGTTGGGAAGCAGCTTCATAGCTGCCTCTCACTGGTTTGTGGCACCTTTGACCACTGGTGTTCTGTGGGTAAGAGGACAGGACAGCACAGCAGTCACCTAATTTCTTTTTATTTCCTAGATGCTTTTCTAGGCTTCAGTATGACATTAGCTGAGTGCCTCAGAGTCTTTGCTGTTGCAGGCCTCTCATTGTCCTTCCTAGAGGTGGAAAATGTGGTCTACTCATTTACAGAGGTCATCCTGAAATGCAGAGACAGTGACGAATTCCTTTTTCATGGAAGGAGTTGAATCCCATCCCCTGCCATGCCTGTGCAGCACCCTAGTAATAGCAGAGAAATAAGCAAGATATGGTCAAGGAAAAATCCCAGCTTGCTTTCTCCAGGAACATGAGGTCCACCCAAGATGTTGTCTGATTTCTTGTCCAAAAGACACTAACTAACTTTTTTGTTAGCTTTACACCGAGTGGGCTTCAGTCTTGAAGGGTGAGCAGGAACTTTTCAAGATGAAGTGGAATTCTTCTGCCTCATTTAGGACAAACTGCAGTTGTATCTCGTTTTTGAGAAGAATATCTTCTGGACTTTCCTTATCATTAACTGCATTAACTGAAGTTGTTTTTTTAAGAATTCCTGAGCTTTCCAAATGCCCTCTGTTTATATTTTCCTCTGCACAACTGAGCAAAAGGGATTTTGAAACGATGTTGTGAGAGATAATGATAACTTCTCAGCTGAGGTGTACGGCAGGGGTATTACAGGCCATGATGCAGCTGCCCAAGCTACAGGTCTTGTTGTTGGTTTATCTGTCAGCACTAAGGACAGAGTGAAATGGATGATGTCATTTATTTCATGGTTTGAAGATGAAGAAGATGCAAAATGCCAGTTTTACTGAAGGTGCGTTCAGGGTTGAAGGTCCTCCACATAGTACTGTAGCTCTGCACAGGTGCACTGAGTGGTGGTCAATGCAAATACCTGTTTAACATACTTGGAGAAAGTGGCTGGGAGTGGGAGAGGGATATCCATCCTATGTTATTCCCTAAGTTATTTTACTGGATTTGAAATGAAGACACGCCATTTTTATTTTGTGTCATGAAGGGTATTTGTGATGATTTTATTTGCCTTATGCCTCTGTAAGCAGTTAGAACTTTCTGTGCCTGCTTAATGTGAGGATCCAGCCCATAGTTTGACTTCCAGGTTTTCCCTAACATCATGCAAAATCAGAAGTACATTTTTTCCCTCTCTTTTGTAGAGACTTGAAGTATTATTTTCAAAAGACTGATTCAGAGTGATTGCACACCAGACCAGATGCTGAATTGGACCTCAAACCTGACACTAATCTGCCTCATTCACTTTGAAAAAGCGAACTCTTTGTGTATTTCCCTTTTAAAGTCAGGGCTGAAGGCATCCTCTTTCCCTATACGCAGTAGTTGAGCTATATGGATTGAAGAAAGAAGGGAATAAGAGGAGGATTTTGCCAACAAAATAAAATCCAGCCTTGGCTTTTTACAGCAGATTATCTGGGAAGAGGGTCTCTTCAGTGTGAGTAAAGCTTGGCCGTGGCATGGTGATTAAATTGTACTAAAGGACAGACAAGAACTATTCAGGCTTCTCTCAGGAAAGCTACATTTCCTTCAGTCTTTTCTTTGCCTTTAGTGTAGTCTAGGTCTTGGCACTCTTCCTGTGAAGAGATCCTGTCGTTCCTTTCCTTTCCTCCATTCATTCCTATCTGTGCTTTGCAAGAAAGGAAACTAATTCATGTAGGTAGGTAGCACGATATTCACAAACTTTCTTGTCCCCACCTTTGCAAGGAAGTCACTGATTCACTGAGATGCTTTTTCCATCAAAATTCACTGTAAAGACCAGTATAATCTGTGGGGACAGATGGTATTTCTTGGTAGATTTTGCAGTGATAGGTACCATTGCAACCAGACTGGACAAAGGTTTTACCACATAAGTATAAAATAATTTTTTCCCCCATGAGTAACTTACAAAGGGCACTGTGATTACAGATACCAGTTTGACCTTCAGGACAGCCTTCAAGCCTGGCATTCTCCTGGGAACTTTTTTTGAAAGGGGGATGGTTGGCTGGTTATGTCGGTTGGGTTTGGGTTGTGGCCTGTCATTTGAACCACACAAAGAGACTGATCAGTCTGGCACAGCCTCATCTCTACTCTCTTTCAATGTGACATATAAAACTCCTCCCATGTGTCTGCAAATTGCAGCAATAGATGGTATTAATAAAATACCAAGAAAAGCTTTCTAGTGATAAACATAGTCAAGTACTGGAACTGCTTGCCTAGGGATGCTCTATAATACTGGATATGTGACAGTTTGCAAATATTCTTAAAAACAGGTTAAACAAACCTCTTTAAGAAATTATCTTAGCTGTGGATAATACACCTTCAGGCAACGGAATGGGTGAGATTTCTTTAGCTCTACTTTTTGTCATTTGTTGAGCATGTTAACAGAACTCTGGAAATATTTTGGCGTATTTACTATCTGTTGACCTGTAAAAAATGATATCTTGGAAAATCAGCGTAGATGATTTCTGCCTAATTGAGTAATTTGAATGAATTCAGGAACTGAGGGCTTCTTTTTCAGTATGCCGCTTGAGACTGGAAAGGGGTTTGACAACATGGGTGTATGTGTGATATCTAGCTTTGTAAACGTGCTTTACTCCTAGCAAATATGTCTGTGTTTTTGTTGAATGCACAGGGAACAACGTCATGAGGACCATCCATGGGGTAGGAGAGATGATGACTCAAATGGTGCTGAGCAGAGGGTCTGTATTTCCCATCAGTACCCCTGACATCCAGCCAAGCATTCACCCAAGCAAGCAAGCCAGCACTGCAGACAGTGAAGATGTGATCGTAATGGACACCAAATTGAAAATCATTGAGATTTTGCAGGTAATAATGAGGGCTGGCATATTACACAGCAGTCATTTCACGGTTCTTTATTCACACAGTGGCCAGTTCTGTTTCCTACATTCTTACTATTCACTGGGCTGCTCATTGTAGAGAGAACTCTTTGATATGAGGAAGGATACTTCTCTGTGTACAGCTGTGGTCCTCACCCTGTTGTACCAACTTCACTTTTGAAGGAACGGGATGCTGCAGAAACTTTCTCACTGTAACTGTGCAATGACAGAACTTGCCCTGTAATCTGCCTCACTGTTTCCTGAAGACAGCGTGTCTGTTTCCAGTTTCTTTCACACTCATTTCACACTGGGGTGGTTGCTTGATTTAAGCATTTGACCCCTCTGTTGCAGTAGTTGGATGAAGGGCAGAATTGGCCCTGGCCCCACTGAAGCTGTGCGAGGCTGCGCGCTTCTGAGGTGCATTTAATGCATTTCAGATTTCCAGTGTTGGGCTGAGAACAGTCTGTGGGCTGCTGTGATTTTCTCCCAGCTGACCTGACAAGCTGTGGGACACCAGCTTGCCTCCTGAGATGCAGTTTTCACTTTGTGCCGTTAATGAAGTGAAGTTTGCTCTGTGTATCGAATCCCGGTTTCCGCAGTGCTTAGGCCCTGAAGGAATGTTTCAGTGTTTTTCTATAAATTCTCTGGATTTGTTGGCAGCAATGTCACTTTTGAAGGATTCCATTTGTTCTGACTGCTCATAAATGATTTAGATGACTCTAATTACTTGCCATCTGAAAGGCTATCAATGGTTAGAATATACTCAATACTGCATTCTTTGGTTCCTGGCCTCCCTTAGTTTAAAACTTACAGTGAAAGACAGAGTGTTATGAAGTTATATGACCTAAATAACACCATTCATGTGTATTGCTTCTCATTTTCATTTGTTTTTATGACAGAATTTCTTGCCATACTGTCTTGCTTTACTGGTCGATGCCTAGGAGGATGGTTCCAGGACCTTGTCCTGTGCATTCTCTGAGGAAATCACATTTTGTCTCATCCTTTCCTTTTTCACAGCACATTCAGTGCAAGAGCACTCAGGATTGAAGAGCACTTAATCCTAATTTCTTACTTAATCTGTGGTTTGTTAGTTAAGGGTTAGTTACATGGTCAAATTACTTCAGTTGTAAAGTTGTCATATGCTGGGTGAATCACAGTAAATGTGCGTGTATATGATCCTAGCCCACAAGAAATACAAAATAATACAGTTTCATTTAAAATGCACTGAAGAAGGATTAATTTAAATCATGTTACCTTTCATTACTGTGTTATTAGTCTCAAAGGCGAGTAAGAATATTTTAGATTTATTGTACTAACATGCATAGCAAGTACAATGGTGATTAAAGCTATTCTATTCTCAGAAATACTTTGGTTTATAGTAATTTAATTCTCAACCTATCTTCCTATTGCTTTAAGTAAAGACTTTTTAACTTGTGATTTCTATTCTGCCCTCAGCCAGAATTAAACAGATGGTCTGATAGACTTAGTCAACTGTGCATGGACTTGGGAAATTTTTACTTTTAAAAATCTTGCTTGTACAGTTCTGGGGTAACTTAATCACGGAACCAAAATAGACAAACCTTATTACACTGGGTCTGGGAAGCGTGTTTGGCTTTAGCTGTAGATCAAAGAAACACGTTGCCACCATTTGCTAAGTCACCTTTCAGATCACTTGTCACCTCAGCCTTGGAAACTCAGCATATGTCTTTCATCCCCACTGGCTGTAAAATATCTTAAATGATCTTAAAGGTGTTTGATTATGTGCTTGCATTTCCTGTGCATTAAGAAGCATCCATGTGTGTAAGTGTCAGCCCCTAATTTGATCCTAATGCTTCCAGCCTAGTTATCTTCCTAACTATTCCAATATAAAAGCAGCACTTCCAGCTCTGAATTAGGATTTTTCCTGTATGAGTTTCCAGTTTCACAGTTGAGGAACAAAAGGGCATTTGTAAGGCATCTGAGAGGGTGAGCCTTGAGCCTGTTGTGCTTGCTCTCTATCCCACTCCACTCCTTACCTTCATGGGCCATTGGACGTCCAGCTGAAGGGGGAAATAATTGGTGTCTGCATGGGTTTGAAGGTTCTGATCTGGCTCTCAGGCAGTGAGGACAAGGCAGCATGCTGGAGCCCCTGGACACACCCAGTGGTACTCAGCAATCCATAGGGTGGAGTTCAACATGTCTCAGGGTGGGCAGGGTAAAGAAAGAAATCACAGAGAACTGGCGAATGCAATGGATTGATTTTCATAGTGGACTTCAATTAATTTATTTCACTGGTTTTTTTTCTTGTAGTTCATTCTCAGTGTTAGACTGGACTACAGAATATCCTACATGCTGTCTATCTATAAGAGGGAGTTTGGGGAAAGCACTGAAAATGTTGATTGCTCTACATCATCCCCACCTGAAACGCCAGGGACTGCCTCAGGTAAACCTTGCTGTTTCCTTTCAGTGCAAAATAATTCTGGGTAGGCGACTGCAAACACCAAGCTTAACTGCAGCAGAAAGACACAGGCTGCTGCAAGTTGAAAAGCTTGTGAAAAAATAAAAAATTTAAGGAATTCTACGAATTTTTTTTTGCTGGCCTGTCCTCCTCTAACGAAAAAGTGATTCCTTTTTCCCCACGATGATATTTTGTTCTTTTATTTGTGCTCTTCCCAAAATACTGCACAGTGGCAAATGGGGAATGGGGATGGATGAGGACAGGTTTAAGTGAGGTGAACATGGTACAGGAATGATTTGGCTTTCCAGGGGGCCTTCCCGTGCACACAGAAGTGCTCAAAAGGTCTGTGTGAACACCTGCAATTAGGGGAGAATTGCTCTAGTTGGGGGTGGGCACATGTAATAATACAGGGGTACTAAAGTCTTAAGTAATAAGTTATATTAAAGCCATTCTAGAGTAAAATGATGGTGTGGGAAATAATTGGGTTTATGGTAAATATTCTAAAGTTCATGTATATGCTTTGTTGGGGTTGGCTCATGTAACAAAAAATGTAAAAGTTTGGTAATCTGTGTCATTTGTGGGTCACTGCTGGTGGCTAGTACAGCTCCTAGCACCATGTGGCTTTGGTTCATCACTACCGTTCTCTTCCTCAGGAATAGTAATACACAGTTTGACTCTGCCCCATATCCTGTTTGTTCTCTGCTACTCTTGCAGAAAGCAAATTCTGCGTAGTTGGGGAATGACTAGTTAGACCTTTACTTGGTGCCATCTGCTCTAAAGAGGAACAGAATTCCATTTTGCTGTGCAGATTAAATGATGATCACTGGCTTGCTTTTATTTTATTTTATTTTTTTTTTAATTTTTTTTTTTAATTTTTTCTTCTGATTTTTTTCCCAGCAATTGTTCCTGACATAGATGAGATTGCAGCTCAGGCTGAAACCATGTTTGCTGGCAGGTATATTCTCTGAAGTTTTACCTCTGTGTGTATTTATATATCTTTTTGTTCACATCGATATTTCTCACGGACAATCTCTGTTTATTCTGTGCTTATTTTCATAGCCCTTTCTCTTCCTTGGCGTGCTTTTTATTAAATAAGCTGTACTTGAACAGAAATGTGCAAGGAAAGGCCTGGGTTTCAATCAAGCAAACAGCCCAACTGGCCTGGATGGCTGTGGGATTGGCAATGACCACCCTCTTGGTTGTAAGAGAGTTGGTAGAAAGTTTTTGTCCTGTTCCCAAAGGCAGCTGGGGAATGATGTACAGGTGTATTGGGCTAAACCACACTAATTTTCTGTTTATCTTATAATGTCTCACATGGCTGCTAAAAGAAGAGTCTTTTTCTGGTGTGCCTTATGGCTACAGCCGCAAATTTCCTGGATCAGCAGCTTGCTGTTGACCCTCAGTATTTCTCGTAGACCACACGACCTGTCGTCACTGCACTTGGTGTTCAAACTCATTGGGAAAATCGTGTCAACATTAATCTCTCCTGTGACTCCTCAGATCAGGAGTGGACCACTTGCCATGATCTCCTGGACCACCAGAGGCCTGTAGATCACAAGTTATGCTTGCAGAGTTTTGGAAGGGATCTCAGCTACGCTGCGAACAGATTAAAAAAAAACTAAACTCATGGAAAACACTCACACTGGAGAGTTATTACCATTATCACTATATTGGTTTAATTTTACGGGTATAATTATAATTATACCAGTAAAAATTAATTCCATTTAGACAAGGCCGTAGACTTTAAAGTTTTTCTGGGAGCTAAGGAGAAGGATGTGCAATATGGGCACTGTGATCTTTCCTCTCTCAGTCCCTCGTGCATTCTCAATCTTTACCAGCACAAGCAATGCCTCCAGGCCTCTCCTGAACTCCCATAATGTAAAACAACACGCAGCCCTTGGCATCTGCATCTTTAAAATGAACAGAGAGACCGAATGGTTTCTTGGAAACATTATTTCTGCTTTGATATGTTAAGTGTAAATCTGCTTTCTGCCGTTCCACATTATGAATATGATTCCAGAAATATGGTGCTTTTGGCAATTCTTGCTATTTTTGATCTTATTTTTTCTTAAGTGAAATTTTAATAGCAGCTGAAAAGGGAAGGAGTGAAAAGGAAAGGGTCACGTTAGTCTCTGATGAAATGCAGTTTTACTTCATTTAATTTGGATTGGGGATGAGCCTGGCTCAACTTATCCATGACATAAGTGAATGCTTTTGCAATATAGATTTTAATCACAATTTTTGACGCATTTCATAGATATTTACTTCTGCTCCATAGTGTCCATTCTGATTGCTGCAAGATTGCTGCAACAGCACAATACTGTAGGATAGAAGGCCTTCTAAAATATATTAAAGTCATATTTATAATTTCCTTCCTGCAGCATATTTGCTTTAATTTTAAGAGCTCTGTCGTGCGAAGATTGTGTGTAGAGGCATATTTATCTCAAAAGCTTTTATTTTTTTACTTTACTTTACTTTTTTTGGTCCTTTTTTTCTCATTTCTGTTGCAGAAAAGAAAAGAATGCAGTTCAGCTTGATGATGAAGGGGGCAGAACTTTTTTACGGGTCCTCATTCACCTCATCATGCACGACTACCCCCCGTTGCTCTCAGGGGCTCTGCACCTGCTATTCAAGCACTTCAGCCAGAGAGCAGAAGTTCTGCAAGCATTCAAACAGGTATGGATGGGCTGAGTGTTATGCCAGGAAACTGAATGCAGGGAGCCTTTCCAAAGGCTGCTCTGCTACTTAAATTGCTGTTTGTTGCACGACTATGTGATTTCCATAGAGGCCCAGTATCAGCAGACTTCTTTGGCCATATGTGCTGGTCTATATTATAGTTCTGTGCCCCTAGAAATGGTTATTTCTGGCACTGCATCCATTAGGGAAAACGTAGGTCCGTGGTGAGCCTCTCTCAGTGATCCCTCAGGGACAGAGCCAGTGCCTCATGTTTGGCAAGCAGTGTCCCCGTGTCAGCAGTGAGACTTCCCTGTCTTCAGGGCCACTTAGGCCGGGTATTGTTATTTTGTTAATCACCTGGTGCTTCTAATTCTAATTCAGGTGTCTTTGCACAGGGCTCCCGTGCCTGATACAGCTATGCCCAAATAGCAGGAAGGCAGGGATAGAGCCAAGCCTGTTTTCAGCTTTTATTCTTTCCCCATGGTAGCGGTGCATGTGCGGGCTCCATGTGTCCGTGGATTAGGATGGGGAGATCTGATGTCATGGGGCTGCATGACAGAGACGCCTCTGTTACGTAACCCTTTATAACATATGTTGATAAGAACATCTGATGCTTATTTCAGGAGCTCGGTAGCGTGTTGTCTCATCATTATGTAAGATGGGGAGGTTTCTCTCCTGTGCAAACAGATGAATGATAAAGACCTGAAAAGCTTTTGTTTAATGTTTTTGTTGTGCAGCATAATGGCCTCCCACCAGGTATTTAAAGTTAGGCTGTGCTGGTTAGTTGCATAAATAGCTGTTATTCCCAGGTAAGCAAGGACTGAGTTGCTTAACGTGTTTTTGTGAAGGATGGAAAAGGCTAATTGAGAAATAAACAAAAAAGACTGTAGAGCACGTGGAATAAGAATGCCTGCAGTTCAGCAGCATTCATAAATTCTGTAAAATAACAAGGTTTTGCCAAGCCAAGAGAGATGATTATGATGAAAACTTTATATTACAAAATAGTGAATATTTGCCTGGATGTGATGTGGTTTTAAAAAGAACATCCCTATCAGTGTTGTCAGTGACCTTATCTTTTACATGAGTTTGATTTCTTAATAGTGTTTATTAATTTACTGTAAAGATTGCTGTTAGTTTTTTGGAATATTATCTTCATTAATAATCTTGGGAGAACAGAGAGTGTTACAAAGAAAGAAAATGTGTAGGTCATGCTAAATCAAGAACTGCACATAACAGTGAAAAAACGCAGATAATTTGAGCAGTACAGAAAAAGGAAAAAACGAGATTAATCTTAATAAGTGGCAACCACTCAGATAGTGAGAAATTCAGTGAACCTGAAAGTCAGTTTGTCAGCTATATTCAGAGAAGTTTTTCTAAGCTGGCCTAACAGTGTTAAATTCTGTTATTTTCCAATATTTGATTATGGTGGTGTAGGAGATGATTAAAATTGCTAGCCATTCTGACTTTTCATTGGATGCCCTGATCCCTTGTCATACCATTCTTTTTTTTTCTTTTTCTTCTGAAGTACCGTGCTGAAGCATTAGCTATTTCTAACTGTTGCTTTAATAGTGTGTAACTGTATTGTTTTAATACCATGAGCATCATAAACAGTGCACCAGAGCTCACTCTGCACAGAACTCAAGAGCCTGTAAATCTGCCTGTGCTGAAAACGTTTTGCAGTGCATTCAAGAAGGTGAGAGGATGTTGTGAATGTTGTAACTATCCAGGTTTGGGCAACTACAGCCTCTGGTTCTGTTGAAGGTTTTTGATGAGTGCGGGCTAAAAGCCTGTGTGTGCCGTGTTTCAATTGCATAGGGAAGGTTGCACAAAGCACCTGAAAAGAGAGGCTTAGAATGGGAACTGTCAAGCAAATTACCCAGCCATAAGTGCTGGTGCTACTGCTGTAATAGCTTTACAATTTTCTCTATTTCCAGGTTCAGTTGCTGGTGTCCAATCAAGATGTGGATAACTACAAGCAAATCAAGGCTGATCTTGATCAGCTACGTCTGACTGTAGAAAAATCCGAACTGTGGGTTGAGAAGAGCAGCAATTATGAGAGTGGAGAGGTGGGAGACAATCAAACCAAAGGGGGAGAAGAGCCAATGGAGGTGGGTTTAAAGCCTTTGCTGTCAGAATTGTTTCACTATTGGTACGTAGTTTAATGAACAACTACAAAACCGTGGTCTGGTTAAGCAAAGTGACAAAGTGAGAATGTGAAGTATTCTGGCTGAGCTTTAGGAACTGACAGAAAAGGAAATAACACCTCTGTTATCAGTGTGTTCAATATTCTCTCCTGCTGCTTTCAGTAACTGCATTCTTATGTCACAGAGCTGCCTTCCTTTCTGGGTGCAAGCCACAGTGTGCAGCAGCACTCTGGAAATAATCTGGGAGTTGTGTGCTGGCAGTTGGGTTGACTTGCTGGAAGAAAAGAGGAGTAGACAGTGTCCTGCAACTAAGGGAGAGGAGCGCAATCAAACTCATGTTTTCAAACATCACAAGTAATTCCACTCTTCACCAAACACGAGACTGACCTCAGAATGTTGAGATTTTGTAGGTGAACTAATGTTTGGGTTTCTGTGGCCCTTGTCATACCACTTTCTCAGGATATTCTCTGATTTGATGTAGGACTTGAATCTAGGACCATGAAGACCTCTTTTTTTTTAATTTTTTTTTTTTTTTAGATTTCATTGTTTGGATTTTTTAAATTTTGCTTTTCAGTGCAAATTGAAGTCACCGTGTATTCATTTAACTCCAGCATGAGCTTTTAAGAAAACACAAAGTGTTGCTGTGATTGAGATTTGTGGCATAAGAGTAGATAGAGCAGGCTTTCCCACCAATATTTATTCCCACTTTCCCATTTTCATCAGAGGAGGTGAGGAGAGATCAACAACTGCAATTTCTGACACAGCATTTTCCTTGTTCTCTTTCCTGGTGTCAAGAAAGATGGGTAAGGAAGCCACCAGAGAAGTAGAAAGCCAAGTAGAGGTTGTACAGCGTTGTGAAGGCCACACTAGGAAAAAGCTGGAGCCAATGGAGAAGAGAGAGGATGCTTGTAAATACCTGTGACACACATGTGGCCTTTTAGATGGGAAAGCACAGTTTTGGTGGCTTCATGCAGGGGCAAATCCAACAAATCGAGGAGAAATCCCAAATTCTTGCAACAGTGTAGGTCCTGCTCTTTCTCTGATCTATCTTAGCTGATTGACACCACATCTTTAGTGGTGTCAAAACTAGGAAGGAATCTGGAGTTAGAGCTCAAGGATGTGGTATTTCCTTCTTTCTTTCCTCAAGCACAGCTCCAGTAGGAAAGAAAATGTTCCTTCAGGTATTTAATGAATTGAAAAGGTAATGGGGAAACAGAAAACAGAATTGCATCAGGATTACAAAGTTTTTTAGCTATAATACATTTTTAAAGTGTAATTTATTCCTATGGGTAGCCCTGATAGCAAGGAAACTCCAGGAAAAAGCGGCAAAACAATGTGTTTGAAACAGAATTGCATCTCTCCATGGGATATTTTGAGTGGTTTTTTTTCCCATGAGGCACCTGTGGGTCTGTATGGATTAGCAGTGCTTCAGTAGATGCACAATATTATCTCTGGCACATCAGAGAGATTATTGTATCAGAGCAGTAATACGTAATCTGCTAGCTAGATCATCTGCTGGTAATTCCCTGAGAGCTCTGCCAGGTTACAATAGCTCAGAATCTTGTCCATCATTTTTTTTCCTCTGCTAAATTCTTCTTTAACAGCGAGGAGGTGTTTTTACCTGGCAAAAAAGTAACATTAGATAGTCAATACTCTCTTTGAGGCCTTAAATCAGATGTAGGAGGTGTGATGTTGGGCATAATCTACAACATGTGAAGCAGGTGGTTAGCTGTAAGCAGATAAAAATCCCATGAGATCCACGCTTCCTTGGAATGGATACTGGGTTTTCAGAGCTGGATGAATCTCTAGGTCTTTAGGGAATATGCTTCATTTGCCTGTGTTTAATTTTTCCCAAACAACATTAAAGTGCGCACAAGGACTTACATGATATTCCAGAACACTCTTATGTTAAGCCCCAGTTTCTGTTGTCACATGAAGCCTGTTGAAAGATGTGCATAAGAGTTTAAAAATAGCAATTTTTTTTTGCCTGAGTCTTCCTGGGTAATTGTTTTCACTTTACTATCATAACCTGTGGGCCTTTTTTTTTTTTTTTTTAAAGTCATATGGCTCTAGAAATGGGATTTGTAGAAAAAAGGCCTTGTTCTTATAAAAGTATCCAGAGTTCTCTGCAGGAAAAATGGCAAATCTTACATCCACGCAGGACTGTCTTGATAGGGGCTGGAGATCAGAGTTGGAAAGAGTTCTTGGAGTTAGGTCAGACATAAATTAGACATCAATAGGGTTAGGAAGAAATGCTGAAATTGAGCTCACATAAGAGCCCTGCTTGAGAAGGGGAAATCAGATAAAACTTGTTCACTTAGTTCTCTCTAGGAAGGGTGTTCTGGGTCTGTGTAGATACCACAGATCATGGAAAGTGTGATTTTTATTGTCTTGTCCCTGGAGGATGCTTTGGTGGTGTAGCACCAGAGACACAGCTCTGAGGAGGAGAAGCAGGCTCAGTGAAAGGACTTTAAGGTGAAGCTGGAATAGTGGCACTTTTGGAGTTCCTCATCTTTGCCATCTGCTGAGAAAGTTTGGCAGGTTTCAAGTGGTCTAAACTTTCAGCACCTGTAAGCACCTGGTGTTCCCTTACTTCCTTTCTCTTCTGGTCTCTGGCACCTTGCTTTGGTTCTGGGAATGTCTGAACAAACGTCATCTATAGGTTGAGGTTGTGAACTGAGAATTCTGCACGTGTCCCTCATTCCCCTGGTAAGGAAATACAGCCTGTGGGGGGCAAAGCTGTGCCATGGGGACACTGACGAGGGCCTTGCACCGCTGTCCTGCTGGGATGAGGGAGGCTGTTCAGTGGTGGGGAAATGCTCAGACAATGCTGGAATCTGGGTCTCCACTGGGGCTAGCAAGAAAGGATCTAAGACTGACGCAGAGTGTTATTCCAGGAATTTTATGGATAGAGAAAGTAGTCTCTTCCAGAAAATATAATTTCCCAAAGGTTGGGTACTCAGGTGAGAACCTTTCTCACTGACATCTCTATGCCTGCCTGTCCCCTGTGGAAAAGTGTGACAGAGAATGTCTACCATGGGGCATAACGAGGCCAGATATGCAACTGAGTGTCTTTGGGATCCCAGTGGTGTGATTATCTCTTGGTAACTACATCCCTGGCATACTCTTATGGGTTCAATAAACAATTTTTTAGTTTGCTAAGAGAAAGGATAGATTCAGCAGTTTAATGCTGATCAGTACTTCCAGATAAGACATATAGTTCACATGGATTATAAAACTACTTTGATGGAGGAAGAATGCTGATAAAACTAACAGGTAAATTAATCTTGGTTAACCCACAATCCCAGAACGGAGGAGGGTGGTTAATTATAGCAAAAAGCCTGAAATATCTCCCCAAGTATTGATTCAAACAGCTAGAGGGATGGCAGCCTGCATACTAACAAACCTAAACAAATAAAATCCACTCTTGTTACATAGATCAGCATGGCTGAACAGCAGTGCTGACACTGTTATAAACAGCTTCCATGGCCAAGTGGTGCAGCTGTTCTTACCTCACTGGAAATTAGGACCAGATGGGATTTATAGAACTCCTGAACTTCACCATCAGCTAAGAAAGTTCAGAGAGAGGTTTCAGGACATATAAACATTCAGCTTGGTGTGCACATGTGTGTTTTAGTGTATTTCTCTTTTCTAAAACAGTAGGAAGTTTGAGGACACAATGAAACTCGGAAGTGCACCTGTTTCTTCTTTTTTTTTAATGCTGTTACACTGGTTTACGTCCTTGTGGTCATACTGTGAGTCAGTCTCAAGATCTGCTAGAGTTTTTTTCTTCATGCTTTGTAACTTCAGCATCCAAAGTCCAATATTTCAAATGTTTTTTTGTTTCCAGTTAAGAAAGGCTCACCACAGCTGACAGCAGAAAAGCCCCCAACACTGCCAGTATTCTCAGTGGCAGTATTTGTGTACATGTTCTCCCTTGTTTTGATTGAGAGATATGCATGGAAAGGTGCGTGGGTGTTGGCAGTTCCTCGCTGACTTGATTTCTCTTATTTATCGTACCCAGCTGGGGCTTTCCAGGAGCCAGGGCCCAGAGCATACGGCGTCATGACTCGGTGCTGCAGTTTCACATATGGTTCCTATTTGTTTTTAAATCTTTTCCTGCATCATCCAGAGATAGAGGCAGAAGCATCCCCTTCGTGGGAGGAACATCTCTAATTTACACATGCTACTTGTTCCTGTGCTGTTGAGAACTCCACCCTGCTTAACCGCAGAGGTTGTCTTAAGCTCTTTCTCCAGACTTTTTAGTGTTCACATACACAGATTTTGTAATCTTTCCAGCTGTATTAACAGATTCTTGGAACATGTGATCACTACTGAAATACACTTTTGGTCCATCTTCTTGCAGTATTTAAATTCCTTGGTGTGTCTAGTCTGCGATTTAGGGACATACTCTCAGAATGATCAGAAGCATGAAGACATAGAGTAATTGCCTCAAATTACATTGGAAATTTGAAACAAAGGAAGGACTTGAATGTAAATCTTTTCACTCACTGGACCACTGGATAAAGAATAAACGAGTCTTTCTTTATTATCTGTGTTATATCAATTCCTTATGAGCTGCACTAGTACTTTGTCACTTGCTGCTATTAAATGCAATTAGTTCGTGTTGAGGAAATTGCAATAAATCTCCACTTGTCATGTGTTCTTTATTACAGGAGTCAAACATTTTGAGCCCAATACAGGATGGGACCAAAAAACCCCAGATAGACAGCATTAAAAGCAATAACTACAATATTGTTAAAGAGGTTGGTATATCTGCCAAGAAACTTGCTTGACATACCTGTTTGATTAGTAGATTTAGTAATTATTTTGAAAGAAAGTGTCTTTGTTTGATTTTGTGTGACATGACTGGTTCTTTTCTTGCTTGCATGCTTATTTATTTGTTTGGTTTTTTTTTTCTTTTTTTAATTTACAGATTTTGATTCGACTCAGCAAACTTTGTGTTCAGAATAAAAAATGTCGGAATCAACAGCAGCGTTTACTGAAAAATATGGGTGCCCACTTGGTAGTCTTGGACCTTCTGCAGATCCCCTATGAAAAGGTTATTTTCCTAATTGTAGTGGTAGAGAACATGAACTCAGGAAAGGAAAAGGCCTTGGCAGGCCCAAGAATCAATGGGAATATTTTTTAAAAGCTGATTTGTCAGCTGTGGTACAAACATGAAATGATGATGTCATTTTCTACCTTAAGAATAGTGAGTTTGGGCTCAGTTTAAATACGGCTGCCTGCACAGTTTTATTGAAAATTTAATGTTTACTGCCTTGGGTACCTGGATGTCACAGCGCTGTCATTCCTGTACCCATTCCTGAAGGAGGCAAACCTTAGGACCAAAAGCTTTCACGGATCAAATCTGAAATAACTTCTTTGTTTCTGTGGGGGATGTCTCTAACCTAGTTCCACTTGCCATTTTTTTTACAAGATAGAGTTATTTGGTACTGATTTGGTGGAATTGAGCATACAAGTGAATGAACTAGATAGGCTTTGAAAGAGCACATCTTTCTAGGTCTTCTAGGAATCACTGAGAGGAGGTAAAACCTCTGCTGGGCTACATTTTCCTGCGTGTTATGTTACAGACACTGGGTTCGGCTGTCGTCAGTAAAACAGTGCTTGTCCATACAGGTGGTTCATCAAATCATACTTAGAATACTCCATGAGAGGAATATAAAATGGGGATGAAACTAGAGATATATTTGTGTGGGAGTATGTGTATGAACACATGCACACATACATCTGTTTCTGTATGTAGCTATAGAAAAGCCAAACCTTTGCCAAGGCTTAAAATTAATTCAGAGAGATATTTTTGGTTTGTTTCGTTTTTTATTTAAATCAAGCACCTTAGCACTTTTTAAAACTAGGAAATTATAACCACACATGAAGAAATCTTACTTTGATTTTGTGCTCCTACCTGTGACTCCCTATGGTCAAGTTGATTCAGAGTAAGGTACAGCTGCTAATGGACTCTGAAGGAAACTACATCAGTTGCTTTTGCCCGAGGGAGAATTCCTGCCCTATAAAGGCTCAGGAGAATTGGTTTGCTCCTGGCTGAATTGATGTTGTGTGGTTTTAACAAGTATGTTTAGGTACAACCAGCTGATTTTGTTTGTCCTTTCTTCCTGCAGAGTGATGAAAAGATGAATGAAGTTATGAATCTAGCCCACACTTTCCTTCAGAATTTCTGTCGAGGAAATCCTCAGAACCAAGTTCTCCTCCACAAAAATCTCAACTTGTTCTTAACTCCAGGGGTAAGTACTTCATTTGAAGTAGAATATGATAATTGGAATTAAATTTGGGTTTGCTGAAACATCCCAGTGCTAAATAAATAATTTCACTAAATTATGCCTCCCCTCCTCTCTCCTCTCTCATTTCCCTTAGTGTTGCTTTTTATATCATTGGCTTTAATGTTGCCATTTTAAAAGTGGAAAACAAAACCCAAAAAACCTGTGGGGTTTACTGGAAGAATCTATGAATATGTGTCACATCACTGTGTTGAACTTGACTCTGATTTTATTCATCCTGATTCACTCACTGATGGACTGTAAAGTCAAGGTAGAAGATACTGTGACTGCTGTGACCTTGTGTGACAACAGAATCAGACCCAACTAATCTAAAGTTTGACCTTCTATTAAATCACTGTCTTTACAATACACCTTTTTATCACAATCCCTTTGTATATATTTGTGTGTGTGTTTACAGACATATTCATACAGAATGACACTTGCTCAGTGGATCTACTGAGTAAAACACGCTTTTATTAGAAAGAGTTGTGAGTATGAGGATTGCAGACCTTGGCCTGTGCACATTAGGAACCATTTGTTCCATTGTTTTTTATTTATGCTCTTTTGTGACATTGGTGAACAGCTCTGAGCTGACCACAGTGGGACCCAGAGCTTGGATTCCATCACATCCAACACTGACACTTACCTCAGGTGCCAAGTGTGGAGCCAGCTTGCACTTGTGTTTCTGTTCTTTTGAAGCTGATTTCCTGATCATCCATCCCAGCTATTGTGCTTTTGTGCACATTGTGGAGCAAACTCGATGTGGATTCCTTTCAGATGACACTAAACAGACACATATACTGTAGGAGCACACCTGACCCTCAGGAGCCTTTAGTCCAAGGGACCAACCTGGACCAAAAGCCCCAAGAATGCACGAAGTCTGGGTGCTGTGTCCTCAGCAGCATCCCTTCTTGCTCCAGATCTGTTCCTCTTGTTCCATGCTGCTCATGGATACAAAGCCCTAGGCTCCCTCTGGAGTTAATGTGGAAAGAGACATTCTCTTTAGGACTGATCAGGCTGCATGTGCAGGGATTTGCCTGCTGGAAATGCCTCCTCTGTGAGCCCCAGAGAGAGCCAGAGCAGCTCATCATCTCCTTTGGTGGCCTCAAGGCAAAGTTTGATGGTGAGTGGGACCAGTGTAGTCTCAGGTGTCTCGTATTCCAAAGCCCCTGCAGAGTGCTCTAGCAGTGTAGTGTGTCTGTGTGTTCACCTTCCACATGGACACAGGTTTGGTTTATGCCCACTTTAGGACTGTTTGTATGCATAGGGAAGTGTGGAGAAATCCCATCAAAACTGGAAGCTGGACCCTGAGATCACTGAAAAAGATTTCTCCAGTTTCCCTTCACCAGTGAGCCTTCCTCTACTCGAGAATCCCATGCCTCTCTCAATCTCAAAGCAAATCTGCTCTGTTCATGAGGCTGTTTTTGATCTGTTCAGCTCCTGGAAGCTGAGACCATGAGGCACATCTTCATGAATAATTACCTCCTGTGCAACGAGATCAGTGAGAGGGTGGTGCAGCACTTTGTGCACTGCATTGAGACCCACGGCCGGCACGTGGAGTACCTGCGGTTCCTGCAGACCATCGTGAAAGCAGATGGCAAATACGTGAAAAAATGCCAGGACATGGTAATGACAGAGGTAAGCAAAGGCTTCACATGTTAATCACTCGTGTATTTTGAGGCTGTTTTTCCTGCTCTTGATACCAATGAGATATAATGGCATCCTCGCTTTAGAATTTTAAGCGGCGTCACAAATAATGAATATTTTAGCAGACGTTTTTGGGAGTTTGATCTAATTTTGTAAGGCCATCTGTATAACTACTAGAAAGAAAACATGAGTGTTAGCATGGTGATACAGAGATGTCTATTTGTAGATGATGTAGCATGGAAATCTCAGAGTTACATAAACCTTCATTTTCCTGTAATGTAATTTAGGATCACTTTTACCCACTCTTGTGGCATGGGTTTGCCATATAAGAGGCTCTTTCCTCTATGGATTTGTCTAAATAGTGTTGTAGACTTTTTTTTTAGCATGTAGCAATTCTAAATTCTAGTTTCTGCCTTTTTTGCTGTTGTTTTATTTTATTTCAGAGCATTTCTGTGAGGGTCAGTAGAGCTGCTCTAGCTTTAACTAGCTGGATTCAAGAGTCTGACCCAGTAAATTCCACCGAGTGGTTTGTGGACAAATCTTTATGCCAATAAATTTCCTAGGAAAATACCTAATTGACTTTCTCTGCAATTAGGATTTGATATATTGTGAGCATGATAAATGAAGTCTTCAACCTGCAGACACTTGTGCATTTAACTGTAATTATGTTAACAGCTCCTTGAGATTAATAAGTGGGTGAAGTTGAATATGGTGAAAAGTCATGGCAGGACTGGAGTCCAAGGAACACTTTTATTTGCTTTACAAAGTGCTTTTTTCTTGGCTTGGTTTGGTTTTTTTAAGAGATGTCTTCACAAAGAAGTCAGAGATAAGCTTTAGTTTTTTGCGGTATGAATAAAACTAAATCCTACTGAAATTTTATTCCGCAGCAACAAGAGGAAAAACTTCTAATTAAGAAAGTAAAGCTCCTGCCTACATGGCTAACCTTTAATGAAATTCACCTCAACCTTTTCAATTTGAGTGAAGTATTTTAACATGCAATATCAATTACAAGCCTTTGATTTACATAATTCAAACACTTCTTGTGCCTTTGTGGTTTTAGATTTTTCTGCTTCCACCAAAGGCCCTTGTAGAGGTTTTTTTTTAATCATCAAACAAAATTTTTAGATTTTTCTCAATTTAAATATATTTTGCTATTGACCTGTACCACCACAGAGATAAACTGTCATATTACATTTTCAAGCTGACTCCATGATGAAAGTAGAAATGAACTTGGATATGGCATTCACATCATAAGTCCTGCAAGAATTTCCTGGGGGGAGGGAGCAACCCTGTTTTGATGAAACAGGGTAAGATAATGATCTGTTTTTCTAAAAGTAGGAAATTACAGGTAAGTAATTATGATTTCTTAGAAAAGGATGCTAATTGTGAAACTTGAATGGCACTTGAATGGCAATCCACTCTAAAGGGAACAAATGGCTGGAACTTGCCACAGAGTCGGGACGGTTTCTCTGTAGACAACTGAGATGTACTTTGTGACCTTAAACAAGTGGTGTAGCTTTTCCTGTGCCTCCAGATGGGGCACATAAACAATTTAGCACAAGACAAGATAGAATATGACTGTACAGCTTGCCTCAGCTCCTCCTGCGTTTTCTTTCACCCACAGGAAGTATATTGTAGCTTATTCCTGTATACTGCGAGTGAAGGATAAACCTCATATTTACACGTTCTAGAAAGTGCATGCAGATGAAGGAGCGCCATGGCAAGACGATACTGTCATAAAATACATTGGACATCCCCAATCTGGCTGCTTCCCTTGTTCTCATCTCCTTGGTCTCCATGTCTGCAATGATACTTACCAACCTGAAAGGTTCCTTAGGGCACTTTTTCTCATTACTAGCAGGCTTTGAGGTTCCTGCAAGAACCCTGCCTGTCAGTGCAAACACTGTTACAGAAGGAAAAGCAGAATTTACTTTGAGCCTGATCAATGTGGCAGCAGAGTTTTCTAGTACCTGTCGTATTCTGGAGTAATATTTTGCAGAGCATCAACAGCTGCTCTAATACTGGCCAGATTTATTATATTTCCATAGAATTCTTAACTTGCTGAAAATACACTTTAGTGGCAGAAAATGCTGCTGGGTTGTTTTGTCCTAAGCTCTTGTCCCTTTAAATTTTTTTTAATGTACTGTGGATTGTCCAGAAAATGTCTGAAAATGGGTATAGAAATACTTTAGAAACTCAAAGATAAATGAGAAGTAGGAATTGCAGGAAAGACTGAATTCACAATTCGCTCCAGCCAAATGTCAAAGTAAAAATAAGCAAGAAATGAGGAAAGCACAAACAGAAAAGCTGTGAATTCAAAATTTGAAGTGTTGAAACCCTGGAAAGTGTAATGAAATGTTTCTTGACTTTTCATTCTGGGAGACTAATTTTAATTCCTTTTCTTGCTGCTTTCCCATTTCTTAGCAGCTCCAGCAACCTTTATGACTACCCTTGAATTGAGTAAGCTGGGATTTAATGTTATATGGACTGGAATAGGTCAAGTGCCTAATTCACAAAATAAGTGCGATTTTTGAGCTGCCAGGGTGTGTTCTGTACTAGGCGGGGTTTGTGGGAGCTTATTTTCACCCACCCTGAGAGTGGATTGTGCTTCGAAGGACAGTGATGGAGAGAGGATTCCAAACATTGTGTTAGAGCACAACTCTTCAGTGAGATGTGCTGAGATGGGGCTGCCGGCCTCCAGTGCTGCTCTGGATCCTCATGAGATGAATTTGTAGCAGAATCAAGTATTTATCACATGCACCAGTTTTCTGTTGAATGAAAGTGCTGATATGACACTGACAAAGTCATGACCCACCTGCCAAATTTGCACAGGGTGGGAAGAATCCCCCTTTGTTTCCAGTACTGAGCAACGGAAAAGCTGGGTTCAATTCTGGGTGAGCCACAGGCTTTTTGTGTGAGGCAGCGTGGAATATTTAACCTTACTGCACCTCAAGTGCCTGTCTATGAAACAGGGATAATAATGCATCCTGGCCTCCCAGCAGGAGATGAGGATAATTAATTAATTTCACACAACCATTGAGATGGTAGGAATAATAAGGATGGCATGCTGTCTTAGATAAAGACAGAGCAACACAGAAATTAAACCTCAAATTCACCTTGTATTAGTGCATTCCTTGGTGAGTTATTCCAGATTTGCACTTCTGTTGATAAGAGCAGAAGTTTGCCTTGGATATTGTTTTGACATGTTCATTTGGCAAACCACATCAGAGTAAATTCTGTTTCGTTGTTTGGGTTTTAGCTAGAGACTCTTTGCATACTTAAAGATAAAATAGGAAATTAAGAAAATCATAGAATCATTTAGGTTAGAAAAGACCTTTAAAATCATCCAAAACGATTGCAGTGCAGGGTGCTCAAAACCTTGTGATCTCTTTCTCAGCTGATAAATGGCGGTGAAGATGTGTTGATATTCTACAACGACAGAGCATCCTTCCCAGTCCTGCTGCAGATGATGTGTTCGGAGCGAGACCGAGCCGACGAGAGCGGGCCCTTAGCATATCACATCACTCTGGTGGAACTGCTGGCCGCCTGCACGGAGGGGAAGAATGTGTACACAGAGATCAAGTGCAATTCACTGCTGCCCCTGGATGATATAGTGAGGGTAGTGACCCACGACGACTGCATTCCTGAGGTACCATTCACGGCAGGAGGAAGCAGACTTAGCGTTTTTAAAAACCCAGACAATGTTTGGTTGTTTATAATGTACTGACAAGTTGAGTATTTGCGCAGGAAACGGGCTGGAAATGAGTGGTGCTTCTTAAGGTGAATAAGCGAGAAAGGATAGACAGCATTTATTCCACAGAAAATTCCTTGTCCTTAATGCTTTGTTTGTCAGCCTTTCAGACACTTTTTTTTGTTTTGGGTTTGTCCAGCCACTGTCAGAGTTTAATGCTCTCGTAACTTCTGGCTGAAGCTGTGAAGACCCAGCTGTGTTAGGTCAAGCCAGTGTTTTGCCACTGCCTGAATTTCTTGGAAATGATGGATAAAATTCTGTCTGTGCTGAAGTCAGTGGGAATTTGGGTGAAGTTTCATTTTATTAAACTCAATTGCAGTTCCACAAACTTTTTTATTCACTGCATATGAAGGCACAATTCTGCATGTGTCATGCTAAAGTAGGATTGTGATATTACCTGGTGGAAAAATGGGGCTCAAAACAACAGAGCTGGGGCCTGCAGGAGTTAAAACTCGCTCTGTGCCATGAAAATTGCCCTTGTGATCAAATGATCCTATTACTAAAAAGAAATATATTTGCTTTGCCCGAAAGTTCCCCTTAACATTAATTTCAACAGATGGTAATTAGAAAAAAAAGCCCAAACAAGTGAAACCTGAAGGTCTGATCTGAGTTTTCTCTTCACTGCATTAAACATATGTAACTATCTCATCTCCTTTGACCGTGACAAGAAATTTTCAGTGCATCTGCATATGTTTATATTTAATCTATACCTTTTGGGCACTGAATATCCATTTTTATGCTGTGCACATGCAGACTTGTCATGCCAGAGAGGAGTGCAACTGCAGTCCTCCTCCTAAGCCTTGTGCTGCCATTGCTGCAGTCCCAGTGCTCCACAACCTTTCTCTGCCGTTTAGATCCCAAATGCAAGTGCTGCATTAGGATTGTGGAAATATAGGGACTGCAGTCCCAGCTCTGCAAAAGGCTTTTTATTTTATATTTGGCAAGCCTGTCACAAGGCTTCAACCCACTGCAGTCAGCTGGCAAGTGCAGGGGTGTCCTGCATTTTGACAGCCCCTGGCTCTGGAGCCAGGCCTTGCTGGTCTTAATATCAGTTAAATACCAGAATCATTATTGGTTTGTTCTGTGGGGGTTTTGTCATTAGAGTAAGGATGTTTGCAAAACCTTTTCATTTTTCTTCCTGTGGTCTTTCAGGCATGTGTTGCCCTGCTTCTCCCTAAATCTTCAGAACCAAACATAGGCATTATTATGGTTATGAATGTTTGTTAGTACTGGAAGGTTCGTCTTTATTGTTTAGTATTTTTGCAGGTAGAAAACATGACGTTAATTGTTTTTACTGTTCCATTTCATAGTGATTGTGTTTTCGCTGTTCCTGCAGGTGAAAATTGCCTATGTTAATTTTGTTAACCACTGTTACGTGGACACTGAAGTGGAAATGAAAGAAATCTATGCCAGTAACCATATCTGGAAGCTATTTGAGAACTTCCTTGTTGATATGGCAAGGGTAAGCTTCACCAGGTGTGAAATATTACAGAACAGTCACGGGTGACAACTGAACTGGCAGTAACTTTTTTTTGGGAACTTCTTTTATCTTGTTAACTATTTTTATTCAAAGTCGGCAGTAGGAGAAGTGTGGTTGGTTTGTTTGTTTGTTTAACAAACAGTCATTCCTATGTTCTTTGTCATCATTTAACCTGCTAATTACTAGCAGCCTTCTCTTTCTAAAAGGGCATCTTGGAACCCATGTGCCTTTCTCTTTTCTTCCAGAGGAATAAATTGGGTGTGTGTACATGGTTGAGAGCTTGTGTACATCTTTTGGGAACGTGTGTTACATGTCATTATGGTGGTGACTAAAAAACCCCCACATCTGTAATCTCTTCCTCTATTCTGTTGTTATAGTGAAGATCAGGGATTGAGATCTTCTTTGGGTCATGCTCCTTCTTTAGTCTCTGTTTTGGTCTTTTATTCTCCTGTCTCTGCATTCTCATTGCTGATGTGAAAGGCAGGTGTAGAGCTGTGGTCCCTCAGAATACTGATTCAAATGTAAATTACAGCTGCAAGGTGACAGGGCACAGTCGGTACTACAGGCCTGCCATTCCTGTGGTCCTCAGCGAGCCTCACGGTGTCAGTACTTGTTGAATTAAATTTTAAGTTACAAGTTGAATTAAGCTTCATTTCCCAGGGATTTTGAAGGCAGAAAACAAGAGAAATCTTATGACTTCCACAGGGATTAAATACAATAGTAGAGCGTGAGGGGAAGCTAGTGTGATGTAATGATTACAGCCTGCACTACATATCCTTTTCTAGGATGTTAATGCTTCTTGTAATTATAAATAATTACAATATTAATGACAAGCAATGGTGTTGCTCTTTCTGCTCGAAAAGTAGAACCACGGGTTTTTGGTTTTTTCCCAGTTCATGGTCCATTACATTTTATAATACTTACGTTCTCACACCTTGAATTCTTTGTTTTGTTAAAATGAAGAAAAAAAGATAAAGGATCTCAGTTTGGTCCTGCAGCAGACACTGACCCCAGAGTAATAGCGTGCCACAAAATAATTCCCGTGAGACCTATTGGGAGAAAATATCATGAATTCTGGCTAAAAGAAGAAGGAATTGCAAAGACTTGTGCTGTACAATAGGCACGGGGACCTGTTTATTTCTCTGTGAAACGGAAACCTGATAAATGGCTGGGTTTTTTTCTTTTGTGGAGTTTTTTTTGTGGTTTTCTTTTTTTTCCCTGGGAGCAGGTTAAGGCAGGGATGTTTGTGCTCCCTTTTTTTTTTGTGGTAGCCATTTTCAGCAGTAATTAGTCTTCTACAAACCCTGTTTTCTTGCTGTTTTGTCTCTGTGTTGTGTTACAATGAAAGCCCTTCTGGACAAAACAACCTGGGTTGAAAATTAAGATGAGAAACATCCTTGGAGGAATGTTCTGACTTTTAACCTTACTGGTTTTACCTCGAGAAATGTTTTCTTCTATTTAATTCCCCTTCTGGGTTGCCCTTTCCTCACGTGTCCTGACCCTGACTTTCCAAACGGACTATCCCTCCTCCCTAGCCCTTGAACGCCGCCAATTTTCTATGCCCCTGGGCTAGAAGCAGACAAGTAGAAAGAGGGCTCTGTCTAGGCTTCCTCTCATGAGCCTGGAGACAAACTGCACTGTGCTAAATTCTGGGGGCTTGTCCTGGTGCTGGTGACCACTGAGCTTGTTTTCACATATCCCTCTCCTAAGAGAAATTAGACCCCAGGTCGTCAGAGGTGAAGAGGGAATGATTAATGCTGCATTTTGTGTGCGGGTACTGTTGGCACCGAATGGCAAAATGCAGGTTTATTCTGCTCTCCTGCAAGCGTGTCAGAAGTGCTGTGGCCTGTCCTGCTCTCCAGCCATGGATAGCTGTATTTTCCAGGTTACAGAGTGTATTTGTTCAGATTTGGTGCTCTGGGGCCCCGACAGAACCTATGTGTTATAAATGCATCAGCGTTCTGTAGCTATCAGGACAGTTAGAATGCTGTCAGCCTCATGAAAGATGTTACAATAGCTTTCAAAGCATTTAGAAAAAGAGCCCTTTGATCCTCCGTGTTCCAGTGAGCTAAAAGTGAGCTTTTGCGTGGGGGAAGGGGAAATGCTTTTCTTTTAGGTGCTACAAATGCCTGTCAGTGGGTGAGTTTGTGAGCTCTGAGTCTGTTATTGGAGAGCACCAAGGTGAAAGACAGAGAGTGTTATCTTCAAGTTGGATTCCTTCTGTTTTAGATATATATTAAAAAAAAAAAAAAAGTAACTGATTTTTTTTATTATCTGTTTCTGGATTGAGGAAGGAAATATTTAGTCCCCAGCTGTCATTTTCCTTTCAACAGCATGATACATTGCAAAGCAGGCATGAGGCGGATCCGTGTATAAACTGGGTTTGCCAAAAGCCGTTGCGCTTTCAAAGACACCCTGTTTCTACAGCTTCTGCCAACCTACTTTCTGCTGGGTGTGACTTACAGCCTTGTGCTGAGCAAAGTGGGTGCTGCTGAAGGAAAGGCTTCCCTTTCCTGCGTGTGGCCCAGCCTGTGTAAGTCAGCAGCTGTAGTCTGAGTAGGATTAAAGAAAAGAGCCGGGATCTGACAGCTGTAACGTCATCCTGGCTTTCTCTGCAGAATTTTTGAAGTATTATTCATGTGAGTTTTGGTCCCAAAGCCTCTTAAGGGGTTTTTAAACACTGCTTTCTCAATCCTCATCTCCATTTCATGCATTTCAGGTTTTTTTTCTTCCACGGAGGAAGATCTTTCAGTCCCCAAAGGGCAGAGGGGTAAGAACAAATGAGAGGATTTCCCAATTCCTTCTGTGCTGGGAATTTTTCAGACTGGTGTTGGAGCAGAGTGGCATTCCCACATATGGCTCTGCTTTTCAGGCAGCTGAAGGGGAAAGCTTAAAAGTGTTTTGGAATTTAGTTTTGGTGATTTTTGCATTCACTGTGCCAGCACTGCACAGCTCCCTGTCTTCCTATTGGGATTGCAAGTGCTGAGGTCAGAGCTACTGGTTCCAGCCAAAATTGGCATGCAGATTAATTAAAAGCAAAAGAACTTCCAGAGGTTTTTAGTACTATGATCCCTTATTTAAAAAAAAAATTTAAACAAGTTTTGATTATTAACTGAATCATTTTCCTTCATGAGGACTGGGGGTGGTGGTGGTGTCACACTTTTCCCAAAACAGAAGGGCTGACGAGTTTGCCATTTCATTTTAGCCACTGTTGCTTCTCTGACCAAAATCTTTCCTGGGGTGATAAAAAATGCGCTCTGTGGAGGCATGACTGGTTTATCTGACACATTTTAGATAAGCAGACAAGCAAACTCCTCAAGATGCCTCATTTGTCTAGGTCTCAAGTTATCTTTGGTCATTCCTCTGCCTACTACATGACAATGCTTGTGTGCTAGACCCAAGGTACTTCTGTGTTCCCCTGAGCTCAATCACACCCTGAACACAGGTGCTTTTGGATGTCATGTCAGTAAACTTCCTTAAAACATCCCTGGTGAAATTGCTGTCTTGTGGTGACAGTGGCAGTGTGTAATTAGAGAGAATCTTTGCCCTGTGTGAGATTCAGGTGCTGTGGATTATTTCTCTGCTTCTGTCACCAATTTTTCCCTGTGACCTTAAGCAATTCACTCAGCTTCTCTGGATTCCCCATCCGTGAAGAGATGTAATGGTAAGTGTGTACCACTCGGGTTTGGGATTATGTGTTAAATGCACAGATGGCAGTGAAAAGGCCACCCCTGGAGTCTGTATACAAAATAAATTCTGCTTTTGCATAGATTCCCTAGAACATTGCAGTCGTCTCTGGCTTGTGTAGGTGAAAGAGAAAATAACTCTGCCTTCATTTCTTGTTAAACATGACTACAACTGCTTATTTAAAGGCCGTTGAAGAGGTAGTATGACTACAGTCTGTATTATTTATTTGTCCAGTCTTGCCTTTCTCACTGTTTTTGGCACTCTGTAGACTCCTTTCAGTACTGTGTACACTGACACATGCGAAGTCAACATGACTCTGTATAGATGTTCACAAGTGTTGAAGAGAAATAAAGGAAATACTGAAGGATGTAATCCACCCCAGTAATTTTTCCCTGTCTTTAAGTGTGACATCTTTACGCAGCAACAAACTTTAAGTGTCATACCAAAGGGAGTCTTCAGGAACCTTTTGTACAAATCTTCCCACTTCCTCCCACCATTTGATCATCCTTCTGTGCTCTAGAGTTGTCCTGGTATCATCCATTCCCTTCTTTCATTATTTTAACTTGGCTTCTGTATTTTCCCCATGTGTCTTCCCAAAGAAATGCTGCCTCTCTTCCAGTACCATCCTAAAGCCTGTTGGTATTGAGTGTGCTGTTTCCCTTCTTTCCCTCCTTTTAAACATTTTTCCTGCAAATGAGCTTCACCTTTGCCACCCAGTTGTGGTGATTAATTGTTGAGAGCAGCTAAATGTTGTATGAAATCTTTCTAACCTCAGTTGTTTATGTCCCATCTGTCTCTGAAGCATCTTCCAACCAGCCCTGCAATGGGAGGAAAGGTCCATTTTCTTCTTGAATCTGTCTAAATGTGTAAGTGGCATGCAGTGTGCTGATTCAGGGGGTTCTTTTCTTCATGGTGTGGGAAAGAACAGGCAGGCAGCTAGAAAGATCTAGTTCAGAAGGGTATTGAAAAGACTGTGTGGACCTCCAAGAAGAAAGATAAGCTGTAACAAATCCAGCTTGAACTCTAACATAGCTACCTCTGATAAATACTACATACAAATTTTTTGTTTTTACATTAAGAAGAAATAATAGATGTGTTGTTGTAAGTACAGAATAATGAAGCTTGCTTACTGGGGAGAACTAAATCTCATTGTTTCCTCTTCCTTCCCTGCAGGTTTGTAACACAACCATGGATCGTAAACATGCAGACACATCTCTGGAGAAATATGTCACTGAGCCTGTCATGAACATTGTGAGTGGCTTCTTCAATTCACCATTTTCAGATAACAGCACCAGCCTCCAGGTAAGGAGAAGAGACACAGACAAATAAGTTATTCAGACCCTTGATGAGATGCCTTCTGCTACCTGCATAGGAATGCTGTCTCTTTTCATCCTCCTTTAATTTCTCTGTCCCCTCTCATGCCACTGACTACCAGCTTAATCCCTCTTTAAAACACTTATTCTTCATTTTAATAACTTACATCTCTGAACCAGTAGACAGCTCAATGTGGTCAGAGTTACTTCTGGCTCTTGTGAATTCATTGGAGGGGGTATCCTTGCAGGAAAATCTTTGTGTGAGGGGAAATGCTGTGTCCTATGACAGAAGGGACACACGCCTGAGAACGGGAAAGACTCCTCTGTCCTTCTGGTCTGTACTGTGTTTGCTTGATATCAGTGGCAATCTGAGGAAAAATTGCATGATTTGGCCTTTTTAGAGGTGCAGCACTGATTTCTGCTCCTGCCAGACCTAAAGATCAAAGAGAATTTAATGGAGCTATAACTTGAGTCTACAAGCTAAAACCCCCTTGGTTTACGTTGTGTCAAACCCTAGGGCAGCTGTGAGGAGATCCTTAAGGGTAAAATTCCGTGTTTGTTTTTGTTTTCAGACACACCAGCCTGTTTTTATTCAGCTGCTGCAGTCTGCTTTTAGAATTTACAACTGTACCTGGCCAAACCCAACGCAGAAAGCCTCGGTGGAGTCCTGTATCAAGACTTTGGCTGAAGTGGGTAGGTGCCAGATTTTACTTTGATTATTGCTCTTCGTGTTTAAAGATCAGATTTGAGGTTTAACCGTTTTTAATTTGACTCTACCATCCTGAAATTGTGACAGTGGTGATTTCAGATACCCCACTTCCTGAGGCTAAATTCTTCCTTCTTCTATAACCTGTTCAAGTCTGCCCCATCAAATAGGGTTGTTATGGTGAAACTGATAAAACAGAGGGATGAGCTTGCTAAGTGAGTGATGGTTGAGCTTTCAGCCATCAATTTTAATTTGATGGTTGAAATTCTTGATGATTTTAACTTTTTAATATCAAGCAAGTTATGATATTAAATCACAGCATAAGCAAAGGTGTCCCTGTTCAAATACATTTTTTAAAAACTTCTTATCCTACATTAAAAAAACACTCTTCCCCCGAACAGAGCTAAGATTGGCAGAAGTTCATCAAGTTAAGTTTCTGTAAATATGATTTTAAAGTCTTCTGCCATGACAGAATAAAGAATTATTCAATATAGTTTCCAAAAGTCAGTGATACTGATTGCTTGTAGAATAAGATTCTGCTCAGTGTGAATGAGAGCTGAGTAGAGGCAGAGATACATAGAAACTGGCTAAATTCTATTGTTGATATACGTATTAAAAAGTATTAATAAATAATGATAAAACAATATGAGAGGGTCCCAGAGCCATCTGCAGCACTTTAACAATCAACTTTAAATTTAGATTTTTGGAATAGCTTTACAGAAGCATCATTTAACATCTCATTAACTTTCTGTGTGAATATGAATAAGCAGCTACCTAAAAATTTAGCAACCTTCAATTGTTTTATTTGTCGTGCAAATGATTTAATTATGGATCCATCTGGCAAGAGAACTTTGGAAGTTGAAGACGTTTTATTTCCTTTATGCTACAGCTACTACAGTCTCACATAAAGCTCCATCTCTACAAATCCTTGTTTGTGTGTTTAACCCTTATGTCCTTGCTCTTCTCTGGCATTTCTGGAAACAGTCGTCAATAAATTACTTCCTTTGGGAGTCTGGGGAAAGGGGGAGAAGTAGGGCAGGTGAGAGTATGTTTGAGACCAGCCATGCCCTCTGTGTGCTTGTAGACAGCTCAATGTCTTCATTTCTGTAGAGCTGCATCTAAAATCAAATTCTAGCTCAGAGAGGTCGTTGTGTTATCTCATCAAGATGACGCTGCTTGGAGACATCTGAGCGTGGGTTTATTTTCCATTTGGCTATGTGCCCACAGCACACAGCTGATTCTAGCATGAAAAATTCCCAGCAAATTCTAGCAATCCACAGCTCTGCTGATTGCCAAATCACTCAGGCCAGGCTCTCACTGGGCTTTCTCTTCTCCCAAGGAGCATGTGCTAAGACAAGAAGAAATGGCCTCAAGTTGCACCAGAGGAGGTTTAGGTTGGGTGTTAGGAAAAATTTCTTCATGGAAAGGGTTGTCAAGCTCTGGAACAGGCTGCCCTGGAAAGTGGTTGAGTCATCATCCCTGGAGGTATTTAAAAGACGTGTAGATGTGGCACTTAGAGACTCGGTGTAGTGGTGGACATGGCACTGGCAGGTTACTGCTTGGTAACTTGAAGGTCTTTTCCAACCTAAATTATTCTATGATTCTGCCCTGATGAGACAGCCAAGCTGAACTTGTCCCCACAGCAGCTTGACAGGGAAACCACAGGTCACCCTGAGGCGATGGCAGATCCAGCTTCATGCCAGGTGTGCCAGCACATGAAAGGGTTGGTGGGCTTTGGTGGGCAGTCTTCTGTGTGCCTCTTGTTTCTGGGGGGAAGTAAAACGGCTGATGTCTGGAGTTTGCTTCAGATATGTGACTTTGTTCCCTATTTGTGGAGTTTAATTCCTACCTGTACTACAGTCCTTTCGTTCATTCTGTTTTCTTTTTTCTGGAAATGGTTTACAGTTGGTTTTTTTTTTTTTTTTGAAGTAAACTCTTGTGCTGTCCTATGGGTCCAACCTCCTTCTTGCTTCTCTGGCTTCCCACCCATGGGCCCCCAGCCATGCCTTGGGCAGTCTCAGGCACGGCAGAGTGAAGCTGAGCTGCTGGTGAAAGGCATCACTCCGTGTCCTCCTCTGGGACTTCCCTGCAGCAGCAGCAGGAACAGCCAGGCTGGGAACCCCTGTGGTGCCATGGGCTGGCAGCCTCAGAGCAGCTCCCTGAAAGCCCACAGCATCCCCACTGCTTATTTCCTTGCCCATATCGTAACAACTGTTTGGGGATTCATCACTAACAGCGATATCCAGCATGGTAGAATTGTGTCGTGTTCGACAATTACCACACGTTTTTACTGAGTGTTTTATTTTGACAGTGCAGAAAGGGAGAGTAAGGGAAGAGGTGAAAGGGATTTCCCCAAAGAGCAAGTTGGCTGGAGAAGAAGTGGAGTTTTTGACAAACACCCCTGTGCAAAATTTGCCTGGCCAGTGGAGATTTTAACCGCGGGTGATACTCGGTGTTTTTAGGCACAGTGGGAAACATGTCCTGGGTTAATGGAGTTGAGAAAACTGCCCCAGCTGGGGATACCAGAGGCTTTTACAGCCTAGGCCCTTCTGTGATTGCAGTGGGTGCCTGGTGCCTTTCTCTGTCAGGTGTTCAACTGCCCAAAATGATGCTTCACTTTGAGAAGCCAGAGGCATCTTCCATAATACAAACATAGCAGCCTTCTTTGCCTCTTTTGCTGGCTGCAAATGTGGACCCTTTTTTCGTTCTTCTGAAGAGAGTCTGACAGCTTTAATGTTAGGGCCTTCGTGTTTCACAGCAGGGCTTTAAAAAACCTCTAGAAAGATTTTGCCTTTATCAGAGAGATGGAGTATTGGACAGATTTATAGCAGGGACCAAAGACTTCTGATGGAAAATAAGTGTAGTATAGAGCTGAAAGAACAAACATGATTTTTTTTTGTTGGTGTGTCATTGCCCTGGATTTACAAATGAATCTCAGGGGGCAGAAAGATCACACACTGATTTCCCAAGATATCAAAGATCCATATAATGACACACTTTCAAAAGACCCACTTCCGAGCAAGTTTAAGCAACATCCACTCTGCTCAGTGCTTCCTGGTCTGCTGCTGGCAGGTGGATGCAAGCACTGCCTCAAGAGCTTAAGATCATTACATCTGCTTTCTGATGAGCACTGTAGGAATGTGCATTACCTTCCAGGTCAGCAAAAAGATATGTTGCAGAAGCTTATTTCTTATAACCCTGCTACTTCAACTCCTCTTCACCACCAGGGAAAAACTGCATGAGCTTTTCAAGCCTCACTTGCTGCTCTGTTTCCCGGCGGTTTCCTGCCTCCAGTTCAGCAGGAAGCATAGAGGCTTGCTTCTCTTCTTCAGCAGACCTTTCTGTGGCTCCAGGAGGTTTGGAACACAGATACCAACGTGCACCAGGTTTTTATTGCCCAGGAAACATTTGGCTGCTTGGCATGAATAGAAACACTTGTGATATATTATATATATATATATATATATATATATATATATAAAAATGTGACTTATTCACATGGATTTCTGAAGCAGGTTATCACACTGGTGAAAATGAACACATACATATATCACTTTTGCCTTTTCTCTTTTATTACATAGGACTGAGCTTTTGCTTGAAAATACAGTCCAAAAAATGAATGATCAAAACAGCTCCCATCTCCATGGTAAAACAGCAACAAATGAAAAATGCTTAAAAGGTCCCCAGACCTTTGTGAAAACAGAGGAAATAAGGCATCTAACAGTTAAATTTATTTCAAATGAATTCATTATCAAAGGACTTTCAGTTCATGCATTTTATGATCTTTGCAAGGTTGAGAAGAGTGGAGGCCAGTCTCGAAGTCTGCATTTTAAACCAGCTACTGTCTTTCTGTAAAGATTGGGGAATATCACCTGTCCTCACAACCAAGGATTGTATATCTTATATTGCATGTCCTAAATGATAGTGAAGCAGGGCCTTTCCTGACCAATCCTTCAGGACCCATGCAAAGAACTGTCTTTGCTTCTTAATTAAGCAGAGATTCTTGTATCTTCACCTCTGAGCATCAGTTTTCTTTTCCGTTACAAGGGCAAATGCAGTTGTCTTACACTCTTGTCTCTGTAGTATCCATTAGTTTTCTCCCTCATGTTTTTAAACATTGAATCTTTCCTCTGGTACTGTGTCTATCCCAAGGATGTGGTCTGTCTGTGCCTGTGCCGGGACCACCAGTAATGAAATAATTGGAATTTCCCAGATGAGTAAACAGTGCCAGATAGGAACCTGCATTTTGTTACACAATGTCTCTTGGCAGACCCTTTAAAAAAAAAATCTGTTAGCAAGCCAAATTGCATTAGTCACTATCAGATTATGTTCTAGGATGTTGTGCAGGAGAAGCAAAAGGAGAATTCTTGTTTCCATCCTACAGAATCTGGGGTGAGCCCTGTAAGATTGCTATTTCCTAAGTTCAAAGCTGGAACAGGTACAGAAGAAGCACTGCTGTGGTGGTCAGGGGAAAGGAGAACTGTGTTACAGGAAGGGAATTCAGAACCCCCATGTGTTTTGCCTAGCAAAACACAGACCTGTGTTGTTGCTCTTTAAAAGTACTTAAGAAGATAAATAGTCACAGAGACAGTTAAGCTGAAGGACAGTGCTGACCCAAAACCAACTGGACATAAATTACACTAGGTTGTAAATAACCAAAATAAATTTAGATTGTAAATCAGAGGATTGGAACCAACTTTGGAAGGATGTCCTTGGTCAGTGAGCTCAGAGAAAGTGGAGGGAGGAGGGATGGCAGATAAGCTGCCTTCATTTTAAAAGGGGCTCAATAAATTTTTCAAAAGATATTAAAGAGCATGGGTTGTCTGTAACAGAGAGCAGATGGTCTGAAGGTGTAGTGAAGTCCTTTCTAGTTGAGTATTTATTCACTAATTTAAAGTCACCAATACCTCCTTGTACAGAATCCAAAAAAACCTGTCCTCTGGTTCTTCGTGACCATGCTTTTATGCCCTCTAAAGCCCTTTACTTTTCCCTGACAAATTACAAATAGGAAACATTAAACATAAAGTCACATTTTATTTCTTCTTTGGAATTATTATGTGTCTTTTAATGTCCGTATGGATGAATTTTCATATAACAATTTTTTTCAGTCCTGAAAATACGTTTATTTCACTTCCCTTTTGAATTTTGAAATCTTTTTTCCATTTTATAAAAAGCTAGACCTTCATTTTCAATTTTTAGTTCAAATAAAATAATTATCCTGTTGTTACTTTTTTGACAGCAAGAAGAATACATTTCAGATGAAGCACATATTTTATTCTATTTTAACTGTTTGTGTTTCCCTAATTGCAAGAAAAATTCAATGATGATCTTTTTACAGGCTGATAAATATTTTAGTGTAGATTTTCTGTTGGAAAAAAACATCCAAGTGAAGGGTACAAGATTGGCAGGTTTGTGTCTTGTCTACACAAAGCTTTTATTTCCCTTAAAAAGTCTTGCTGTCGCTAGCATTAGTGTCTCTCCATCCAAATGCATTTGTTAAGCAGTCAGTAAATGATTAAGGAGCTGGAGGGACTGATTTATGGAACGAAATTAATTGAACTAAATATGCATTGCTCCGTTACGTGACAACTGGAAAGTGTGGGAGAACATGATAGAGCTATCTGCGACTACCAGGGGGCGTAAACTGTGAGCAGAGCAAAGGATTCACAGCCAGGTGCAGCTGGGGCTTTTTCCTGACCCAGACTGACCATGGCGCTCCTCCTCGAGGGGCTCTTAGGGATGAAATGTCTGCGTGTCCCCCTGAAAACCCACACCAGGGATGCTTTGGGGTTAATTAGCTGTGAAGCCACCACACGCTGGTGTATTCTGTATATACTGCAAAAGCTAATGGAGTGAAATTTAAAATTAGGGAGCAGTAGGTGGAAATAGCGAGAACAGCGAGGTTCCTTATGGCAAGATAGATTATTCTGAAGAATGGGCTTCCAAGGAAAATTACAGGCAAGGGCCACTTCCTGGAAATCCTTAGGACTGAATTGGTCCTCAGACTCAGGCAGCAGCACAGTGAAAGGCCGGTGCTTCAGGAGGCATTCCTGAAATAGGTCCAATTGCTGTGCTTCTGTGAAGAGAACTACATGCAGGTAATTTAACAAAATAACACCTGGGCCCATTTCAGCCTCTCTGGGAGCAGCTGAACTGTGCTCCTGGGACTTCGCTGGAGCCTCGCTCGCTTGTCGAGAACGGCTTGATTCTTACCTGCTTGATTCTTGACATTCATGGTGCCCTTTTCTTTTGAGTCTTTGAGTACTTTTTCATTGTTTAAGCAGTAAGGGGGAGGAAAGCTGCTGATCACTGGATGCCCACAGAACCATCCAGCACAGGGCAGGGCATTTTGCTGTGACCTGGCTGGATTTCTGGCACCGCGTGTCTTACCATTGCCACGGGTCGTGTTTGCTTGGCTCCTCTTGGCTCTCTTGCTGAGAGATAATTGGGAGCAGCAGATTGAGAGTTAGTAGTTTAAACGATTTCCCAGAAATTCCATCTCCTCTGACACTGGCAACATGGTGTTGTGCATTCAGGGTGTAATTAGCCCCGTGCACAGTGGCCTAGGTGGGAGCTGGGCACTGTATAAGCCTGGGACATGCCCTCCACTGCAGGGCAGAATTTACCTGTGCTGAAGATATCACATAATCACAAAATATTCCGAGCTGGAAGGGACCCCCAAGGATCATTGAGTCCATCCTGGTAAGTATCCTGCTGTATACTTATATACAGACAGCCATGTAGCTTTTCCCCAAGTTCACTAGTCAGATGAGAGACAGAATTTTACCCCCTCTTGGCTCCTTTGTCTACCAGCTCTAACTGCACTTTGCAAGTTTGAGCACTGTCCAAAAGTATTTCTAAGTGGAACAAAAATAAACATGCTTTTAAATATTTGATGTTGATACTTTAAGGGAGATTGACACATTTTGAAGAGGAAAGCAGCCTACAACACCTAAATTAAAAATAAATATTTATGTTCACATTTGTTCATCAGCTTTCCAAAATGTAAAAATATGTTTCATGTTGTTTTAAATAATGAAATGTGAAACAAATGAAAGATAAACTTTCTACAAGCTGAAAAGAAATAAGAAGACAAAGGCTTTGTTTATAGCTTAGACTTCAACAGTGCCCTTTGACAACCAATACAAATCTTAATTACAAATGGAATTATACATGTAAGAACTGCTCAAAACAAAGGAGTATTTTTTTTCTCTCTCTGGTTTTCTTTGTGATAGTTTTAATTAGCTGCAACTCTTTGAACAATCATAGTCCTTGACTGCTCCTCAGACACTGATGGAAGTTAACTTCAAATGGCATCTATAGGACTGCAGAAGTCTGGGTTTTCCTCTGAACAGTGTACTCCCCATTGCTAAATTTATTCTTCGCTATATCAGGATTCTGCATACATTCCACTTAATTGAGAAGTGAGCATTGTCCAGTAGCATTCCAGTGATTGACATTAGGACACAATAAATTGGATTAATAGGCTGCAGCACCCTACCCACACTGGCAGAACTTTAATGGCCTTCTCTAGTAAAGTAGGCAGCAACAGGGCAGATGTGTTTTAAAAAACAGCCCAGTCGAATTATATGGAAAAACAATTATTAGAAATAATGGCCAGCCATACATGGCATTTTCCACATGTTAATCAGGAACCTGCCTTCAAAACAAATGGAGAGTGGAAAGGAAAAGTCAATTTGTGTCCTCCCAGCTTAACCTAAATTTTTTTTCAATTCCCTGTGGCCAACCATTTAAAAGAAAGTACCTACCAGAAATGGAATTAGAGAACTCTCTTCCATCCCAGTGGAACAGCCTGATCCACAGGGGGAAGCCCCAGTACTGCATCAGGATCCAACCTTGCAGTGGGAAGAGAGGAGGGTGCCCTGAACCTGTGGGATCCATTAAAGGGAAGAGAGTCCCCCTCAGGGAGCGCCCTTGCCACAGTCTCTGAGGTTCGGGGTTGAGGTGTCACAGCCAGATTTAGGTTTGTAATAAAAGCTGTCATTTCAATCTAGTCCTGAGAGGAAGAGAAAGTTTGTGCCTGGGATCTGTGACTCACTGTGCTTGGCAGCACTGCAGCCTTCATTCATCAGAGCTGTGTGGTGCCTCTGCCTGCACGTCCTCCCGTGGGGCTGGAGGCACGGGCTGTTTGGGACAGAAGGGCATCTGCTGACATCACAGGTTCAGGACCCAAAGCTGGATATGTTTTAGAGCTGGGAGGGAGAGGTGGAATATTTTTGGTGCCTTCCCCCACTGTGGAAAACGTGTTAGTGTGGAAAGGTGGGGAAATGCCTCAGAGAAACCTTGTGCAGAACTGCAATTTGGGCTAATGGTTTTTTAAAATTCAGCTTGTTTCAATAAGGAAAACCGAAAAATTACTTATTATTGGTCATTATTACAAATGGATTAGAGCTGCTCCATTTCACTTCTAAGTTTTTATTAAACATAAGCTGTGCCACAGAAATTAAATGAAATGTCATGGAATACAGAACCTAATCACTGGAACATGACCTGATCTTTCAGAGATATTGCTGTATTGATCATAGACTCACAGAATGGTTTGGGTTGAAAAGGACCTTAAAGATCACCCAGTTCCAGCCCCTGCCATGGGCAGGGACACCTTCCACTATCCCAGGTTGCCCAGAGCCCCATCCAGGCTGCCCTGGAGCACTTCCAGGAATGGGGCAAACTCTTCTTTATTGGTTGAATTTCAGACTATTCATGCTGAGCCAGAGAACATAGTCACTCTCATCTCCAGTGGAATGGAGAGGAGCAGCTAACACAGAGATTTTATTGGGGGAGAGGGCAGATACCTTCTAACATTGCCTTTCAAACTTCCCTTTCAAACAACAGTTCAGAATGCAATAGTAGTTTAATAGTGGATGCTCTGTAAGAATTCCTGCAAATCTGTCCTCATTTTTTTTTATTCTGATACTCTCTACTGCCATTTCCTGCCTCCTAAGTCTAAAAAAGAAAAAAAAAATAGCATTTTTTAGCTATTGATTAAATGTTTTTAACTATCTGTTAGACTATCAGATGTTTATTAACTACTGGATATATTGCAGCGGCATCCAGGAACCATCTGGGAATCCAGGATTTAGCAACCCTAGGAGTATAGGAAACCCAGAGAGAAGAGGAGACAGTCTTTTTCAAATTTAATTTGTATGCACTTGGTTCCTCAAGGTCTTCACAAGAGAAGTACACAGTAAAGCAACAGCGAGTACTTGGGATAAATTGGATAAATGTGCATATGTCTACTGGAAAAAAAATTTTAGAATTTGCTTCTGAATAGAGTCAAACTAACTGTTGAAATAATAACACATACTCCTTTTGTTACTCTTACTAATATCTCTGGATTTTTTCCAAGTTAGTGGGAAAATTATTCTGTTTTAAAAAATAAATGTCTGTGTCTATGAAAATATATACTGGAAATGATCCTCATCTCATTTAAAGTAGCAGAGCTTGCTTTCTTTAACTAGGTTATGGATGATTTCTACCACTTAGGTATCCTTATTTTTAAGTGTTCTTATTTTTAGAATCCTTATTTTTAAAACCTGTTGAAGCGATATCACCCTGCCCCTTAACTTCAACAGGATCAGGCTTTTGCATGCCATGATCTCTATAAGATTTTCAAGTTTTTGCCACTGTAAATGTCTTGGTTTTTTCTTCCTGTTAAAGCAAAGAACCGTGGGATTGCGATTCCAGTGGATTTGGACAGCCAGGTGAACACCTTGTTCATGAAGAGTCACTCCAACATGGTGCAGAGGGCAGCCATGGGGTGGAGGATGTCAGCCCGCAGTGGACCTCGCTTCAAAGAAGCTCTTGGCGGGCCTGCCTGGGATTACAGGAATATCATAGAGAAACTACAGGTACAGAAATAGCAAATGGCTTGGGCAGCAGTGGGAGTGCAGTTATGTCACACGTGCCAGATGTGGAAAACACCAGAGACAGGCCCAGTGCGTTTTTGTGCTGGGTTAGAGGAGCCACTGCACGTCTGTGTGGGGGTGGCCGAAGGCTCAGCTCTTCTCTGGTGTCTGGGCAAAGTGGGGCCTTTCAATCCGGGACTGGCATTCGGCTCCTGCAGGAGTCAGAGGGGGGCAGGAGGTATCACAGAATGAGCTGAGCTGGAAGGGTCTCATGAGGATCATCGAGTCCAGCTCCTGGCCCTGCACAGGACAATCCCTGACAATCCCACCCTGTGCGTCCGTGAGAGCATTGTCCAAATGCTCCTGCAGCTCTGGCAGCCTTGGGGCTGAGACCATTCCCTGGGGAGCCTGTTCAGTGCCCCACCACCCTCTGAGGGAAGAACCTTTTCCTGATACTCAGACTACCCCTCCCCTGACACAACTCCAGCCGTCCCCTCAGGTCCTGTCCCTGGTCACCACAGAGCAGAGATCAGGGCCTGCCCCTCCTCTTCCCCTTGTGAGGAAGCTGCAGAACTGCTGTGAGCTCTGACCTCAGTCTCCTCTTCTCCAGCTGAACAGACCAAGTGGCCTCAGCTGCTCCTCATGTGGCTTCCCCTCCAGGCCCTTCACCATTTCCATGTCCCTCCTTTGGACACTTACATTGTGGTGCCCAAAACTGCACACAATATTCAAGTTGTGTTCTTCTCAAAATGCTCCACAGAGCAGCATCTCCTTTCTGCCTTTTTATGGCCACATGTTCTGTTCAGGCTGCAGAGGAGACACTGGAGGTTTTAGGAGCCGCTATGTCACGCTTGTGTCACTGGAGATTGCCACGAGATGGAGATCACCTTGTGCATGTAGAGCCTAAACAGCATTGGGGGTTTATGACCCGAGAAAACAGCAGGACCCAGACAAATAGAGGGGCCCTGAACACCAAGGACACAACACCGGGGGTGACACATTAACTGTGTGTGATGAGCATTGTTTTTCCAGCACACCATCATCCTCACAGTTGCCACAGGTTTTGTGAGCAGTACTGCAGAGGAGAAATTTGAAAGAGAACAACAATGGGCACCTTCTCCTCCTTGCCCTGCGTGAGGAATGGCGTGAAGAAAGGCTTGAGGTGGCTTTACAAGCACCTGGGTTGCCCAGGGCTCTTGCAGCTGGGCATCACACTGGGTCAAGCAGTGCATCACACAGAACTGAGCGACTCCACAGCGATGTTGTTGTAGTTCTCTTGCAGTTATGGATGTTCTCCTGTCTTCCCCAGGACGTGGTATCCTCCTTGGAGCAGCAGTTCACCCCCATGATGCAAGCTGAATTCTCGGTGCTGGTTGATGTGCTGCACAGCCCAGAGCTCCTGTTTCCTGAGGGCAGCGATGCCAGAATAAGATGTGGTGCTTTCATGTCCAAGTAAGTGGCGTGCATAGGGGCCTATTTGCTTCTTTGGGAAAGATGGCAGGGTTTTAACATTTTCAGCAGCGCTTACCTCTGGTTTTCAGCAGAGACTTAAGCATGCAGATGTCTGAGTTCATTGTTGAAAGCTTAAAATGAGGTCTTTTGCTCCATATTTTATATTTCTCAGCAGTTTTGTTGTTGGGAGAGCACAGAGAGAGAGGTTGCTTGCCTCACTTGCTAGAAACGGGATGTTAGTGACTTGTTAAAATTGTGGCAGGCTCAACCTACTTCTGTTTTCTTAATGGGCTACTTTTGCTATTACATTTCTCCAAATCTACAGCAGAAACTTAGATTTTCCATAGTAGAATTTTCAAGAATTTGTAATGAAGCAGTGGGCTGCTCAAGGCTCGTGGGTTTTTTGTTGGATTTTTTTTTGCTACAGCAAATAGATATTTTTATTTTAAACTGCCAACAGCTCTTTGAAAATACATTTCACTGGGACCCCTATCTGGTCTTGAATTATTAGATGTTTTATTTGCAGTCTGTGCATTGGAATAGAGTCTTGCAAATTTTTTCTTAGTCCTCAAGTGAGATGCCCTCCCCGCCCTTGAGAAACTATAATTTAAACAGAGATAACTTGGGGGAAATGAATGCATTTGGCAGCTCTCCTGATTCCTTGTCTATTTGCATATTCTGCAGAGGTAGCTTTATAACAATATAGTTTATATGTTTGGAAAAATTAAAAAAAAAATAAATAAATTTTGAGATTGTCCCGTCCCATGTCCTCTGTCCAACTCCTGTTTGAAGCCAGCATCAAAATGCAAAAACAAAAAAACCTGCCCAAGGCCTTCAGATTTCCTCCCTTCCTATTTTCACAAACATTTCTCCAGCAATGTGTGAACCAGTGCAAGGACCTGTGCACAGATCTGTTCTGCACAAAGAAGAAAGGCTGCTTCTGGTATCGGCTTCTGCTGACTAAAATCCAAACTCCTGTCACAGTCATAGCTGGAGACAGAAATGTACCTTGTTTTCTGCCTTGTCAAGTGGTTATGTGAATAAACAATGATTATGTTTCATCCAAATGTCTGTATTTCTGAACGCTTCCATGTAAGGTTTTTTGGAAATCCTTCTGGCTGAATACCATTTGCTAATCATATCATAAATATATTATAATCATCATAGAAGTTGGAAGGTGTAAAGGTTGTAGCTTTTAAAGTTTGCAAGATGCATGGTGAACACTGGTTTCCTTTAAATAACAGTTCGAATAAGTTACCTTTAAATAAAGAAAGGATGAAATAGCAAGTCTGGATCTTAATCTGGAAGCCCTCATAAAAAGTAGATGTAGAATTCTGCCCTCTGTATGGGCAGTAAGATATGCAAATTGACACAAAAATCTCCCAACACCTTGAAAATCCCATTTCCTTTTTAGTTAGGATTTCTCTTGACCACTTTTATTTCCTTTCCTTGAGGAAAAATATAATGACGGCCAATTTTCACATAAAGAAGTTGTAGTATGGCTTAGCAACAATGTGCAATGCTCTTTAAGTTTTAATATTTTACTTTCAGGTTGATTAATCACACAAAGAAGCTAATGGAGAAAGAAGAAAAGCTCTGCATTAAAATCCTTCAGACGTTACGAGAAATGCTTGACAAGAAAACTAACTTTGCAGAAGAGGTACTGCTACCACTTTAATATTAAATATAGAACTAACTGCACGGTATTAAAATGTTGGCTGTGGGACAGTAACAAAATCTGACATGATTTCAGTTTTGTGCATGTTTTAGAGATAACTTGGTGTCTTAGGAACAGTGTGGCAAGGTAGCAAGTTGGTTTGGAACAAAAGAAGTTCTCTGCCTTACATAGTTTTGTGTGAGGGACTTGATAAGAGTCAAGGCAAGCAAAATGAAATGCACTTGCAGTAACAAGTATTACTATGTATAGTTATTATATATTGGATATTCTCTGTTTCTGGGGATTAGTCTTCATTTGTCACAGCCGACTTTACCATAAAATCAATGGAAATATAGGGATTTTTAATTGCAATTGTACAGTTTTTCCCTGCTGCCTGTGGTGCCAGACTTTTGTACTCCACACGCTTTTAATGCTCCCAAATGTGTGAAAGGAAATCTGCAATGTTTAAGCAGAGCTGCCAGTTTTGGGAAGAAGTGACATAGTCTGTACTCTCTAAGTGTCTAATTATTTCTTGCCTTCCTCTCTCCCCTCATTGCCCAGTTTTCTCTTGCAAAACCAAGTCTTTCAAATGCCTCTTTCATTTTGCCTGTTCCTTTGGCTATCAGTAGGCAGATTCAGATTTAGATGTCAGCTGTCCCTGTTCTTTCTGAGCCTGATCCCAGTGCCTTTTGTGTAGTTTCCTCTTATCCGTATTTCTGGGTATTCCCCAAATCCTTTCAGCATTATTCACTCTTAAATATGAATCACAGACCTATCATCTAATCTCTCAGTGCTGACATCAGCCCTGCCCTGTGCAAAAATAACCAGTGTAAGCAAAGAAAACCAACCCCATCTTCGCCTCCTGCTCGAAGAAAACTGTGGTTAGGCCTGGGCGGACAAATTCTTTTTTAATGTCATAAAAACAATTTCACAGGGGAAGCAGATATTATTATTCTTTTATTATTATTCATACTTATTCTAATAGAATTCTGGGTGCATAACACCACTGCATCACATGGAAAAAATAATTTGCTTTTGTAACTGACCTTTGCCAAACCTCTCCAAGAGAATTACATGACCCACCATAAGTTAACCTCATCTCAGGACTACGGGGAGGAAAAAAAAGGCAACACTTTTAATGTAGGACTTGAAACAAGCAAGATTTGCTTGTTTTAGTTGCTCCTTGTACCCTGTCGTGGATGCTGATAAAGGGAGATAGAGTTAAGGGAGGGAGTTGCCATCAGAGGGAATGTGTTCCATCAGTGTGTAGGGGCTCTGCTTTCCAGGAGTGGATAAAGGAGGTGTATTCCCAAATCCCTCATGTGACCTCCACCACCTTGGGGGTGCATGGTGGGTGGAGAAGCTCTTTCTAAACAGAGTTTCTCCCCCGTGCTTCCTCTGGAGTCCCATTGGTTTTACACTGAGGAATGTGATGAATCAGTGCAAACAAATATGTGAATAAACAAGCCTGGATATGCTCTGCAAGTGCTTCTCTGGCTTGCTACTGTTATGAGTCATTGTTCAATTCCATGGACTTCAGAACAGTAAAAATAGCACAATGAGTAGCCTCATGTGCGTGTTTCCCATCTTTTTTTGAGCTGTGATCTCACTGCTTGCAAAGTTATTCAACTATGGTATGCAGATATTAAAAAAAAAATAAAAATAGTAGTAAATACATAATGGTCATAATCAGAACAAAGCTACAGAGGGATGTGTGACATTTTGACAGGAAGCCTGAGTTTGCTAATCACCCATCACAATGTATTTTCTGTGATAAACCTGACAGAAATGGTAAACCTCTAGTTTCTGCAGACTTTCCCACAGCAAGAAAGAAGGATGAAATCATGAAACAAAATTTCCTCCTCTCTCTTCGCTTTACTTCCCACCACTGAGTGCCTTCTACTGTCTTTGTCTTTCATTTGACCACTGGAAGGTAGCCTGTGTCATTTGGTGAAGGAACAGGAGGCAAAATAGGAGTAGGGGCTTATTTCACTGATTTGATACCTATTCCTGCATCCACTATGTCAACTCTATTGTTGCACCTCCCCTTGGTGGTGAGTTTCTGGTCTCTGGTGCTCTCCTGACTCCATCCTTGGATTTCCTTGCAGTCAGCCTCTGAGGCAGCACTTGCTTGTGCTTTGTCTTGCTTAGCACCACAGCATCTGATCGTGCTGGGAATCAAAGTTTAGTTTCAGAAGTTTGATTTAAGGTATATAAATGACACATAAAACCTCCTGGCCATTGATTGGCTTTCATAAGTAATTGTGGGTGATTATTGCAATCTCCTGGGAGTTCTGCATCAAGTCCTAGCCCTGTTAGTATTGATTAGGTCACTAACTGGAGTGAAACCTGATCTACAGCCCCTCTCTTCCAGAACACCGTTAAACCACTTGGCGAAGCAGTGTGTGGAGGGAGCTCACATTGCCTCTGTTCAGATAGCTACTGTAGTATCTAAATGTATTTATCTAAAAGCCTGCTTCAGACTGACTATTTGAGAAGAAAAGCAGGAGGGACAGAAAGGACTGTGCTTGGACTAGATTTGCCCCATCTGTATTTAGGTTTATAATCGCTGGCCCTTTTTATACCCGTTTTACAAAACCAGAAGGATCTTGGACTGGGATTTTTGAATTTGTTGAGGCAAATCTTTTTATGTTTCACCATAGTGCTTGATATCAGTTTAATTTCTGTGTGAATGTTGCCTCTAGACCTATTTACACACCTCAGTTTGAATCTGAGTAACATTTGCAAAAGCACCTGAGACATGTAGGCTGATGTGTGCTCACTTTGCAAATGACTGGAGCAGTTCAAAATCTTAGCATTACCTTGGTGCCCTGCTTAAAGTGTCTGTCCATACAACAGAGCTAGTGGGCCAGGAAGGGTGGTCCAGCGGCTTCAAAGAGGGTTCAGAAGCTAAAATTAAACCCTCCTCAGTGAACTGGCTGAAGTTGTTGAACCCTTGACCTAATTGGCTCATATGGCGACTTCTTGCCTCGCTGCAGCTGCTGGCATGGCAATGCCTTAGGTATGGACAACCTTCTGATTTCCCAACTGTCCATAAATCAGGTCAGCACCTCTGGAGGAAAAATATCCTCTCTGATACCATGTATATATTACATCTAATCAGATGTGCTAATGGATGATAGGGCATTACAGAATGTGGCAGAATCCAGGCCTGTGTGCCCCTCCCTATGGCAGCTCCTCTGAGAAACACTACTGTGAATGAATGGAACCCTTCAGGAAGGGGTGCCTGTGCTGCAGAACACACACTTTATACTTTTTCTCACTGTTTTAGCTGTTGAACTACAGTATAAATAATTGAAAACTGCATTTTTAAGTGTCAGTAGAACAAAGACTCTGTAAGCTGCTTAATTGTCAGAAATAAGTAGTTGCGCTTTTTGCCTTTTTTTGGAAAAACTCATGAAAAATGTTGGTTTTCTCTCAGACATTTGCACTAGTTCATGATTTAAAATCACAGAAGTAGCTTTGTGGCCTTTTGTTTTGCAGGGTTAATGTTTCTGCATTCCACTTTAGATATGAAATGTAAGCTGTCCTCTCCCCTTTGTCTGCAGCAACACCACCAAATACACATGTGAAAAAACCAGTACAGCTTTGGTGGAAATACAAATGTATTTTATTCCTGTAAGATGTGGTCCCACATACGGCCACTGCTGGCTCTTGGTCATTTTGTGCCAGAAGAACTGAATCTTTTCATGTGGAGCTGTTGACAAAAGTCCAGTGAGTTTGTCAAAAGCAATAGTGCCAGTTTATTATTGTATTTATCTACCAGTCAAGCTGAAGCCAGTGGAAGCTGCAAGTCTTTTTCTGCTGCGGTAAATGGCCTCAATGGGTTTTAGAAGCTAGGAGATTTTGTTGGGAGCCACTACAGTGTCCCAGCATTGCAGCTCGTTAGATCACAGACATTCTCAACTTAAGCTGCATTCTATTCTATAGCCTCATCTTTTCAAGATGATTTGACTTATTTGCATGTGCAAATTAGGCAGCATTCAGGTAAACTGCATTTGTAGGTTAAAAAAAAAAGAGGAGGAAAAAGAGAATAATTCTGAAAACGTGTTGCTTGCTGCATGTATCATACCTCAAAAGAATGCATATTTTAAATGGGAGAGCGGAATCCAAATTCCTTTATTTGTGTTACTACTCACATTTCGGGTTAGTGGCACTGCAGGCATTTTGAAGAATTACATTTAATTTTTCCCTGTTTCTGCTGTCGGTTTTATTTGTGCTGATGTATAAAAATACCTGTGCACTGGCCTGTTTTTCCCTGTTGTCAACAGGCCATTCTCCTCGCTAAGCTCAGTGTGGCTGTGAGGTGATAGGGGGTCAGAAACACCATAGAGAATATGTACGCTCAGTGCTGTTTATACTGAATTTTTTAAAAAATCGCTTCTGTATTTTAACTGGTAAAGGATGCTTTTGCAGGATCCTGCATTAAAAACCCTCTCCTTAGGAAGCCACTTCGCAGGGAGGGACTGGAGGTGCAGGGAGGAAGACTGTTTGGTCACCTCCAGCAGTGCCAGCCTGGTTGTGACCAGCACTTCTGGTATGGTCAAAAGACTGCTGTTGTGGCTTTGCCATGGGAGTTAAATGATGAGTGAAAGCTCAAACACGCATGGGACAAACCCCTCGGTCTTGGAGATGCTTTGTGTGAAGGTGGTGATCAGCTGCAGAACCGAAGCCTCCACCAGTTCGTTGCAGCAGAGGATTCAAGCTTTGCTATTGCCCTGAATCCTCTGAGCCAGTAATTGCAGAGGCAGGAGCACCAGAGCTTTCAGATACGCAAGACTAAACACTGGATGTGGTCAGAACCTTAAAGTGTGGTAATTTCTCATTAGACCCACGCACTGACATTTTACAAAGAGAGAAAACCTACAGAAAAACAAACGAGCACAGTTTCGCTTTTCCCCCTGTAGGCTTCAAGCTGGGATAATTAAGCAAAGGGATACCAGGAGGCATGTGGTGGTGGTGTTTGTTCTAGCCAGGTGTTGTCAGCCACACTGCTCAGAGCCTCGGGCCATCAGCCACTGTTGTGTTGTTACTGCTGCACATTTCTGGGGCTGTGACAGGCAGCATCAACCAGAATATTCTGAAGTAGCGTCTCTCATCTTTGGGGTACCCCTTATCCCTCCTGTGATGTGCATTGTTCTGGACTGAAGGACAACGCTGCTGGACAGCCCCCAGATATTCTGCTGGATTTTTAATCATGCACACTTGGTGCTGGTGCAAAAACCTGTGAGAACTTGGTATATGAAAAGCGTGACTCATTTTTAAGGGGAGATTTTTTTTTCTGTAAGTAACAGGCCCTAGAGATTTGCTCCAGCTTTGGGCTGTCACCTGCTTGTGTCACCTTCAGAAGCCTGTTCAGAGCCACTGTGCTAGGGCCAGTTGTGAGGCGCTTACAGGGGTCCATGCCATGGTAGTTTCAGGCAAAGTGCATTGCTCTTGTTGAGCTGGACAAGAACTTTAAACTCAAAGTCGTGTAGGACAGGTAATTCAGGAGACAGCCCTCCTGACCCCCTACACAATGCAGGTCCTGATCTAGTGAAGGGCAGGAGCAGTTTAATCTGCTGCAGGGGCAGTGAACCCAGGCCTCACTACACTGCAGTCATGATTTTGCCCTCTCTTTAATATGTATAATTGTTAACTCACCATGATGCAAATAAAGTATCTCCAGAGACCTAAAGGTACTTCTGTCTCAGGTGATAGTTCAGTGAGCAAGGTGCTCACTACTCACTGGTACTTATTCTTTTTTGTTTCAAAACCTTGGTTATTTTTCCTTTGTTTGTTTCTTTGTTCTTCAAGTCACAAACAAATCTAATGGCAGGATGCCCAGGCTGTAAAAACACATGGTTGTAAACACATTTCATCCAAAAGGTTGTAGTCTCTCAGCAGCTCATACTTACCAAATTTTAAGAATATGGTATGTTGTTATCCAGCTTTCTTTCAGAAATACTAAGCCCCGAATCCTGAATGATAAATTATTTTGGAACTTGTATCAACTGCCCTTCTCACATACATAATCTCTCCTCTAAAGGAGCATCTGATGCTGTAAAATATTGTTTGTAGCTACTGATTTAGCGAGCATCAACCAAACCAATAAAACTGGAGTAGCTTGTTCTGTGCTCTGAACTTCAGATGACCGATTTCTACTCTGGACTTCCCCCTTTACACAGTGTATGGGACATAGGGGGTTTGCCCTTCTTATTTCACATTAATTCCTTCCTATGGATGTGATCTTAAGAAGAGCAAACCAGCAAGAAAATCGTAACTGCCTGCAATGCTTGACATCCTTCTCTATTGATATTGCTCTTTGTTAAAAACAAATAAAAAAGAGTGCAAGAGAAGAGAGCTGTTTAATAAATGAAACTGTTAGAGCTCTGAGGATGATTCATCTCACCTTACTCAGGTACAATATTCATGGAACTGATCCAGATCCTTTTTGTGAACAACAGCAACTGGATTTTATTTTTGTGGTTGTTTTCAATACAGGTGAGATGGATTTCACTAAAGACTTCAGTACATCTAGAAGTTAAATTCCATGCTCACTATAGCTCTTTGAATCAAATTCTACATCATGAAGGCATCAGGATCAAGGTTTTCTTCCTGACTGGTTTTATTTCTTTATTTTAAATTATGAATAAAGCAGGTTTTTTGGAATTTAGTGGAAAGTTCTAGCAGATCCTAGATTGGCAAGGGACTAGGTAAATGAGCAAAGATATGTTGTAAGTTAATATGTAAAATGAGTCAACAGTTTTATCAAACGGTTCATGTCTCCAGGTGTGTGGAGTTTTGTGTGAGGAGAGATTCATATGCATAAATATAAATAGAAATATTTATTTTACATTTTTATTCCTATTCCTTCTCTTTTTCTTTTACCTCCATGGTGGAGTTATATTAGAAGATAAATATTAGAATGTTCATTCGGTGTCTTAGCATATTTTGTTTTTAATGGAGTAGATGTTCTTGCTTAGAATATAAAGCAACTGATACATGTAAATCCTCTCAGAGTTACTTAACAGGAGGAAAAACATAATTCCCATGGCCACCCTAATTTTACTGACTGGTGGTTGTTCAAAGTGCCCACTTGACATCCCAAGGGGCCTTTGTCTGTGCTTATTTGCAGAGCAGGAGCAATTCACATGGGTGCAGCTGGGGTTTCCATACCCTGGGAGCAGCTACACTGAGGTGGGAAGGGAGTCCAGAGGAACACGTGAGAGAAACAAACTGCAGGCACCCTGAAGTTTGGGATGGTTGCAAGGTTTTTTTGGGAGTTAGGAGAATAAAACTGCATAAACCTTTTTGCTGACTATGATTCTGGAGGATGTTTCTCCCCACACACTTCCCACTTCCTTTTCAGAATTAATTCCGATACGAAAAGGCCACATTTATGAGCAGTGTCAGTCCCACTGCCAGGTAATGGTTATAATTCTTACTGGAGAGCACAGAGAGTGCTGCAGTATCGCAGAGACCACAGTGTGGCAACTGTGGACTTTTCAGAAACGTCTCCTGTCTGTGGGAGCAGGTCAGCTGCTGCTGCTGCACAGCTCAATTCCCACAGCAGTCAAATGTCTGCAGTAGTCGTGGAGGGGGCGAGAGAAAATGTCTCCTTTGGTTTTGAATTTCCTTGGAAGGGGAAAAGGGTTCTTTTGTTTTCTGGGTAGGGTTTTTTTTGTTGTTGTTGCTGTTGTTGTTGACTGTCACAAATTTGCTGCTGCTTTATTTAATATGTTTGAGCAACAACCCTGTTTGTACTTTGCAGTCGCACCAGAGATAGCAGTGAGCAGAATTCAATGCCTTGTATTAAGGATGGCCAATGAATATTTATGATAGACCTAGGGAGCCAGTAATAAAAATGAAATCGGCATGATGCCACTAGATCCAAATCTTTGATCTCTGTTTTAAGAGAAAATACAATAAAGCGGGGGATAATGGACTCATTATAATGGAATGGTTAGTTATGGTTACTTAGGGCAGCGTGAATAGGTGGCATTACATAAACTGCTCTAGTCCAAGATTTACGATCCAGAAATGTGTTTCAGGCACTGAGTTTCTACAGAAAACGTCAGTTTATGATATTGTTTTGGTTTAGTTGGTCCACGGACAAAGAAGTAAAGATACATCCCTTTCAGATACCACGATGGGGCATGCTCTTGCCTTACTAGGCAAAGCAAAAGCACTAAGAACCAGCAAGGCCCTTCTACTCGACCTCTTTCTGTGCTTCTGCTCCTCATCCATCACCCTGTGAGCAGGTAGAGGGAGGGCTGGGCATTGCAGAGGGGTGGAAATCAGATTCCACTCCCCGCCCAGGCTGTCTTGCCAGATACCAGGTGTGAGGGGACACTTGGAGTCATCAGGAGAGAGGGGACAGCTGCCGGTTTGGCATCACCAGGAGCACGCAAGGGTGGTGGCTGGAGATGTGTGCCACAGCTGGATGCACCCACCTCCACCAGGAGCAGGGAGAATCTCCTGCAGCGTGCTGAGACAGCTCCCGGGAAGCCTAATGAAGGAGCTGGTATTTGACAGGGACAGGGAGCAGGAGCGAGTGAGCTATTTTTCTTTTTAATGGTTGCAATTACTTGCTTAACACCCCTGCCACACTAAGCAAGACGCAGAGGAGGGTTGATTCCAGGCCATAGATGAAAGCTGATCCTGAGGTCTCTGTCTAGCCGGGCAGGAGGAGGAGGAAATGGAAACTCACTGTTTTCTGATTTGTTTCAAACTGATGTAATTTTTAAGGGACTTCATCACTAATGACATCTGGCAAGGGATTAGTCTGTAATGTGGCCCATCTCCCACTTCCCCCCCTTTTCAAGAAAAAGAAAATACATGCTATATTGAACTTCGGAAAACAGCTATTAAGCAACCACAGTAACTGCTTCTGATAGGATTTTTTTTTTTTTTT
>VZTD01003252.1:543153-613285 GCA_013397725.1 Rhagologus leucostigma
TTTTTTTGTCTGATGAGGATTTTACCCAGCATGTTTGGCCTTGGAGGAGTGCCTGGATGGTATGCCAGCTGGAATTGTCAGAGCTGCTTTGTCTTCTGTCCCAGGAAAACAGAAGCCTGGCAGGCAGTCACTCTCGCTCTTATTTCATATCCCTGCTTAGTCAGAGTTGCCAGCCCCAAGCACTGAAAACCCTGAGTCAGGCCACAAACAAATCACGAGATTTGGCTTGAAAATCATGAGATTTTTTAATTACAAGTAGTTTATTTGGGATTTCTCTGAATCTTTAGAGTGTCTGTTCTTCCGATTTTATTGTACAAGTCCCAGAGTTCAAAGTATGCTTTGTTGAATTATGCATGTGTTTATTTACTGAAATAAAAGCCAGGTTCATTTATGGTTACCTGACCTCTGGAGTTCATGGGGAAAAGACCAGAATACCTAAATGATGTGTGACGACCAGGCTGCTCAGTGAGGGGCCTGCTCTGGAGCTGGTGATTGCTCTGAGGATTATGAGCTTCATTTTCTCAGTGTCACTTTGACCCGCAGGCTTTTTGCAGAGAGCGTGCAAGTGTTCCTTGCAATGAACACTTTGTGCAGGTTGTGCCCTGTTTGCCTCGCAGCAGCTGTTCCTGGGCAGCACGTGAGGCCTCAGTAAACCCTTTGCTCCCCGCTCGGAGTTCACACGTGGGGATCCTTTCTGCTGCCAGGGGTGCCAGCAAGAGGAACTGCTGGCCCTCGGCTGGGGGACAGGAAAACGTGCTCAGCAGGTTGGGACTGGCGTCAGTAACTCCAGGTACAGAGCTGTCACTGGGGGTTGGGGACAGTGCCTTGTCACTCCGAACATTCCTTTTGGCAGACTTGTCCAAAACATTTTGTCCCTGGTTACTGAGTGGTTACACTAGCAAAGTCTCCTTATACTCCTTTTTCCTGCAAGCTTTTTACCCATACCAACCCCTTTTTTTTTTTTTTACTACTTTTCTCCTCTTTCTTGCAAAAAACTTGATTTTTTGACTCCTTAGCTGTCTACAGTAGCATTTGTGTCCCACTGGCCCTCCATCCAGTAGGGCTGGATGCAGCCTGCCTGTCTCTGCTGCAAAAGAAATGTAGATAACCTTGACTCTCAGGTCTTTATGACTCCTTACTGCTTCCAGGGGAACAACAAGCTTCCCTTGAACCAGGTGTTTTCTCAGCTGTGACCAGTTAGAGGTTCCCAGCTCTAAGGTTCCTCCCAGGCCGCTCTACTGCGTGCAGTTTAGCATTTTAAGAAACCAAACTCTTCTAAATATACAAATATTTGACTGTGGCTCTCTAAAAATGAAAATCTTTGCATTTAAACAAATGCTGGAAGCCCTGCACATCGTTGGGAAGTTCTTCTTCTACAGCTTTTTCAAAGGGGCTAAAAATGTTCCTGGAGAATAGACTGTGCAGCCTGAGTATTCTTAATTTTGCAAGGAGACCCACATTAACTAGGTTGCTTTTGTGAGGCAGAGGATGTAACAGTGGTAATTCACTGCTAGCAGTAAAATGTGTGCTGGTCAGTAAATTCACCCTGGATGGCACAGAGGATTGTTCTGGTTATATGTCACAGCCTTTATTAAATTTGTCCTGGTTGTTGCTGGCACTTTGTGAAGTCAGGATAATTCTCACAATAAAACCAACCATAAGGACTTAGAAGGGGCCGTTTGAAAAATGGAAGTTGGACCATTTCTTCTTTTCCTTCATATTTAAGTATTCTTGCAGCAAATAACATCGTGCCTGGGAAAACCTCAGATTTTATTGTTTGAGTTTGGATTTTTGTTCTGTGTGTGGAAATGTTTTCATGAAGGAAAAAAAACCAAACAACCCAAAACGTCAGAGCAGCGAGTTTAGGAGATTACTTGGGGTTGGGGTGTGCTTAGACAGAAATGAGTAATTTGCACTGCAGAAACCTGGGCAAAGTGGTACCTATTTGTGCCTGCAGGTGAGAGCAGTGCTGGCTGTGTGTGGGCACAGGGCTGGGAGGTGGCAGCGGAACTGGCTCCTTCTGGAGTCCCACCTGATGCTCAGCGAGGCTGCTGAGAGGGGTTTGCGGTCCCCAGTGTGGTCTGCAGGGAGTCACTTGACTTAGATGAAGCTGTTTATATAAAGAGATTATTTCCATACCTGTGACACTGAAAGAGCTTGTTTTAACTCAGTAGCAAATTCTAGCACACTAAATGCAGGTCTTTTACTTCCTTTTTTTTTTTTCTTTTAAAAAAGTAAAAAACCCCAGGAAGTCAACTATTTGATATGTACTTTAATTCATCATGTATTTAACCTAATTTTTAAACTATAAACAATTTGAAACTAAAGAAACAACTCCTTTGTCTCTTTAAATGATCTCTCTCTTTCCTATTTTTGCGCATACTTTTTCCTTTTTCTCTATGTTTTTTTCCTGATTTTTAGTTGAAGAAAGACTTTATTTGGGAGCAGGAAAGGAAATGTTGCTGGAATAATGTTTTCTTTTGATCTACCCCACAGTTTATTGCTTCTGTGTCTTAAGTTCAGTACTTTGATCACTATCTGTCTGTTTAGCTGCTAAGCCCTATGCAGTGTGATTTTACTACTGAGCCGGCTGGGGCTCTGCCCCCTGCAAGAACCGTGAGGCAGTAAAACCAGAGTAAATTAAGAGTTTTCTCAAGCCTCTTCTGCACGATTCTCAGCTCTTGATTTCGCAGCTGAAAAGTGCCTGCTTCCTTGCCCCTGCTGATGCCGTGCCCATCCAGCTCCATCTTCCAGCAGGGGCCTCCAGAGCCACAGGAGGTGGCAAAGCAGCACCAGGCAGCTGCAGCCCTGCACAAAGGGGCTCTTTCACACACGTTCCTGCTAGGAAAGCACATGTGCAGCTAAAACAAGTTCCACTGCCCATCTGACTTGAGCAACAGCCACCCTGGGCAAGCTGTCTTATTTTTCTTTTCCTGAGATTGGTCAACAGATACATTGCCCTAATGCTTGTTTCTGACTCGGTGAGCGCTGTGTTTAGGCCCAGAACTGTGGTAATTCTAGACTTTTTTGTGGTGAGGAGGGTTGCTGAAGGACAAGGGAAGGGAACTGATGTCCTCCCTGACAAGCTACTTGAGCACAGCGTTGCCTCTTGCCCTGAGCTTGCTGCACAGCGAGGTACCACCACCCTGGGCACGTGGCAGTGCAGCACAGGGTGCTTTGAAGTATCACAAGCTCACTCTCGTTTCAGGATCCTCTCCAGAGGACTGAGTGACTCACCTTGAGAGAAGGTCTCTCTGAAAGTGGAAGCAGGACTTTGCGTATGACAGTGCAGAACCTTGCAGGTTGGCAGGGCGCCCGTTTGCTCCTCCCTAAATCAAGGAGTGTGCTCCTGGGCTTTGTGAATGAAAGATTTGTTGAGAGAAAAAATGGCACGAAGTCTTAAAAAAAAATTTATTAAGCTTGGCTTACTGTATAAATTCTTGTTCTGAAGTTGGCTTCTATTGGAAAAAACCATGCTTTTAGAAATTTGCTGAAATGTTGGCATACACGAAAAGAGTCGCTTCTTGAGTTGTACAGACTCCAGAGACTCTTCCTGCTGTGTTGGCCAACTCGATTTGCAATGCGTGTTCTCCTGAAGGAGGATTTCTGGGTCAAGGTGGCTCCAAAAATCTGCAACCCAAGGGGGTGATCCAACAAAAGACAAAGCAGAGGGGCTTGTAGGGGCACCCTCTCCTACAAACGTGCCCATGGCACGCAGGCACTGCTGCCTGGCATGGGTTGGGCGGCTACCAGCTTCCAAGGCAGCGAGATGGGTGTTGGTAGGAGACCTGGGGTGTATGTTAACCCCACACTCCTCCCAGCACCTGCTGTGGTCCGTGGCTGTCATACCTGTGGAAATGTTTGTATCTGTCATACCTGTGGGGATGCAGACCTGCAGATGGTGACACTGGGAGGGACCCCCTTGCCTGGAGGGCACCTGGCCCTCGTCTTTGACACGGGGAGGAGCATGTTTTATCCCCAGCCAATATATATCCCTTATCAAATACCACCTGCCTTGTTTGCAGAAAATCCCTCCAGATGACAATGGAGGCATTTCAAAACCCACCTGGACGCGTTCCTTTGTCACCACGACAGGGGGGTTGGACTGGACGAGCTCCAGAGGTCCCTTCCAGCCTTAACAATCCCGGGATTGTGTGAGTGACGTGCGGTAAGCACGCATTGGACAGAAGAGGCTGGTCGCCAGCCCTCCCCACAGGTGCCAGGAGGGTGATTTGGGTGAGAGGCGGGCCCGGCGGGAGCAGGACGGGGCAGAGCGGTGCCCCAGCGGTGCCCGGGGCGGCTCCCGCCGGGCAGCGCGCTGTGCCGGGGGGGATGCGGGCGAGTCGAAGGCGCCGGCTTCCACCTTTAAACGTGGCCCCCGTGCTGTAATCGCCTTTGCCCGGGCAGCGATTTAATGAGCTGTTTGGGCATGTGACCGCGGCGCATGTGAGCGGGGCCGCCGGGGGAGGCGTGGGCGCTGTTATGTAATGGGCGCAGTGTCTGGCTCCGTGCGGCGGCCCCGAGCCCGCGGGGAGCGCGGCCCCGCCGTCAGGAGCTGAGAAATGGCTCCCGAGGTTCCTGCGGGGCTGGATTTGCATGGAGCGCGCATCCCCTGCGCCGCCCGAGGGGGCCGGGAATTGCGCCTTATGTAAGGCGGCGGGAGCGGCAGCGGCACCGGGGGACACGCAGAGCCCCCGCTCCTTCCCCGCTGCCCCCGCCTCGCCGCAAGAGCGTGGAACAGCGTTTTATTTACTAAGCTGGCCCTCTCCCGCTTTGCCGCCGCCTCGAGAAAGGGTTCTGCAGGCAGCAGAGGTGCCTCCCCGCGTTTGGGGATGCGGGATTTGGCAGAGGATGCTGGAGTGCAGGCACTGAGGTTTGGGCGTGCAGGTGGCCTGTGAGGAGTTTCCATAAATTATTTTGCGTGTGACTCCCCCGTGGCATTGCACAGGGGTGCCTGTGTGAAGCTGCAGATGTTCTTGCCGTCAACCTCTCACCTTTTATCCAGTTCTCTGCAAAAAAAAAAGAAGGTCCTTTGACTGCGGGGAGGAAAAAAAACCCACCGAATGTGGAGCATCTGGGCAGCTTTAAATTTAAGCAACAATTTTTATTGATAACCAGCTGAGGAGCAAATTGACATAACAGAGCTGAAAGACAGAGAAGTGCTTCCCCCATCCCCACCCTGCAGCAGTCACCATTTCTCCAAAGTACCATTTGAAATCCCATCCTTCCTCCTCTGATGGAAGCTAATGTTCGTTGTCTTGCCCTTGAAAAGAATAATAGTGCTGCCCAGGAGCTGTGAAGAAACCAAACTCTCCCAAATTTTGAGCTGTATTAAATCTCCCCTACTTTCTAAGGGCCAGAATATACTGCTTACAGGCAGTCTGATTGCATGGCAGTCAAAACATTTTCCTCTTAAACATTTCCCCTGCCACCACTACAGTAAGGAAATAGCCATTTATAAAGCTGTGCTTGCAACAAACTCCAATGCTGTTTGATAAGATCAGGTGTACTGGTTATGCATCTGGGGAATATTCAACAAATAATATCACTTTATATGATATACATTCTATTATCCTGTATTTATTGTATTTCCAAGAGGAAGTTATTGTTGGAGTTGTTTTTGTATTAGTAAGCATCACAAAATGTTTTTTTCTTTTCGATGGTTTGAGAGGTTTTTGTGTTCCCTTCTGTTGCTCTTCCTCTATTGTTTCACTTCACCTCTCTATATGCAGCAGACCCATGTTTAAATATACATCGTTATGTACAGTTACATAACCCTGTCTTGCAAAGAGCTGAAAAATGATCCCTGGCTTTATCCTCTGACTATTTTCTAAAAGTAACAGGTTTTGTGTATAATCTAGCACAGTCAAAAGACAGAGGGAAGCATGCTGCTGCTATATAAGGATCGTTTTCCACAAATCAGAACCAAAATAATAGAAATTATACCCCAACAAATATCATATGCTGTGCTTTTGCTAGCCAGTGAGTCTTAAAACCAGAGAGTATAAATGTGTTTGCTAACGAGTGGATACTGAGTTGATTTAATGAGTTGGTGATGCAGTTGGTGACTGCTCATTATCATCAGAGAATTTAACTTGCTGCAGCAACTCAGAAAATAAATGAGTACAGCTCAGACTGGACTGTGCTGTGAGTGAAATGAGAACTTTTCCTCACCGCAGCTTTAAGCAGTCTTTGGTTTTTCCGGCTTCATATCAGCCGTGCTGAGCTGTATTTCAGGTCCTTTAACCATCCATTGCTGATCCTTCCAATGATAGGTACGGAAGTGGTGCCAGACCCTGCCTCTCATGAGCAGAGGGAGTGCCCAGACAGGTAAACAGATTCAGAGGTCTTGACAGCTGGAGATTACCAACAGGCCTCCTCTCAAAATAAAGGGTCATTCTTCTCCCAGGCTGTGGAGAGGGAATATTAGGACTCTGGTTATCATCTAACAGGCATAACAGAAGATAAAGGAGCTCCAAAGGTGTGGAAAGCTCTGACTACAGCCTGAGCAGGTCAGGTTGCTTATGAACAAAAGCATGCCAGGAGTCCTGCTTGACTCTGCCAGTGCTGAAAGTGTTTGACTGGTCAAATGGAAACACCTTATTCAGGTACCACTTACGGAAAGAAAACAGCAAAACTCTTCCCATTCTGTAGCCTACATTTTGTAGCGCTTCATTCCTTAAATACCAGTGTGCCCTCAGAGCTGTGGCTTGCTAGATACTGCAGAAGCACAGCACATAGAGAATGACATTTGTTTTATTTTGGAGTTGTTAGAAAATCAGTGTCCCTGTAGGGTATAAATACAGTAGAAGAGGGTTTGTGTGTTTGCGCTTCAAGACAAAAGTTCTTTATCCTTAAAATATACAATTGCAGAGAAAACGGGTTATTTTTTTCCCTCCTTGGTGCGGAGTTTTAGAATCTGGTTCTGATTGCTCGTGCTTTGCTGCTATCGCCTGATTTTTACGCGGTGCTGGAACTCAGAGATGTATGCAGTCAAACTTTAAAACTGTGTTGAGTTTTGGAAATGTTCACCTGTTTGAAAAAAAAAAAAATAAAAGAAAGCCAGCCTACAGAGAGTTTTAAAAATAGCCCAAGTCCTCCTGGAATTCAATTACAGATGCCTGCCAGCTGCTTCCCCTGCCCGGGACACGCATTTCTAGTTTCTCTGTTCCTCTGGATGTTCCTTGCAGGGGAACAGCCCGTGTGACATGACTGATGAACAGAGAGATTGGAGAGAGAGGTGCTGGGGTATGGCCCCCTGCCATCCCTCCATCCCACCTGCTGCTTGGGCTGTCCTTTCATAGTCACGATTTGAGCTGTGCGATTGTTGTACAATGTGGATGCCGGCTGTGCGGCCACTGCTGGGACTGGCACTTTATTCTCATGCTATGTGCAATGACTTTTTCAAAAGCTTTTTATTTAGCCCCTGTAGCACTGCGTCTTACAAAAAAAACATTATAAGAATCCCATCTTCTTGGATCTGTATTCTGGCTGAGTTCACAGGCACACATTATGTCCCCCATTTGCTAAAACACCGAAGTGCAGACCCTGAGTTAAACTGCAGGCTTCATTTCCCCTGGAAATATATGCAGATTGTAATATATTTGCCCATAAGTGCCCATGCTGGATTCTCCCATAATATAGACCTTGCCCTTAAGGAATTATTGCCAAACTTGGGGTGTGAGATCAAAGTAAAAAAATTTTTAAAAAGGTAAAACACCGAAACTGTGCTTACTTTTAAAATTATGTTGTGTATCATCTTTTTTCTGGTCTGGTTGCAGATGATTCAGCTGTCCAGTTGCAGGAGAACATTTTCCAGCAACGTAGTTTGGATGTAATCCTCTTTCTGGTATTGTCCTGTTTTCCCCCCATAGGCTTTCTGTGTGTGCCCATCTGTGTGTGGCAGTGACAGGAGCTTTCCACCCAGTCTGGCTGTCTGCAGGATCTCACTGGTTCTGTGCTGCCTTGCTCTCTTGGGTATCGTTTGAGTCTTTGATTGGGAAGAATATGGTTTGAGGGTTTGTAGCAGAAATTCATTTACTAATTCATAGGGGAGGGAAGTGGGGGAGGAGAGGGAAGGGAAATAATTCTTTGGTACAGAACAACAATCCTCCAAGGACATAGTTACAGTATTTCTTGTTAAAGTACAACGTGTTTGTTTTCAAATTGTGTAGAAAATGCAGTGATTCTGTGGCTTAGGCTGTTGCCTACTTAGCACACAGCTATGCTGCAGATACAGCTGTTCTGAGCTGAGCAGTCCCTGCTTGATATCTGGTCCCACTGATTTCAGGAGACAATTCTTATTCACAGGTCTTCCCATAATATGACATGGCTGCCTGAGACCTGGAGACATGAACGCCTTGTTTGATTTGAGATTTCTCAGTGATTTTTAATTTTGGTGCAGAGATCCCAGCAGAACTGATTTTAATTAAGAATGTGATCCATAGCTCTTAGATTTAATGATGGGATATGCCTGCTTACCGTGTGCAGTGCTGCCCTGCCTTAGGGATCTCTAGGCTAGCTCCAGATAAACCCATTTCACGAATTAGTTTCACAAGCAGAATTTTGCAGCTTCCCTTTCTGGTGCTGCCTGGTTTCGTGTTTTCTGAGGTTCCTCTCCACAGTGATGCATGGATGCACCCACAGCCTCTTATGAACTGAGGTCAGATTTGGTGTTAAAATCAAGCAGTTCTTTGCTGTTTGATATGTAGATTTTTTTTTCATCCTAAGATTTTAAGTTAGGCTAAAGGTCAATGCTTCCTAATTTTATTTTTAGAGGAGGCTGATACCTGTGTGATGAAAGTGATGAAGCTAATGTCTGAGAAGCAGAAGTGCACACAGCAAGTCACTGGAGCTGACAGATTTCAAAGGGCTGGTTGTGTAAGCCACTAGCTTGGATGGTTTGATGTAATGCTGTTTCCAGACACTTGTGGGGATTGCATGTGCCAGTGCTGGGTGTTGCCAGACAGAAACCACAGCAATTCACCCTCAACATAATCACCACCTACAGCAAGGCTAGCAGCTTTTAAATGAGGAGGAGTGGGATTCTTTATCTAGGAAAACACCAAGGACTTCATGTCTTTCTGTAAATCCACTTAATCTCTTCATTAGAAGGGCAAGGAACAATGACAAACCTCAGCCAACACTGTGCATAATGAAGTATTTTTTAAATACTCCCTTTGATGTTAAACTGTACAGTTTGACTGTAAATTCTGCACAGGCAGAATCCAGAAAAATCAGGTGATGTTTCTTGCAGTGCATGCAGCATTAGCAGTGGTTTTGGACATGCAGCATAGCTCTCTTACAGGGGAGGCTTTAATGTGCATTTTGAGTACTTTGTTTCCCTCTCTCTGGATACTAAAATTAATAATATTGTAAGTATAGCTCTGCCCACTTACAGGCCTCTTCTGGATGGTTGGTTGCTTAAAATATGCGGCAACATTGTTAGAGGGGAAAATGCCAAGTTAAAAATTTGTATTTAATTCTTTACTTACCTACTTTACTAATACCTCTCATTCACAGATGAAGAAACAAGTTGTCTAACAACTGTAGAGGTTGTTTGTGTGTGGATGTGGGGGCATTGTATCCTTCATGGAGTGCAGACATGCAAAACCAGATGCTTGGGATTTGGTTGTTTTGCTGGGCTGGTAGGAGTAACAGATCAGGGGAGTGTCAGGTGGCTTCCTTTGCACCTGATCCAAATCCCATTAAAGCCAGTAAAAAGATTTCTAATGTTATTAGAGCCATGATGGGATCACTCCAGCTGCACTTTCCTTGTTCCCTTGCTGCTAGCATTGCCTGCTCAGTGTTCCTGGTGGGATCAGTCACAACAAGCAGGAAGTTTTGCACCCTTGCCCACCAGGAAACTGGTGTTTACTGGTTTGAAGGTTTCCCAGTCATTGCACCTGTTCCTGACCATTACAAAACTCAGGTAGCTGTAGTAGAAATGCTGATGGGGGGAGCTGCAAGGGGACCTGAGTGCCCACAGTGCTCTTAAATGAGCCAAGTGGGCCCTTGGCGCTGTGTTATTTAATATCTGCCTACTTGGTTTGCAGATAGAATCAATTACTTCCCCATTTATTTGATCTGTATTATTCCTTCTTGTAACTATGGGCGCAAAGAAAGCCTGATATTGAAAAAGTGGTCTCTTGTGGCACAGATCTAAGGTTTCAGTCATTTGTATGAGCCCCTTTTGATTTGTGCCACGAAGGCTGAAAGATGGTTCTGTGCTGGAGAAAACTCAGGGTGCCTTCAGTGCAAAATTCATCACAGTGTAGGGGAATGCACCCACTGCCAAAAATATTTGACAGAGCATGAAAGGAGTCCACTTTGCTCTGTTAGGTATGTCTGCAAAAAGCTGGAGGGGTACCTGCTATTTGCTTATGAAATGTTGCAAGTATGCACATCTGTGCTCAGCTGAGTCTCACAAGCTGAATGCTCCCCTCTGCATCCCACATCAGCTCCAACTTCTTGATTGCTCCTTAGCCTGTAACTTGCAGCTCTCCCAGCATGTTGTTCTGCTGCCCTGCCTCATGGAAGGGTTTGGCCATCACAGCTTTGCAACAAATACATCTACAATCTTGTTGAAGCATCTTAATTAATGTTTTGAGAGCCAGCTATGAGCTCTGCTTTTGATCCGTGTGAGCTCCTGGCTGTGGAATATTTGAAATGACCATAAATCTCCTTGAGATGGATTTTTCATCCCCTGAAACATAACCCCAGCCTCACCTGCATCTGAACTTCTTTTGTGTGTAATTTAATACCAGAAGCAGGAGAAAGCATCTTGAGTGATTTCCTGGGAACCTTTGCTCGAGGTGAAGGAGGAGACAGATGCATTCACTGCCTGAAAAATGGTTGGCTGTTGGATCAATAGATCAGATAGTTTGGTGTGAGGGAGTGAATCTCTTTTGCCACTATTAGAATGGTATGAAGCAGATTTTCTTTTCTCATTGAGACTGTCTGTCTTCAGTGGTAGTTAGGCCAAGAGATGGGCTTGCAGTTGTAAAGCTACAGAATCTCTGGCCTCTCTCAAGGCTGAGGGCATTCAGTAGGCACACAGCTCACTGCCCAGCAGGCACAGTCAGCATCTCCCCACAAGGGCCCAGTGCTCTTGGAAGGATGTGGGAATACATTGTAGTATATCTCATGTGAAAGCTCTGTCCTTCAATGCAATGAGTGTGGGTGATGCCATAAACCCTGTGGTAGTATTTACAGAGTAACTTGCGCTGTCAAAGGGAAAATTTAAAATAACTGCCGTTTTTTGACTCTGATTGCATCTCCCGCTGCCTGTGCTGTGTTGGCTCAAGTTTGGAGTCCTAATTTAGGTAAAACTTTAGGCAGGAGGACAATATTCTGAGGCAAGCTGCCTACTTGCAGGTCCCATTAGCATCAGTGCAAGCCAAGGATCATAGCATCTTTCAGAAGGATACTGTAAATTAAGGCCTGCGAGATCTGGTCGTGTCCCCTCAATCCTACTTTTGTCTTTTGCCTTAGGATAGAAGATTTATATTTGTATGTCACAAAGCAGATCGTAATGGTTATCTCGGAGCTCACTGTTATTTTGCAGTGTTTTTATGAGGCCGGTAGCCTAATGCTGCAAAGTTGTTTGTAATGTTAAGCTGCTACACCTAAAGCAGTGAGGTATCCATGGTAACTGTCTTGCCTGTACACAGTCCCTCAGCAGCCTTTTCACACAGGTCAGAGCACGCACATTCCCAGAAACTGACTCAATTTAGTCTGCCTTAAACATCAGGTAATTTTAAAAAGACACTGGCTCTGACTTTTTTTTTTCCTTTGGTAATAGAATTTCGTTTTAATTAGCCATTCGAGCATTCTGCTAGTGAAAACAAAATAAAACACCTCTGCCACTGTAAATATGTCCGTTGCACAGACCTATTCAAATTAAACCTAAGTCTTGTGCTAAAAATGTTAAGGGCTTTGCAGCAAGCAAATTCCAAATTAAAGTTTCCACTTAACACTGCAGAAACACCCTGCTGTGAAGTTTACAATAGCATTTTTTTCGTCTAGGTCCTCTGTCAGTACTTGGTATACTCAGTTTCCTTTGACTTCTCTTGTAGTTGAGTCCAAGATTAGACTCCAAAAATTATCCTCCTTCCTTCCCCATCTCCTTGTTGATTTGCAGAATACATGTTCATTAAGATGAGTTTCTCTTCTTAATGATTTTATAATATATGATAATGATTTTTTGCAGTTGTCCATAATGATTTTTTGCAGTTGTCTGAGGTTCTTATCTGCATATACCAAAGCCTGAGGAAAATTCTCGGCAGAACCAGATGCCGTGCTTGGAACTTTTTCATCTGCCATCTTGCTTCCATCTTAAACTTTTCCTGTCCTATTTTTTTGGACGTCATTTTTCTTCATCTTAGTTTGTTCTGTCAGTTCCAATGCTTTTGCTACAGTGAATCATCAGGTGTGTTTCTGCTGAGAGTTTGGCTTAGTGACTCAAGTGTGGAGGAGAAGGAAAAGGCTCAACTTTAAGGTTCAACTTTCAACCAGATGCTTCCTTCCCAAATGCTCACTTGCCCTTTCCCAGTCTCCTCCAGAGCTGCTTTGTTAAACAAGAGGCGTGATTACCAGAGGGGCAGAAGCTACAAATCAAGTGTCACATGGATTATAATGTGTCCTTGGTACAGCCAAGGGACAGGGAGGAAAAAGGCAAATTCAGAGGGAACAAGGAGGAAGAAAAAAGATGGAGGACAGCAAAGCAGAAGAGACAAAATCCAGATCCTCTCCTGGTCTCCTGCATCATGCCTTCGGCACTATATAAATCTGTCAAGCTTTTGGCTGAGTCTCAGCAGCTCATGGTGCCACAGTTAGAATACTAATACTTGCTTCTACAAACAGGGAATTTTAGGCCAGAAAGGGACATTAAGTATGTAGGTGGAGGCATCTGGGTGACACTCAGTCCTTTGCAGTCAAAAAGCCATTTCACCACCAAGTGGACCCACAGGGAGACAGAAAGGCACTAATATGTATAGGAAACCAATTTATGTAACAAAGCCTTTGCAAAGTGGTAATTAATTAAAGGAACTAAATAAGAGTGACGTTCTGGTCAGTGTTATTTAGGGCTAAATGAGTGATCTGGTGTTCATAGGCTGTCATCAGAACTGAGAAGTCTGATGCTGTGGCTGTCCCTGCCATGCAGAGACATTCTTTAGTGTCTTAGAGGATAAGATACTTTGGACTTTGTTCATACAAAACAGAAGAGTCTTTTGTGGGAATGAGAAGGAGAATTTAGAGTCACCTGGCTGAGCGAGTGTGTGTTCCCAGGTCCACACCCGCAGAACGTCTCACTGGGGAAGGGAGCCTAGAGCTTCTCTTTAAGAAGCTGCCTTTTGTTCAAAAGCTGAAGTGTTTCTACCTGCCATTTATTTTTTTATATAAACCAGTAGTATTTTGCTAAGGATGTTTATTAGATAGATGAAATGCAGACCTTTTTCACATTAGGATTTTAGTAATACATTTTCTTGCTATGACAGTTCTGCGTTTAGCCTGTTATAGTCGGGGTTCCAGCTGATCTTTCGGGTCACTGTAGTGCTCTGCATGTCTCCTCATCAGAGATTTCATAAAAACTGTTTTTCTCTTGAATCTACATTGGGTTGCACTGTTTTTTGGATCCAATACAAATAGACTTGGTACACTTAATGGTCTCTTTTAAACACATGTGGATTGCTAAAGAGGGTCAGACCAGAGGATTAAAAGTGTTTCTTGCTGTGTGGCCATCACCAGATGCTTCAGAAGGTCTAAGAACCCCCACTGCAGGCAGACTTCAAGTTTTCTATTCTTCCTGAAGTCTTGGGATAATCCTTAACAGTAAGATCATAAATCTGTGGGCCCTAAAGCAAGAGATTTTGTCTTCTTTCCCATAGTTGTTTTTTTTTTTTAACATTTGCTATTGTAACTAGTTTTACTTGCTGTCTATAGAAGTGCCCAAATCCTCTTCTGAGTCTTGCTGAATTCTTGGCCTTGGTGACTTCCCATGGCCATCTATTTATGTGTGGGCTAACAATTACTTCTTTATCACTTTTTCATTGACCCTCTTTACATTCCTTTCGGGGCCACTTTTTGGGTGGGAGAAGAAACAGGCGTTCCCAGCCTCCCCATCTCCACCCCATTCAAGCTTTGTTGTACTTTTGCCATCTCTTTTCCGAGGTGAGCAATCTCAGTCTGTAATACCAGAGTTTTTCCATACCTTTGTGTGCTCCCAGCACTTCTGAGCCTTCTAGGAAATGGCAACCTGTAGAAAACAGAGGACTTAGATGATGTCACTGATCTAACTTGGAGTACTAATTTTGCCTGTACCATTTCCCACCCTACTCCATGTTTTCACAAGGTTTTCTTCTGCATTCAGAACAGAGAATTTTACCAGTAATCAGAATAGCCTGAGCAGTCAGTTCTGTAGCCCCTAAAACTGTTGGTGGGTTTTGTTTTGTGTTCATTAAAAGCACTGAGTTGGTGCCATGCCTGTGCAGTTTAATTCCTGGTTACTGGAACTGTAAAGCTCATCTTGGTTTTCATAGTGCTGTTGAGCCCTGATGTTGGGATGTTGCATGGCATTTATGAGAGAGATGTCAGGAGTGGGGATTTCAGTACCCTTGAAACACAGGATAAAAAAATTGCTGTTACAGGACTTCCAGAGCAGGTTTCCTGCAGGCTCCCAGTCAATCTGTACTGTACTTAACACCTCTAAAGAAGTATATGACATTGTATTTCCATAGCTACACGCCGTGCATGTAGGAACATTCCAGTGATAATATCTTTCTCCTTGGAAGCAATAGGCATTTAGGCATTATAATGGCAACAGCTTCATAATAAATATATGCTAAAATCTGGTAGGATGAAATAGCTGATGCACATGTGCTGCAGTCTTATCTGGGACATAAGTAACTCAGCAATTTTCACAAATATTAAATATAAAGGGGCAATTTAATATTATGGGTGAACAGCTTGCGTATTAAATTGTATATAAACATGAATCTGTCTTTTAGTAGTGGGAATTTGAAAAGCTGAGACAGGCTCATGAAAATGTGACTTCATCTCCCCGTTGTCTGTACCTTTGAACAGCTGATTTAATTTCAAGCAAATTTTGGTCATTTTTTCCATCAGTTGTAGAGTGGCTTCAATGTTATTTTTTTTCTGTTCAACATAGAAGATAACTTTTTCCTGATCTTGGGAAATTCAGCATTTAGAAATTGTTGTTGCTCTTGGAATAAGATGACAGCTAAGAAGCTGTTGAGCTCTGGTGTGACAGCCAATATACCTCTGAAAGTTATTAAAAACAAAATGTTACTCTCTGAACAATGTTTCAGTTTCGTGCAGCAACTTCGGCTAAAAGAAATAGTTTATGAACCTTCTGCTGCAGTGTTGCACAGTCAGAATTATTTCCATGGCAGTCTTCAAAGGATGTTATTGGGTTTATTTGTTTGAACTGATGAAATTTTAGACTCCAAGACTGAAAAGCTAATATTGGGCTCTAATTTAAAAGGGAGGATTGAGAACTGCTTTGGAAACAGAGAGGTTTTTCCTGGTGAAAGTTGCCTTCAAAAATCAGAATGTCTGTCTGTCATTTGGAAGAGAAGCTCTGTCATAAAAAGTTCAGATATGCGAGGAAAGACCAACTCCAACTCTGAGTCACTGCAGGTTTGTGAATCAGTGGGTAAAATCCAGGATAATCCCTGAAGGAGCCTGGAGATGTGCTTAGCCTGCTCACTTATTAATGACATTAGTGAGAGGTGAGGTAGCCTGGCCTAGCCCAGGCTCTGAACCAGGACGTGATTCCTCATTCCTGGGGAATAAACCTAATAAATAATAAAGCACTTTTTTCCAGCCTCCTGAGGAACTCAGCACTGAGGAGGGATATCGTAGAGCCCAGCTCTTCTCTGTGGCAGCACAGCCTTTGCCAGGGCAGGAACAAGAGCTTAGATCTCGAATGATATTGCTTAGATTCTCGAATGAAGTCAGAAGATTATCCATTTCTCATACTTGATCATGGGGTCCTTTCCTTCTAGTGTGGCCTTACCTCCTAATCCTGTGTTGCCATTAGTTCTTAGTGACTTGGGAGTGCATTTGCTGTTTGAGGAAGAGGAGATGTGGCTCCTTGTGGTGACAGCCAAGTGTCAGCAACTATGTCCTTGCTGAGAGTCAGCAGCAAGGATCTGACAAAAATCAACAAATCTACCAGAGGAGGTTGCTTAATATTTATTTGATATTTGCCACCTCTGGCAATCAAAGTCATGAGTCAGGCTCCTAGAAATGATGAAACTACTTTGGTTTGGTTTCTTAACAATCAAAACCCCATCCACATATTTTAAGGTTTTTTTTTCTTTTTTTTTCTGGCCCTCTGGCTCTGGCCACACAGATTTCACATTTCCAAGTACTATTCCCAGGACCAGGAGCAGTAGAAATTAGCATGGTGGTGGGGTGGTTGTTTTTGTTCTGGACTTTTTTTTTTAATGTAAACTGGAATTCGCATACAAGCACAAAACTTTAGGGGCTGAACTTCAGCTGCCAGCTATCACGAAAAGGATTATACAGTTGGGAAAGTTGACATGAATAGAAAATTCCCAATCAAGTTTACTGGAATTTTATTCAAGCTGCTACTACTGCTTTTTTTTTTTTTTTTTTTAACTGGGGAACATGAATTATAAATATTTCCAAATTATCCCTGTCAAAATGGATAGCTAATAAAGCACTAGACTTGTAGTGTTGTCTAACTTTGCTCTACTTTTCTGTTTGTCTGAAATGCCACCTAATTGTGTAGATATAGTGAAATCAGTGCAGGAGCTGGCTTTGTTCCAGGTGGGAATTGTTCTCCTCTGCTTAGAAAAGGAGGATGCTTTGTTTTCCCTGCCATGCTGTGCAGCCCAGAGTGAAGGAACAATCTGCCCATCACTGCAGTCACCACTTAGGACATCTCCTGCTGTATCCTGACCCCACCCAGATTAATTTTTGGAGCTGATTTGTGCTGGTTTTCCGGCAAGGTGGATGCTAAGACAATGTTTCCACACGTCGCTGATAACACTTTAAATACTGCTGCTGCCCTGAACTGCTGCAAGGTTGGTTCCCTTCCGCCGTTCCTGTTTTGCTGCGTGGATGGAAGCTGCTGGAATATGTTTTGACCAGCTGTTTTCCTCTGCAGTGGCCACAAGTATATTTGGAGACTGACACACACACATGCACACACCTGGTTTTTTTCCCCTTAATGCCTGAAATCCAAGAAATCAGCAACAATTTGGTATCTGTTTCCATCTAAGAATGCAAGAGGCGTTTCTCAGAAGCGTCAGGTGTGTTGATCATTTTGTCAGGCTGGCTCTCAGGGCACTCTGGATACAGGGTTGCTGATCACTGTCCAAAGCACATCTTTAAATCATGGAAAGACAGAATCTGTCAGTTCTGTGTGTTGAATATAGTAGTGTTCAGGCAGAGGTGAGTGGCACTGGAGGAAAAAATGTTTGGTTTTGACGTGGTCTTGGGATTGGTCTGAGACAATTCATATGCCCCTTGATTATTTTGCAGGAATGCTGAGAATTAGTTTCTTTTAATATCACTTTTTAAAAAATAGTAATATAGATATATAGACCACTTTTAACAGAATAATTCATATTAACTGTGAACATTTCTATTTGTTGGAGAAAGTGACACAGTGTAATGACATGTACACAGTAAAACTACAAACCATTGAGAACCAGTGAGAAGCACTCATTTAGTATTTTGTTAGTTCTACCCACAACTCGTGTCAAATGCAAAGAAAAATTTCCAGAAGCCTGTAACGTGGATTGCAAAATAATTCTGATAACCTGGTTTAGGAAGTGCATAGGTTCCTGCAAAGGTAAGCAGTGACATAAGTACAAATTCTGAATTTCTGAAGTGTCATCATCAGTCTTCAGGGTGACCTCACTGTGGCCTTGCAGTGCCTGAAGGGAGCCCACAGGAAAGATGGAGAGAGACTCTTGACAAGGGCCTGGAGTGACAGGACAAGGAGCAATGGCTTCACACTGACAGAGAGCAGGTTTAGCTCGGGTATGAGGAAGAAATTGTTGCCTGTGAGGGTGGTGAGGCCCTGGCACAGGTTGCCCAGAGAAGCTGTGGCTGCCCCATCCCTGGCAGTGTCCGAGGCCAGGTTGGATGGGGCTCTGAGCAAGCTGGGATAGTGGAAGGTGTCCCTGCCCATGCAGGGGTTGGAACTGGATGGTCTTAGGTTCCTTCCAACCCAAACCAGTCTATCATTCTATGATTTTGTGATCTTTACTAGTAGACAAGGAAGAAGTTGAGAAATCAGTGGAACTGGTGGCAGGTAAAAATGAGCAGAAAACTGAAATACAGAAATGCCTCCTGAGCCAATTTTAAAGTCCCGAGCCAACAGGTGAAGATTCTGCTGTATCTGATCCAAAACAGGGCAGGCACTGCATCTGCAGAGCATCCCTTAGCTAGTAAATCAGGTATCTGTAATGCTCTGGCTTTGAAGTTCAACATAATAGCAGCACAGCAAAAGAGAATAATGTCATGAAATTGGTGTATGGCCACTTCTATTATTTCCCCTTGCTACCTGTTTCAAATTGCTCGTAAAACGTCAAAGCACAGTAGTGCTCATAAGTATGCATCTGGAAATGAAGTGTCTGTTTTGGTAAATATTCACATTAGGGCACTTAGGGGTAATTTTTTTTTCTTGCAGAGCATGAGGAGTTCCACACAGAAATCCTGTTAACAAATAATAGGATTTGTGTGCCTAACTCCCTGTGCATCACTTTGAAAGTTTACCCCCTGCAGCATAAGAGTTAGATAATTTTAGTCTTTGAAAATTGTGCTTCTCAGATCCAGTCTTTTCCTACGGTCTGTTATTGATGGTGCACTCATAAATGCTTCTGAATAATCGTGATCAAATCTTACATTGTTTTCTTTCGGTGGTGGAGAACTTGAGTTATTGTGCGTCTCAGTGCTTTGTCTTGTACCGGAGGAAGTCTGAAAGGAAAAATTACAGAGGCGCAAACATGACCTGGTTTGTAAGAGCACAGTTTATATGCGCGAGTGACAGATATAAACAATAATATTTGCCCATAGCAAAGACCTGTTCTCTCTCTATATAAATGCATATATACATACCTAGAGATCCGATATTTGAACAACAACAACAAAAAAAGACATTCAGCAACTACTAATACTTTATGGCCCAATAGAAAAATTATGTAATTATAAAATCAAGCTTTTCGAAGTGTTTTCTTCTCAGTCTAAGTTGGAATGCCCCAACGCTGAAGTTTTCATTACTCAAACAATTTTTCTGTCCTGCTCTGTTCCTAGTGGCGACACTTTTTGGAGGTACTGCCGAAAAAATCTTTCTCTTATTATGATGCTTTCCTGAGTTTCTTCAGGGTGCAAAATTGGACAGGTATCAGGCAAAACCTGTGGGGTTTTTTGCAGTGTACCCAGTATTCTTTTCCCTGTCCATATTGAAAATGGACGGGCAATAGCAGTTGTTTTGCACTAGTTTGGCACTTAAGCCTCAAGCTCTCTATGGAACGTGGAACTGCAAAGGAAAGAAGAATTAAAAGACTGCTTAAAAAATGAACTTCTTAGAACAACTGTAGTTTGGTTTTAGAGAAGGTCGCGCTTGGTTTTATTCATCTGAACCTGTTAATGCATCTGTGCATTAGTTACAGTCTCAAGTTTATCAGTTAGTATTTGTGATGTAGGCAATTAGTACTGAGACAAGTGGGATTCCTCCCAGTTTTGTGTAGGATTGAACAATGGCACATTTTAAGTGTGGGGTGTCTCTGCCTAATGAGAGACAGCTGAGAGGTGTGGGTGGCCAGCTCTGCTCTCCTAAGAGAACTGTGTCATGAAGTCTGGTGCATATTTTGGGTTGTTTTTTTCTTTTTAGACTTGGATGAAAAGGCTTTTGCCTGGCAAAGTGTGTGTCTGCTCCTTCCCCTACTTAAGTTGCTGGCAAATCTCCCGTTGATTTTAGTGGAAGCAGAACTGGACACCAGCTGGACCCAACTTTATATTTAAAAGTGCTTTTTTCCCGGGGGTGAATAAATGCCCCAGTGTGCAAATAACTCTGCTGTTGGGTGTCATATTTTATTGGTGAAAATATATCACTTTCAACTATCAGTTGGCTATGAAAACATCTTGTTGCAAAAAGATCAAAACCAAGAAAAAGCTCACTCTGTGTAAAAACAAACAAACAACTCCCCAAAACAAACAACTTCCCCCAATTTGTGAGCCCCCTGGAAGTTGCTGGCATCATGAAAACAGAAATTTTCCACTTTGTGGACATAATAGGAGTCAAGACTCCGGGGCTCTCTTCCAAGCCCATGCTTGTGCAACACTGTGCGTGTGGTAGCCATGGCCTCAGCTGATCCCTTTTGGAGATGGGGAGATTTCTGCATCATCTAGCATTTCAAGAGCAGGTTGAATCATAATTTAAAGGGTTATAAAACCACGCGTGGTATCTTCACAGAAGCCACTTGCACAAAACTCCTTCTCCCACTATGTTTTGTCTCCGAGAGAAATAAGGGAACAAAATGGGTGAAAAGCAACAACAACAAAAAACAAGAACCAAAAAAATAATCCTGAAGCAGGCACTCAGACCAAGCAGAATAGAAATTTCATTTATAAATAATGACAAGAAACATGTAGAAGTAGGTGTCTTTTAAACAGCCTTCATAGAAAATCAAGCTTCTAACCTCATCTATATTTACTACAGGAAAAGGTGGCATGATGTCTTCATAGATTATGTGAGATGACATATTTTTGTCACCCAGCTTGTTCTCCTGGTGTAGACCACAAGATCTTCAAATAGTTTCTGTCTGAGAAGCCACCTAGTCGTGGTTTAGTAACTGCCAGCAGTACAGACTATCACACCTCTTCTTAAGCTGTTCCAATAGCTAAATGCCACTACTGTTATAGAAAATAAAAATAAAATTCATAACCCACAAACTGAATAACCCAGCTGCCTCTACCTCTTTTCTAGCTGAATTTCTTCATTTTCAGCTTCTCACCAGCGTGTCTTGCACCTTTTATCTTTAGACTGAAGTCATCCATTATATCAGATTTCTTATGTAGATAGTCAGAAACAGAGTTCATGCTTAGACTGATAAACTCAGTAGATTGAAAGCCTTGAATTTCTGATGAAAAGGCTTTTTTATCCTCTAATCATTCTCATGGAGCTCCTCCAAACCTGATCCAATTTGTCAGCATTCTTCTTGAACTGTGGACACCAACTTGTGATGTGGTATTGCTACAGTAACGTGCCCCTGCATGTGAATAAGTAAGAGAGTCTCACAAATCCCACATAACAGCTCTTGTTACCCTTTGCAGAACTGTGGGATTTGGGGAGTTGTCATTGTACTGATTTTTCTCCTAGGCCTTTCATTCTTCCCCAAAGTCATGACCTCCTAGAACAGAATCCTCCATTTTTTTGTGTGTTCTGTATCTTATTGTTATTAAGACATACGGAGGTTTGGACATAATGACACTCATATTGTTTGCTTCTGGTCAGTTTAATAAATGATGCCTAAATTGTTAGCGGTGACTTGACCTCATCCTCCCTTTTTTTGTGTGTCCTTTCGAAACACAGTTAATGGTTATTTTCTGTATTATTTCATTTCATTAAGAAAAGCCCCAAATGAGGCAGACAATACATACTTCATCAGTTTGCCCATTAGAAGCCCATACATTTGTTTATGATTTCTTGCTTTAAATTGCACATTGAATTCTGTCAGTCACTGAGTTGTTAAGCCATTTGATAACTATCCTTCTGGGCTTACTTAATCAAAAATGTTGCCTTAAAGGATTGTGTCACACTGCACAGTTTATCAAACTTTACCAGAATGATATTTTCATTATTAACAAAAGCAGAAGATAATCTTCAGAAGTTTCAGAAGGTCTGTTTTGGCGAACCTGTATTGAGGCAATTATTAAAAACTGCCATCAGTATATAGTAGCTTTCTTTGATTGTGTGTTAATGGAATGCAGAATCAGCCATTCCTTTGCCTTTCCCAGAACTGATATCAAACTCACAGCAGAGGGTTGGATATTGTTATAAAGTGTAAGAAGTTCTCCCAGGTACTTTTGGAAAAGTATCATTGCCTGTGAGATGTCTCACAGTTCTCTGGGATTTTGTGTCTCTTCCAAACTTGCTGAAAACCTGTATTAGCAGACCAGAGATCCCCAACAGCTCCTCTTTTATACTTGGCTGCAAGTTATTCAAATATGAAGATTAAATAAGCCTAGTTTTCATGCTTCTTCCTGGATTAATGCTGACATATGCTCACAGCATCATCCACCATAGCACAGAAATACTGGTTGGATGTAGCTGCCTTTTCTGTGTAATCACTGATAATCTGAGCATTTCCACTTCATTAATTTAATACAGAGTGAGAATCAGAAGAGATCACCAGACCCTCTAGTTCAGCCTCCAGAACGTCATAAGTATAATTCCAATTCCTGAAGAAGTGTGCAGAGTTATTTAAGGCAGGACAGATAAGTTTTGGTGGTGTAATAGGGAGAGCTGGTGCTGATGCAGGTACCCATGATAAACCTTAGGTACCTCTCTCAGCTGTTGCTTCCTGGCACATCCTTATGTGAAACCAGCCTTTTATAGGCTCAGAGAAGGCAAGTGAATAAACCATTGTATTAAGGCATTTAAAGCAAGTTTAAAGACCAATGAATATAATGAAATACGGACTGAGAAAACGTAATTTGTTTGTGTCTACATGTTCCTACTGGAATAATTATTCCCTATTGGAAACTTTGCCTGTCAATCCCTAGCTATTTAAAACGGCAACAACAATATCCAGTTGTTGCTTTCTTGTGTCCTCAGTCTTTATCCTAGCTTTTGTTAGGGACAATGCAGTGGTATTCATCAGCAACAATAAGACTGTTATGTTTCATTGTGTTTTTTCCAAAGCTATACAATGTTCTAGCCATTATGGAAGGGTTTCAGTCAGCTGAGTGATGTTTACATGCCACTTCTATACCCTAATAAGAGGTATAAAAGAAAGTGTATTGTAGCCAGCAGGGGAGAGATTCAGCCTAGAAGGCCGAGACTTCTGCCTCATGTAGAAACGCAGATAGCACTGCACATGCCTAGCATGCTTTTATTTTTGGCCTCTCCTTTAGTGCCACAAAAGCCGGTAGTAGCTGCTGCAAAGTGCTTATTCATGCTGCTGCTGTGATCATTTACTTTTGGGCAGTATGAATTTTGTGGCTGTGCTAAGTTAGGAGTCCATTTCCAAGGACATCAGTGGCGTGCCTGTCTCGCTGGTCCTGGCAGCAACGGGTCCCGTCCGTGCGATGGGGCTGTTCTTGGTTGTGTTTGTTGGCATTCCCATAAAAGCATTCCCACACACCTACGCCAGAGGGATCAGCACTTTTTCTGGAAGCAGGATCTTCCCAGCTTTTTCTAGGATGGTGCCTCACAATCACATGCTGGAGGTGACGGGCGTTTCTGATACATTCCTCGGGCATTTCTCTGTGCGTTTCTCAGCCCCGGTTCGTGTGGCTGGGCTCTTCTGCTCTTTGTAGTGGCAGCTCATTTCACAAGACGCATGGAAGTCATATGGCTGCCTGAGGTCATCACAAAGAGGATGAAGATCCCGAGTTTGCAAATATGTGGGTTGAGCCTGGGGGTGCATTTCTGACACAGCTGTCAGGCAAAGCAGAGGTTCCACCACATTTCTGCTTTTCAATCCTTGACTCTTGACTCTTTGGTTTCTGGGAACTATAACTGTTTATGAATTCATGGGAGGTTGGGAGAGAGCACAAATCCTAATAATTAAGAGTTCTTGGAAGAAGAAATAAAATCTCTGCCTTACTTTGGATATGGGTGGAGCAGAATTCCTCTTTCCGTAGCCAGCTGGAGAAATATCTTCATGTCCCCTGGTGTCTTTGAAGGTAACGAGGCAGGAGGAAGATTTGAGATATGCTAGCAGTTACTTGCTTCCAGGTAATCAGACCCCAGTGCTAAATCACTCAGTTTATTAGTCAAAAGCTATTTTATGGTTTTAAACATTCTTCTTGGTAAAATAAGGGCTGTTTTGGTTGAACAATAAAGCTTGTGACCACAGGTAGTATTCTTAACTATCTATAGATCGCTTTTGGTGTTTCTTCCCGTGACTGCCCTGTGACTGTTTATATAATTTACCATTAGTCATCAACAGACTGCATAGGTTGCTGGTTGAGGAGGTTGACTCAAGCTGAGTGATTAGTCAAGTGCTATTGCAAACGCCAGCCTTTCTGATTAAAAGATCATGTCTCAAGGCAGTGCCCATTCTGGATTGGGTCACAGTTGGGAATCAGGAAGGGTTTCTGCTCTGTAATCCCATTTGTGTGACACAGTTTTATGAATCTGTTAATATATATGCCTGAGAAAGCTTGAAAAGGGACTTTAGCCTTCTTCTCAATCCATGTTTATCAGTTCTGGTTAGAACTCTTTCCCCATCAGTGATATGTTTTTTTTCTTCAGGAGATGAGGAAAATGAGGTTCACTTTGCTGTGAGACACTGGATTTTGGTCCCAGCTAGAGACAGGATGTTGAGCAGGAGGAGCTGGTGCTCTTATCCATCTTAAAATTGCTTATGAGCTTGGTTACTGTACCTTGTCCATGCACTCTGGGTTAAACTCCATCACAACCAGGCTGGGAAGGAATCTGTCTCTGTGTGAGTTCCTCAGAGACTTCTGGTTCTTTGCCTTCCTCTCTAGTGCAGAGCACACTGGATTAAACTCACCTAGAAAATCCACCCAATAAATTCCCTGTAGGTGACGCTTCTTATTTTTCTTGCAGCCATTGTATTTATAGCTTTTGATATTTTACTGTAGACCTTGTACTTTCCTTGGCTGTTTGAGGCAATTCTGTACAGACTATTATCAAATGAAAACACAAAAATGGGAGAACTAGGAAAGAATGGCTGGTTGGTGTTGTCAGGCAACACACAAAATCCTGCATTTTGGCACTTGTTTCAGGTGGACAAGGCCATTGTCTTCAAGGCCCATGAATTAGTGAAGCCCCACCGTGGTGTGTGGGGTTGCCACTGGAAATATTGCCAAATTAACAGAGAAGTGGGAGTGTGAGAATGCCTGGGACTTGCTTCCCCACTGCCTGCTATGGTGGCCACAGAGATGTTTTGATTGAAAAGTTGACTGCTGCCCTAATGTGCAGGCACTAGGGAGCTGCTGAATGCTGAGAATGCTTCTAGTGCATTTTAGATATTTTTTAGAATTCTTTGGAATTTTTTTCGTTAAAACCGGTAGTTTAGTAAAAGTAGAGGAAAAAATTGTTCAATTTTACTGCCAGACTCTTGAAATGATGAATTTTCCCCTTCTGCGTTGAGCATTGGAGACCTTACTTATTCATCTTTATGAAATCTGAGGTTACACATATGCCTACAGTTGTTGTGTCACCTTTTGCCTCTGTAAAGCTGAGTGTTGACTGCAGGTGTTCTGTGGAGACTGAAGGCAAAATAAAAATGCCAGGTAATTGGTACCCCCGACTCTCGATCCAGTGTGTCTTGTGTTGCAGAACATAAGTAAAATGAAAGGGAAGATCTTCAGAGAGCTGCATGCAAATTTTGACTGGATGTGGTTTTGGAAGTCAAGGAACAAGGAGATACAGAGAACGCTTTTTAAGCTATTCTATCAAATGTCATATCTCTGTTTTAATATTTTATGTGATGTGGCTTCTTTCAGATGATCAGCTGGATTATCTGAGATCAGAGAAAAGGGAGTGGTACTACTCAGCTGCAGAAAATAGGAAGAAAGTGCTGCCATGGCAGGGTAGGGCACAGACACACTGACTGCAGAGCACTGGCTATTTGTGGGGCTTGTTTCAATATACACATCTCACAGAGAGCCAGTCAGAATTACTGAGGTGGAGGCGTTTTATTTATAATCAATAAGTTTAAAACAAACTTCAAAAAAAGTTTATACAGTGCTATTTTAGAATTTTTGCCCTAGGATTTGTTAGATAAGACCATTAGATGTTTGTTTTCTGGACAACTTTCCTATTTGTGTGCTTACTAATTATAATGGAAAGACCTAGTAAATTATGTATCTGTGTTAAACAGCTTGCTTTTCAAACAAAGGAAACCGGCCACAACTCTCATTTCTTCTATTTTTATCTTTCTCTTAAAGGGCAACACTTTAAGGAAAATCCTCCTGTATCGGTACTTTAAAGGGGAATATGGAAGTGGTATGAATGGGCCTCTGTCTGCCAGCTACAGCAAAACTGCACAAGTGGGAGGTAAATCAACACACATCATTTCAAGAGAGCGAAATTAGCAGCACCATTTTTTCTAATAGGCACATTGGACATGCTCCAGGCATCCAGTTGGTAAATAAATCAAACATGTTCTGTAACCACTTAGAAGAGAGGTAGTGTCAGACTCTTCCTATTTTTAAGTTGCACACACTTGTCTCAGATTGTGCATTTGGAGGTACCAAAGGACGTTCCAGGAAATCCTCATACAGAAATTCAGCAAAGCACGAAACTTTTGAAGAGAGATGATGTTGTCTCTGGAAACGAAAAAATTTTTGACATTCCAGATCCTTTTTTGATATATGGAAAAGAAAAGATCTAAGGAAAAGCTTCTCACAAAAATGCTGGTTAGACAACGGAACAGATTTTCTAGAGAGGTTATAGGGTGTGTCAGTTCTTGTTACAACTTTACTGGACAAGACTCTGATGAACCTGTCCTATCTTCCTGTGGGCAGGAAGTTTCAGTAGATGATCTCTGTAGGTCCATTATAATTTTTGGTATCATTCTGCTGTAGAAGCCACAGGAGGTTACTGCAGGGTGGTTTCTAGGAAGACCCATAATAATGGATGTCATAGGAAATGAGGCAGGAAATAGGTATAGAGCCAGGTCAAAACTGCAGTTTGCATTTTCAGTGCACACTGAAGGCATGCCCAGATTTGTCAGCTTTTCCAGAGGTTAGCCAGCTGTTCCTCCTTAACTATTTCAATGTAGACACTGGAAATCTTTACAGTCCTAGTATCCTATACGCCAAATTCCGCTCCCTAACAAACGAGAGACTGAAGTTTTACTATTTTTTTAGTTCCCTCTAAAAAGTGTGTGTGTATGGCTTCATCACAAAGTCTGAAGCATTTTAATCAATTTAATCAAAGTAGTACTGGCTGATTAAAGCAGTTCTGTATTTTTACTAATGAAGTAGGTGCAGTTACATCTTTAGAGAAGTAAGTATAGCAGGAAAGATGATCATCTGTGATAATAAAAGGTGGGTGATTTAATGAGTTAATACAATTTAGCAAAATTTCTTCAACCCACACCTTTAATTTGGATTAACTCAAGTCTGTGTTCTTAAAGAACATTATGATGATGATGATGATGATGATGATCTCAGAGTTGGCAAAAGCATTTGGCTGGAAGGTCAGACCCATAACCAGGGTGGATTTACCAGGACACAATTTTTGTATGAATTAGGCCTGAGATTGAAGAGCAGATTTAAAAGTGGTCTCAGAGCACTGACCCTACTCACAGTTTAGTGTATGCAGCAGTGGAATTAAAAAAGTGTTCCGTGAACAAATCAGTGTCATTTTCAACTTATTTATTGTCTGAATATCATGACAGAACAATGGCTTGCGGATTTGTTTTATTTCTTATTCTTAGAACCCAACGTTGCAGTTTCATACAAAAATCTTGTTTTTATCAAAGGGAATTCTGCCTGACGGAATTTCAAAATTAAGTTTATTATGTTGCTATTGTGTGCTTTATCAGTACTAATAGGTTCGTTTTCATACATGTGTGTGAAGCAAACATGAATGGCATTTGTGTATTTGTCTAATTTGCAGGTGGATTTTCGGGACAAGATGCAGATAAGTCTGGGGTGACCATGTTTGATATACAGTGCCTCCTGGACAAAGAAGGTGCCTCAGAACTGGTCATAGATGTGATAGTGAACACCAGAAATGACAGGATTTTCTCAGAAGGCATTCTGCTTGGTATTGCACTGCTCGAAGGTGGAAATACGCAAACACAGGTACTTATTTAATGTGCTTATTCACATATTGATTCTCAGATGCATATGGTCTAGAGACAAATAAAGAGAACCTTTTTGCTGTGAGTTCTGTGAAAAGTTTGTCACTAGAATATGTGCCACTGTAATACAAATGTAAATATGCCCTACTGCTGTGCAGTATCTCATACTGGAGGATCTTCAATAGAAGAAAATGTTTTTCAGCTGTCCCTTTCTGTGTAGCACCGTGCTGCTTTTAATGTGGTCATTGCCATGTCAGCATTATCCCCAGTTATTTTACGTCACTCTTCGTAAAATTAAAAATTATAATACTTATGAGATTATTATAATAAATTATGTTCCGGAAACCTTCAGAGACGTTTATCAAAATCTCCAAAGAGAAAATAACCTGGTCATTTGGGAAGACCAGTATCCCAGTCCATAGAAAATGTCTGCTTTAAACTATGGATTCTAGGGGTTTTTGTGAATTATATGCCTCTCACTGAGATTTAGCCAAATCAGATGTTTGAGGGAAGAGAGAGACTTGATATGATGGGGGAAGCCTGGGAGAATTGCGATTGTTTGTAAACTGTTGCAAATGGTACTCAGCCTGCTTGACAGTTACACTAAGGGACTGGAATTAATAACCTAAAATAATAGTTAGTATTAAACTCTGTCTGTAGCACAAAAAAATGAATACAATCCAAGCTATAATATTACATATTACATGTTCCATGCTTCCTCTTGTTGTTACATAATAAGTTACTTCTCACTGTTATTTGTAGATGGAATATTATGACTCTAGTAAGGCTGGAAAAATGGAGAGTGTCACAAAGTAATTTAACTTCAAGTACAATACTGTGACATTTAAAAGACTGCAAATAGCATGGTTCACCATTTTACCCAAATTTTAAAGCATTATCATCAATCTTTGTTACCAGCCTGGTATATCACTTCATAGAAGAACTGGTCAGGCAGTGGCCAACATTTGTTCTGTGTAAGTGAAGTAATTATTCATCATTTGTTTCACAAAAGAAATAGTGTATTTTTGTATTTCTTCTTCCTTAGAAGATTGATATCTAAAGAGTTGGGTTTTTTTTCAGTATTCGACTTACCAGCAACTAAAGGAGCAGAAGAAGTCAGAAAGGTTCTTTAAAGTGCTGTATGATCGCATGAAAGCTGCTCAGCAGGAGATCCGATCCACAGTGACAGTGAACACTATTGATTTGGGGAGCAAAAAGAAAGAGGATGACAGCGACCTCACCATATCTGTTCCCAAAAAGAGAGGTAAGGAGGCACCCCTGTGAAAGAGGGGAGCAGGGCATTGTATTGACACCATGTGTACTGCACCACTGATGCTCTGTTAAGTTGATCAATAAACTTTAATATTAATCATTGCCAATTTTCATCTTTTGCCCGATTTTCTGTTAATTATAGTCCATCTCATGTTGCCTACAAGGACTTAGCTTTAATGAAATTATTGAAACTCTGCCAGTTTGCATCAATAAAAGATATAGAACCGTATTTTTAGAGGAGCAGAAGCAGAGGCTGCTGCTAGTGGGGATATTTCACAAGAGAAGCGCAGGAACTGATTTCCCACCCTGTGGTCTTCCCATTGTTCTCATCATTTATTGTATATGGGAGAGAAATAGTAGGGCTTTTTGTGTTAATGTTCCATTTCACTCTGGTTTGTGGTTTATTTGGAACGTGCTATCCCTGCATGAATGTTGCTTTGATATTCTTTGTGAGTTGCCTAGAGGTCTTTGAAAAGTTAGGCACCAACAAAGAAAAAGTTGCATTCATTATTATTGTTTTCTTATTGTTTAATCAAATGGGGAGAAAGACTTTCAAAAATGAACAAAAATTATCTTCTTTTCAGTTAAGGATTCAACCCTGCATCTGAAAGAGGGAATGAAAGGGCAGTTAACAGAAGCATCTTCTGCAACCTCCAAGGCTTACTCTGTGTACAGAAGAGAAATGGACCCAGAAGTAGATCTGATGGGCTCGGGAACAGATGCTGCAAATGCAGAAGAGAAGTCTGCAGAAGAAGCAATCATGAGCCCTGCCATTGCAATCATGCAGCCAATACTGAGATTTCTTCAGCTGCTATGTGAGAACCACAACCGAGAGCTCCAGGTAAAGTGTTTTGAGCTGAGCTTTTATAGGGGTGTTATTAGAGGGGCTGCACCTTCATAAGGGGAGAAAAACACACCTGTGCCTGGTTCCTGTTACAGAATAGGAGTGTCTGAAGTGTTGGGGTTTTATAATCCAAGGGATAAAATAACCCTTTTCAAGAACCATTTGGGTGCTGTGGTGGAGGAGCACATGTTTATATCCTCAGAATTGCTGTCGGAGCTCAGCACAGCCACATGGAACTGAGAAGGGTCTGAATGTCCCTGTTAGTAAGGTTCCTGTGCACAACTGGTGGATCACTTACCACAGATTTGAAGAGCACAGGAAGTTTCTGGGTACTGCCCTTTTCCCAGACTATTACAACTGAAGACTTTAAGATGCTACATGTGTCCCTGCTATCAGTTCTTTTGGTAGAAATTACTGTCCCCATAGCAACCTCTGCGGAATGTATTTTCTGCAAATACACCTCAGTGCTGTGTCCAGGAGCCTCCCTTCCCGCAGTGGTTGGGGTGGTTTGAGCTGAGCTCCTGTTCTGCCAAGGACCATCCATACTGTGCCACCAGACCTGCTCAGCTGTGGGGCAACAGCTTCCAAGAGAAGGGCTGTAATGGGTGGATGGGAGCAGGTCTGCAGAACATATAAAAGACATTTAGGGCCGGTACGGGTGTTTGCCAGGTTCACTTTCCTAAGCCCTCCTTGCTCTATGATTCAATCAGACAAGAATTCTCAACTGCTGCATTAAGGCCTAATACATTTTTTCTATGGTAGTGCAGTGTACTTCAGTACCTGAGACACAGTGGTCATTTGGTTGTAAGTTGTATCCTTCAATGTTTTCATGAAAAAAGGCTTTGTTTGCCTTGACTCTCTTACTTTTTTTTTTTTTTGTGTGTTCCTTTCCTCTATCCACTAGAATTTTTTAAGACATCAAAACAATAAAACAAATTACAACCTCGTTTGTGAGACCCTTCAGTTTTTGGACTGCATCTGTGGGAGCACCACAGGTGGGCTGGGCTTATTGGGGCTTTACATCAATGAGAGGAACGTGGCTCTTGTCAACCAGACGCTGGAAAGCTTGACGGAATATTGCCAGGGCCCGTGCCATGAAAACCAGGTAGGGCTCAAGAATTTCTGGATGCAGAAGGCTATATCTGAACATCAGTGTCTGGGTGCTTGTCACAAACCTCTCAGTATTCCTGATAACGTAAATTCACTTGTGGCTGCTATTGCTAGACTTAACACGCTTCAAGCTTTCCTAAGGCCTGAGCGACCTCTTTGAGTCAGAACTCAAAACAGACTCTTCCTGTACTACCTCTTCTGCCTCTGAGGGTTTGCAGTCCTTTTGGAGAGAGTTTTATGTTTTATGTTGCTGTGTCCATGGCTTAAACCTCACTTTGTGAGACTGGATTTGGAGTTACATTTTTGGAAGCGCATTGCAAACACAGCCTGGTGTTCTTCATTTTCACACATTTTGCCTTTGCTGGTGTTTATACACATTGCTAACATTTACTTTCCTTATTTCACATAACTGCTGCAAAGTTTAGCTTGCCGTCCTGCCATACCACCTAGCAGCATCTTTAATTATGGTATCAGTAGTGAAATGGATGAGACTAAAGACCACGCTTCTGGTCTCCTGTGCCTTGCTCAGTGCGGTCTTTTGAAGTCACACAGCTGTGACTTTTGGTAGAAGTCTCTTTAGTGCTGTGCTGAAGAAGTGTAGAAAGGTAAAGGATGTGGTTATGTGCTGCCATATTTGATCTGAAGAGAACTGCAGTGAAGTTGTCATAGAGCATGAAACTGCAGAATTTTTGCTATGAATTAGCAGTGGGAAAATTGTGGTGAGCAAAATTACAGAAGCAGTCTGTTCTCTATGCTGGAAATAGCTGAAGAAATACATGCAATATTAATGCTTCTTCATTAACGTGCACCAATGAAATGTAAAGTGCTATTACTGCCATTGCTGGTAATCAGCTGCCTTTACTTAATATTTTTAAAACAAACAACAATCCTTTAGTGGACTAAATTTTGAACAGTCATATTCAATCCACTTATGGATGGGAAAAACAACTGTAAAGAAGTATAGCTACAGGACTGGAAATGAAAAAAAAATGTTACAAGTTAATGTGTTCTCCAACAAATTTACGTGAGAAGCACAACAAATTTACATGGAGGAACACTGATATGGAAGGGAATTATTAATTACACTTTATTACTTAGACCTGTCTGCTGGGAAATCACTCAGGATTTGAGTTACACTTATTTACACCAACTGCAAGTCTAATTCAATATATTTCAGGGGCACATGCTCCATGCTCTCATTTTCATTTTCCCCCCTCCCTCTGTCTTTCTGGAAGACTTTTCCTTTCCTCTTGTCCTACAAACCTGCCGGAGTAAAGTACCATAGGCTCTTGTATAACTGACTCTTATGCACAAGGCCTAGAAGGTCCAGAACTCCAGCTGTAAAGGCGTTTGGGAAGCACCGTTGGTCACAAATACAGTTTTGAATTCCATATCCAGAAATACCCTTCTGTGCAGGACATGTCCAGATGCATGGAGAGAACCTTGATTTTCACTAACACTTCATGCTATAACAGCAATATTAATGCTGGCTGCTGAGGGCAAATGGAGAATCTGAGCGTGCAGATTTGGTTGTGCCTTCAGTCGAGCTTGTCTTTTATGTCTGGGGCTGGCATGTGCTCAGCTGAATCTGGCAGTGCTCCTGAGGGCTGCTGTCTGTAACTTGTACCGCTTGGTGCCAAGCCCTGCGGGATTCGCTGGGAGCAGATTTTAGCTTGCACCACCTTTTTTCCAGTTGGGTGTTTCACTACTGGCAGTGTTTGGGTTGGTTCTGTACACACAGGTCTCCCCCAGCGCTTCCTGTGGCGTGTTTTCAGGCCGTTCTGCTTTGGCTGAAAGGTTCATTGCTGTTGCAAGGTGTTTTACGCTCTGGGTCCTTCTTTTGGAAATGTGCTGATGTGCACATTCTCTCCCTCCCTCTGGCTGTATTGTCTTCCTCTTTTCCCTGCTCCTCCCCTCCCTCCCTCCTGCCCCTGCCCCATTCCGTTCTTCTCTTATTTTGCAGACCTGCATAGCCACCCATGAGTCTAATGGGATTGATATTATAATTGCTCTCATCTTGAATGACATAAACCCTCTTGGCAAATACTGCATGGACTTGGTGCTTCAGCTCAAGGTACAGTATATGTAAATTTGTTTATTTGAATCTGGGTAACAACAGAAGACATACCTATGTGAGAGCTCTAGGCAGCCTGACATTTACTTAATCTTACCATAGTGCAATATACTCGGAAGCCTTTGGAAAAAAAAGCTTGCAAATGAGTTCATCTCAGCTTCTGAATCCTTATCAGGCCCTCTGCCACAGGCTTTTTGACCCACTGCTGTGTTTGGGACTATGTCCTCAGCTTTTTCTTTAAAAAAATCCTGTCAGGCATGACAAATCTGTATCGTGGATTTAAAATCTCTCAAGATTGATAAATAGCCACACTGTACAGGCATGCAACAAGTCAGGCATTCTCTCTAAATACTGAACTCTTAAAAATTATTTGAGAAGACAATACTATGAAAAAGAATAATACATCAGATGACCTGCAATGTCAAATAAAGTTGAAAACAAGGTCCAAGTAAATTGTACTTTATTCCTTCTCCGTGTCCTCTGAGGGGAAACACAAAGTGTAGAGTGTGAGGGCAAAGCCTAGAGTAGGAGGGCTTGTGGTGTAATTTTGTTCTGTATTCTGGGGAGAGTTGGACAGGCTCGTAGATAAGTTTCTCCTGCCTGTGTGCCAGTGCATGCAGAGGGGAGCTCTGCAGCTGTACTGTCTGCCAAGCAGGGTAGAATCTGTCCAGGAGGAGCCTTGGGTTGTTGCCTTTTCTTGTCTCCCAAAGCAAGTATTTCCATTGCAGATGGTCTGTTTCCTCCTCAAACCAGCAAATACTTTGTGGTAGCTGCATTGCATCATATTGGCAACGTTATACATGTCTAATAAAATAATTAATATAGCTATATATCATCTACAATGAAACATTGAATCAACAGTGCCTTACATATGATTTTAATAACTGTAATTACATTTTTGAATGGCAATGTAATTCAGGCCCCCCTCTAGCAAAACACTTAGGCAGACATTTAACTTTGAACATGCAGACAGTTCTTTTGAAGTCCAAATTTCAGTCTCTGTAAAGATGTAGCTGCGTTCACTCCAGTGCCATTTTGATTTGCCGTTGCCATGAGGCTAGCAAATGCTTGTAGAACAGCTTTTCTGCATAGTAACCAAAAATGGAGTTTAGAGACAGCTCTGCAAGGACCAGTGTGACCCTGTTCACAGGAGGCTGTCTGTGCTCAGACTCACACAGTTAGTGAAAATTGTGGTGAATGATAGCAGAGGTTCGAACTGTGGAAATGGTTCGGATTTTACAGAATCACAGAGTCATCTGTTTTAGTAGGGATGTCTTGAGGTCATCTTGTCCAAGTCTCCTGCTCAAGCAGGGTCAGTTAGAGCAGATTTCCCAGGACCATGTCCTGCTGAATATCTCCCCAGCTGGAGACTCCACAACCATTTTGGGCAGCCTATCCCACTGTTTGATCCCTGTCACAGTATAAAAGTGTTTTCTTGTGTTTAGATAGCATTTCATGGCTGTTTTATTTTGTCTCTTGCCCTCTCACTGGACACTGCTGAGAGGGGTATGGCACCCTCTTTTACATTTCCTCCCACCAAGTATTTATACACATTGATAAGATCCATCTAAGTACTGCAGGCTGAACAGTCGCAACTTTCAGTGGCTCCTTATATGAAAAATGCTCCATTCCCTTCATCATTTTTATGGATTTTTGCTAGACTCATTCCGTTATGTCCATATCATTCTTGTGCTGGAACTGGCCATGTTGCTGAGCAAGATGTGATTGCAAGAACTGGATCCAAATTAAGAAGCTGCCGTTTTTGATTTTGAGTGGCAACACATTGAAATAATAATGCAGTGAGTTTACCAAGTAATGCTTAACATTGAAACTCTCTCAGTGTTCATAGGCAACTTTGAAATTGCAAATACATAAATTTTGCAGTGAAAATACAGAATTCAAAGTATATAGGCCCATACATTTACACTTACAAAGAACCTCAGACACTGTTTTCAGGGGACATTGTATGTTGAACTTACACCCCCCAACCAAAGGAAAGGCAATACAGAGTTATATTTTCCCATGCCATCTTAGTTTAGCTTGTTTTGCACATAGCTTTTGATGTGGTATTTAATTACATCTTTGTGGATCATATTTTCCAGTGGACTCCCAAATCATTTAGTGAGCAGAGCAGACAATGTTCTCTGAGTGCACAGATGGCCAGTGTTCTATTCTGCCTCTTTTTAATTTTGAGTGTAACCCCCTGGCCTTCCTTACTGACTGGTGTGTAAGCCCTGGCACACAGTAAGACCTCAGTATCTGCCACATCTGTGACAGGATGAAGAGACATTGTCAGTCTAAGGGTAGGAGAGTCTAATACAAGTGTCTTCTTTTTTTTCTCGTAGCTGTATCTAGTTGCTTCACTCATTAATTTAGTTTTCCAAAATTTTTGTCAGGAGATGAGATGGGAGCCCAGGTAAAGGTGAAATGAAGAGTAGAAGTGCTTTGGGCTGTCCTGTTTTTTAGCACCTGGAAGCTGATTTTTCACAGTACTAATGTGTTATGAACTTTGTGCTGTATTTTCCAAGTGATGGACCTCTTTTCCTCACTGATGTCTAGGATTGGAAATCAGATCCTAGGGTCTCCAAATGTGCAGAAAGTGAGGAATAAGTAGTCAAATAACCATCTCAAATGCCTGCTGTAATTCTAGGCCATGGCATGGCACTTTTGCTGAGTCAGTAGCAAGAAGCTGGCTGTTGATGACACAAAGTCCTACCTACCCTCTACCTTTCCCAGCTTCCTGGAAGCTGCAGCAGGCTTCTGTCCATCCCCAGGGTTGTCTGCACTGGGAAATAGATTGAAAGTCCTCCTCACCCATGAGTGAATGGACTGATGCCTTCCTGTTTCCTCCCTTTCCTTACCAAGCTACCTGGCAGCCTGTCATGGCCCCTTCCCTCCTCCTCAGTTTGAGATCCTACCAATGCTGCCACAACTGACTTGGTCACCACTGTAAGGGAAAACTGCAGAAAAGGAAGCATCCTGCTTTTCAGAGCAGCATCCTGTTAGGAATCCTCATCAAAATGCTGTCCTCTCCCTCCACCTCTTCTCATTCATGGTGCATGTTAAACTTCTGCAGTGTTGGTTGCAAGGTAAAAAGTCTGACTAGACCTTTCCCATGGATGGTCCTGATTTGATTTAGAAGCAAAAGGAAAGGGACATGGCAAAACTCACATGGAGTGCTGTTCTCCTTGAGCCAGTCCCAGTTAGGTCTTTTCTTCTCATCTCTTGTTCTTTGTCCTTATCTCATTCCTGTGTTGGCAAACCCAGGCTCCTCTGTCCTGGCTTCTCTCTCAGCTCTCAGTCTCGTCTCCCATAAGTTTTTAATTCCCCAGTTACGTACAAGTTTTCATTCTAATCTACTCTCCTTCCATCTGCCTTCAGTCTCATCCTTCAGTCCTCCAGTCAGAGGTGTGTAATCCTCATCTTAACACAGCCCTGAGCAAGCTGCTTTGAGCAGGGGCTGGACTGCTGGAACCTTAGTCCAGAGGGCAGCCTTTAGTGTGTGGTTTTATGATCCAACCTGCACGGCTTTGTGATTCTGTGCTCACCAAGAATAACCCCTGTGGGCTTTTAGCTGTGAAATTAGTGTGTTTCTGCTCTATAGAACTCAAATTGTAATTTACTAAATGCTTCCAAGTTGGACGAGTTTGGCTGGGAGACTTCAACTCGTGTAATTGTTGTGTTGGCCTCTAGTGCTTCATATTTGCAGCTCTATTATCAAAACTTGGGGATACAAAGGCTGCATAAAACACAAGTTGCTTGAATATGTAGTGATGCCTTGAGTGGCTACCTAGAAACAGACTAGACAGGAGGAAGGGAATAAAGGTAGGCATTTATTGGAAAGGCCTTCAAAGGTACACCCTGGGGAGCCAGAGGCTGCTTCTAAAATGGGCCCCAAGATGGACAACGAGTCACGAGTTCTTCACACCTTTATAGATTTGGTTCATTTGCATATCAGCATAAATTCGCCAATTAAAACTTTAGCTAATGATGTCATTTCTTCAATTTCTCCACCTCTCTAGAGGCCCTAGTTTACACCTTTTAGGCCTAGGACAATCTCAGTGTCCTTGAATAGCAAGCTCAGAGAGGCTCTATTGTGTCTATCTGGCATAAGAGAACAGCAGCTAGCAGGCTACAAGAAACTTCAGAGTTACACACTAGGCAATACAGGATTTGAAAAATATAAAAGTTAAAACCTAAGGCATCATTCCCCCCTTCCAACAGGTCTAAGGCATCATTTGGGAATAACATCTTTCTTTTTGCTCCGGTCCCAAACGCAGCTGGACCCTTTTCCTCTGAAACTGCCCATGCCAATTGTCTGAGGCACCCCCTCACTGGAGAAATTTCAGCTGCAATTGTTGACAATGGCAATAAGCAGGAGAGAATGAGGTTGTAAGGTGGGTTGGGAGTTTTCCTGGCCCCTACCTCTTCCCTTGGGACTGCCTCCTGCTTCCAAGCCTTCCAACAGCTCAGTCTGTAACAGGGGGTGATGAGGGGGATGCTGTGACAGGTCAGCCAAGGCAACCCTGCTCTGCCAGAAAGCAGCCAGACCTACAGAACCATTCTTCCTCTCCACTTCACCACAGCTGATTTAACTGGAAGACAGACAGGTCTCTGAAGTCTGAGGCACCACTGGCTGCTGCTAAAGCTCATGCTGTGTAATCCTTAGGAGAGGTCTTGGTGAAAAGCAGCCAGTTGACAAAGCAAAGGTTGTCTTTATATATTCCCCCAGGAATATTTAGTAGTGAAACAAAATCACAGGAGTGTATGAAAACAGTTTATTATACAGCCTTTCAAATAATAATCAGTTGGACTTCATGAAAACCAGAGGGGAAGGAAACCTGCCTGAATGATAAAACCTTTGTGTGATATGTTTTGTAATTGTCTCTGTTGAGTCTCATCTTAACAGAAAGCCAAGGCAAAAATTGCTAAGTGGGCAATAAGGAAAGGAAATGGAATTTAATTTCTTGTGCACAGTCTGTAGCAACACTCTGTATTTAAGTCGAATATTTTTCAGTGTTTAAAACTTTCTTTCCAATATAGCGTGCAGAGTTAGTGTTACAGTATGCTGACATTAAAAAAAAACCCTATTAAATATGTCAGTAAAATAAAAGATGCAAGTGGTTGAAAATCTTATCCACTAAAATGTGGTCCTCGTAATCTCAATTAAAACAAATGCAAGGGTCATTAATCCATGAAAGAGATTTAAAATTTGCATTAATTTGGTTTTGTATCTCTAGAACAATGCCTCCAAGCTTTTGCTGGCTATTATGGAAAGCAGGCAAGACAGTGAGAATGCGGAAAGAATCCTTTTCAACATGAGACCAAGAGAACTGGTGAGAAAACTTGTGAATATTCATAAATCTTTTGACTGAAAAAAAATCTGTCATTAAAACATTTTTAAAATGATCTGTATCTAAGCTGAGAAGTGTTGGCAGCGTATGGTGGCACAATGTATCAGGATAGCACTAATTCACAAAAAGTACTTTAAAAGGATCAAGCATGCATGATTTCAGTCTTTACGACTTCATTATTTTTGTCCGTTCCAAGCACTTTTCTGTAATTGTTTCCTAACTAAATTATCATATTCTGGTAGACTGTCTTCAAGTGCAGTTTGTCAGGGGCTGGCAAATTAAGCTTGTACAGTTTGTGAAGCAGTGCTAACAGAAATGTGTGTGTAGACATAGAATATATTTAATATACATGTATGTTGTATATTTATGTCTCATGAACAAAGAGAGTTCCAAACAGTTGTTGCTGTGTTTTGGAACAACCCCAATATTTGTGGAGGTCTCCAGGAACTTTAAATGGGTTGGAAATCTGGAGGAGTCGTTTCAAATACGACTTGACCGTGTAACAACAGAATCTGAGAGATCTGGGAATTCTTGAGGGATTCTGGGGAAGTATCTGGAGGCATCGTCCCTGCCCTTAGGCAGAGCCCAGTGCCTGCTGGTTTCAGGGAATCATCACTAAGGTGGCATCTCAGCAGTATGAGGCCATCCTTAGGGTACAACTGCAGGATCAGGCCTTGTGTAGGGAACCCTGTGCTGGTCCTGTAAGAGGCTTTTGAATATTTGGAATTTCCCCAGCATCCTGCCCAGATCTTCCTTTCCTTTTTGGTTTAGGTGTGTTTTTTTCCTGTGGAATTGTGTTGCTGCCCGCTCTGGCCAGAGGAAGATCATGGCTGCACTCTTAAGTGCTGCACAACACTCCCTGCCATATCTAGACCAGCCTTTAGAAGCACTTGTGAAAATACCTGCTCACAAAGGCTCAGCATTCCTGTTCCTTTCTCAGGGTTGCTGATGAAAAATGTAGCGGTTTGGACTTTCATAAATCCTTCAAGCTTGTCTTTATTCAGAAAATGTTTCTCAGGCTGCTCGCTCTTCTTGCAGAACTGCAGGGCACGCATCCAGGCTGGAGCTGAACAAAGTGGCTGTGTTCAAACACAGTGTGTTTTTTCCCAAGAACCACGTTTATTTCATCTCTCCCTGGCTGGGTTTGTGTTGCAGGTGGATGTGATGAAGAATGCCTACAACCAAGGTCTGGAATGTGACCACGAGGAGGAGAACGGAGATGATGGCATCTCCCCAAAAGATGTTGGCCATAATATCTATATTTTGGCACATCAGGTATGTCTTACTTGTTTTGTGCTGGCTTCCAGAAAAGCGTTACGTGGTTAAACTCCACATTGTCACAGGTGGAGTGATGCACTTCAGTGGCAAGAGAGAAGTGACAATGTGTTTACTGATAAAAAACAAAGTTTGGTAGCAAATGTGACAGTGGGTTAATAAGGTTCAGTGGCAAGGCACACTCAGTTGTTTGCTGTATACAGGACAGGCTCAGCCAACACTGTCAGGGAGACCCTCCTGTTAAGTCATGGTGTTAAGGAAGGATCCCCTTGCATTCTAACTCCTTCTGAGAGGGGAGTTTAGGTGCAGCTGGATCCAGACTTAGTCCTGGCCGTGCCCGACAGTTTATGTCTAAAGGATTATCTGCACATAACCAATCGTTTATATCGTTTAGCCATCAAGATTTCAGAGTTTAGCATGCTATTCACCCCTTGCCAAGAGTCTCTTGTGGTAAGGAATCTCAGTCTTGAGGAGCAACCTTCAGAGGCATCCTCTGCTCGAGGGGAGATCCTGAATATGTTGGACCACCCATTCAGGAGAAATTCCACATAAACTGTTATTTATAGAGCAAAACAGTGACTGTCCCCTTAGCTTTGTCTTCTTTTAACATTAACAGATCATTTATATCAATCAAATCATAAATTGTGTTACCATTATTGGTATATTTTAAATAGTGCCTTTGGTTGTGATACCAAGTGAACTTGATTTCAGAAGATTCCTATTATTTTAGGTATATTACTTTGCCAATAAGAATAATTGGGCCTTTTCTCTGCTCTCTCCTTTCGAATTATGCTGTAGTGCCCTCAAGCTTTTTCTGATCACATTTGCTTCTCTACTGGTTAAGGTAGAATGTACACTGAAGGTTGTTATTTAATGGGCTATTTATTCTTCAGAGTAGCTGGTGTCAAAAATAGTTTATCTTTCAGTTATGTTCAGAGTACTGTAAAGTTTTTTGTAATTGAAAGAGTAAGAACCACGAACTTCTTGGTTATATCATAAATTACAGCATTTGGTATTTCATGTAAGGGCCAAATTTTTAAAAAAATGTTTTTCCCTAAGTAAGAAGAAATAAACAGATGGGGATAGGGAGTGTTCCTCATTCGTTATGTTGATTAAGTGTTGTTAGGAATTGAATACTCGGTGGAAAAAAAAGAAAAGAAAGCAATCTATAGTTACAGTAGTATTATGCAATGTTTCTTTCAAGCAAGGAACACAAAAAAACACTTACTGAGTTATGCTGGTGTGCTTGCAGCACATTTAAATAAGTAAGTACTGTTATTATGTTGGTGGTGGTGTGGTTGACCATATTCTACTCTCGTGCTGTGTGTGGGGCTGTACATAGGATACCTATCAGAAACGACAGTATTTTTAGAAAGCATCTGCAGCTCCTTACCTTGTGGGACTATTTACTCCTTGTCTGAATGCTTATAATGAAAATTTAAATGCCTGCCAAATCGAAATGTCGGTATTTTCTGTCTTCTGCCTGCAGTTTGTGTTAATTTACTTAACAGGGTCTGTGACATGGAAAATACTGTTCGGAGGAGTGGAATATAGGCCTAAAGCTGTATATGAAGTGACTGCTGGGGTCATTTTACGCAAGAGGTCACTGCCAGGTGTACACTAGCTGGCTGAGGTGTAGGTTAAGGTCTGTCCCTAGGTTCATATCCACCGTGCTGGGGAGGTCCATGATGCCACTCCACAGCTATTCCTGATCTGTAGCTGGCGTTTTGGTTGCATAAGGGTGGATATTTTTACAGCAATTTACTGAGCTCCTTCCTGTTCTGTAAAATTAAATGTCACGATTGGCTCTGTATGCTGTAAAAATATCCATCTTTTTTACCAAAAAAAAAAAAAAGAAAAAAGAAAAAGAGTGTTTTCTTTTTCTTGCATTTCTGTAACATAGTACGTGTGTTTACAGTAGCTTTGCAGCCATGTCAGGCCCCATATCAAAACGAAGCAATGCAAGGGCAGGCCAATCTGGGGACTTTCTGTTCCTCTGCTAATGAAAAGCTACAATTCTTGGCACAAGCCTGCTGATCTTTGACCCCAAACTCTTTCCGTGTGTGCCCTTTTGCTCGCCCTGGGATGGGCAGGATACGAGCATGGACCCTCCTCAGTAAGGCCATTGTTGCTGGGTTCCTTTGCTGGCTTCGGTCTCCAAACACCCTCTGCTTTGCTGTCAGAGTGGCTTTTTGGTGTCTGGGCCTTCTGCTTGGCTTAGCTGACGTGATTTACGTGATATTTCTTTGCTGTGGCAGTTCACCTGACTTACCTTTTTTCTACAACCAGTGTGGCTCTTCAGTCACTTTCCTTACACTTCCTGGTGACCACTTGCTCTAGCTACAGCTTTTTGGTCCCTCTGTAATAGCAGAATCAAGACTGAGAGTTCCCCTTTTTGCTGTTCCAGCCCTCAAACACAGACAGTTTATTTTGGGGAGCTCCAACTTTCAGTTTTTGTCGTTGCACTCTTCAGGGCAATGCTGGGTTCTGCATTTTGCCACCGCTACATCCTTCCTTGCCCTTCCTGTGGCTGATTTTACCAGAAGCAGGAGGCATTCTCGTAAATGTTTGACCCACAGTGCATAGAAAGTTGTACCTGTGTCACAAACAAGGCTGAGATTTCTGTTAGTAAATCGTCCTTACAGCCTCCCAGCCCCTGCCCTAAATGTGCACTCGTACATCGTGCACACACAGAGAGAGGGGTGTGGGCACAGCAGCCGTGTCATGCCATGGTCACATGTCTTCCACATGTTTCACTGTCCTCTCTTCCCTTTATTTCTTCATCTTCCTCCAGCCTGCCGCGTGCCGTGGCTGTGCTGCTTCCCCTGCACTGACCCCGGGGCAGTCTGGACTCTACTGCTCCTCACTTTTCCTGCTCCTCAATGAGCAGAGGGGAGAAGGGAGTGCCACTGGGAGAAAGCAGAATTGAGCTGTCCACGAGGAGCAGCCCTGAGCTGCAACCCTACTCTGCAGCTTGGCTTTGGGGCTCCTTCCAGATGGAGCTCTTCTACAGCTGCTTGTGGAGCAGTGACATGAGCTGGTGCTTGAGGTCACATCCTGGGAACACAAGCCTGTTATTGGTGGGTAGAAAGGGTTCACAATTCTCCTGAAAATCAATGGAGGAGATTCTGTTTTCTTTCTCTAGTTCAAATGTCTTGCTCAGAGCCAAGCCTTGACCTTGCTAATTCCTTGCAGTAGTCTCAGGTGAGTGCCAGAGGTGTGTTGTGGACAGTTCCATCACCTCTGACACCACTTCTCTTCCAGCCTCAGTCAATAGGTATGTCTTTGTATTGCTGTCCACTTAAGAGATTGTGTTAAAGCAGGTCACACTTTGTTTTGCAAAGTTAGTAAGGCTGTCCACGAAGAGACTTCATCTTGATGTGATGTCCCTGTAGGAGATTACAAAAGCTTTTGACACAGTAGCATGAAAAAACGTTTCATTCTTGCTCCTTATCTGCAGAAGCATTAGTGTAGGAGAACCAAATTTTTAAATTGTTACAGAAATTATAAAAGGGTAAAGAAATCCTCTGGCTTTTCAGATGACTGCTTGAGCTGGCTGCCTGTTAGTCATAACAAAGTATTTCGGAAGTTGGTAAACTAAAACACAGCACTTCATTGGCAGTATTTCCATGAGGTTCATGATCCCTTTGATTTACTATGAAGCAAGATAAGGCACTGATTATAACCAGAGGCTCCTGTAGTCTGCATGCATATATATATATATATATATTATATATCTCTGTGCTTCTGTTAAAAGAAAATACTTTGGAGTGTTTGTGTTTTTCAGCTCATGCAAACTGTCTAAATCAGGCATGGAGCCCAAGCTAATCCACTGAACCTTTCAGCAGGGGCTTTACTCATGAGGGTCACAAGAACCTGAAATAACTTTACATAGCTTTTTGTCAGCTTGCAGCATGGCAAGAGTGCACTTTCATCTGCCTGTAGAGCTGTGGAGACACATCTTTGATCTGGAAGGATGTGAGTGGGGAGGGAGTAAGGGAGCAAACTGTAACAAAACTTTCAGATTTCCAGTGCCTTATAAACTCCTCTGCCTGGTTCCCAAGGCTGTGGCAGGAGTGTAGGGGTGCTGACCCAGCGTGCCACCCCTTTTGTGATGCATGTTCTGTGATCTCAGGCTAGCAAAATGTTTTCTCAATTTCAAGTTTATGCGTAAATGCTCTGTTGGAGAGGGAGCACAGGTCTTGGAATTCCACAATATCTTTGTCACTTCCAGGTAAATAGAAGGTTATTTGTTTATTTGTTTGTTTATCATGAGATTAAGCTAAAATATTATATAAATCCCAACCAAGTAAACTACTTATATTTATACAATTGCCTGGTGCCACCAAGACTTAATGAAGAATATTTCCTCACCCCATAAGGTTAGAAGAATTATCACTGCCTGATATCAATGCAGTGAAGACAAGTTTGAACCAGGCTGTCCTCTGATAGACTAACACAGTTGGAAGTGTCCTTCCATTTATAAGTTCCTAAAATAAACCGAGGAAAAAGAGGTGGATCTGCTGTGAACTGTAAGGTTCTCACTGCAGGTACTGCTGAGGACACACATCTTCCACTCTGGTGCTAATTTTAAATGGGCTGAGCAAAATAAGTCATTCAGCCTTATATATTTGTTAGTATATTAATAACAGAATCAAGATTATTTTTATCAAACTTAGCAAGCGTTATCTAACTAATGTCTTACTGCCATGTTTACTTCATTGCTTAATAGTGTAGACAGATGAAGGGTATTTGCTAACTAGGCAATTAAAATGGCAATAATTGATGGCATGGATTTATAGTTGGGAGTAGGAATACACTACCAGCTATTTTTTAAAAGTTACTACTTTTGGCATTTGAAATAGGAGAGGTTTGATAATGAGACTTGGATATGATACATTCATTAAGGATAAAGTAAAGCCAGTTTTAAAAAATTTAGCTATCCGAATAGGAAAAATTCTAAGAAGCACAAAGCCTTTTGTTTCTGTGGGTTTCTCTTTAGTCTGTCTTTCTGTAGCTTTCATCAGATTTGAGTACACCCATGGCTGGGACCACCTTTTTTTTCCACATCAGTGCTGTGCCTACAGCTGCATGGTTCTGGGACCCTTACATGCTCCAGCAGAACAAAGAAATGCCAATAATAATTATTGTTTCAGAAATTTTTAAATAATTTACAGGATTTTGGAGCAGTTAAAAGCTCTCATTAATTTTATTTGCCCATTTTTTAAGTAGGTGGTATTACAGATAAAGGCACCAAGGCAGAAGCAGGCGCAGACAGCAAGTCATGAGCTGTCATGGGAAGCAAATCTGGCTTGTTTGATCCCCAGTGCTTTGCTTTGGCTGCCACATTGGCTCCCCTCCTATGCTCACTCCATCCCAGCTACTTTGCTAATGTGGAAAATTGGCGTTTATTGGGTAGTGCGTAATCACTGAGCACATTAGTACCCCAAAAGTCTTTTAGAGACATGCTAAAGTGTGTTTTTCAAATAAACTTTCCTGTGCTGCTACTATTGTGGGTTGCTGAGGCAAGAAAAGCTTTCATAAGGCAACGGATGGAAATGTGTGCATGTGTGTGAGGGAGGTATTGTAAGGCTTAAGGGGTTTTTTGTGGGTGGTTATTTTTGGTGTTGTAGTTTGGAGCAGTTCCTGGATTTCCTTCACTTTGCTGTATTTTAACTTTTAGACAGATTCACTCAGACCTTCGTCCTTTTCCCTTGAGTATGTGTGTGTGTATATAAAATAAAAGAAAATTATTAAAACAAATACTATAAGGCAAATGTGGATTCTTGTACTCATCCATTTGTCTTGACCTGAATATAATCTAAGCCAGGTCAAGGGATTCCATGGCAAGACCTTGCTTAAAATGATGGGTGCAGATCTTCCATGGTTTAATGTGTGAGGCAACAAGAAGTAACACTGTAAATGTGAGCCTCCAAATGTGGAATAGGATCACTGCGTGTGACTTCTCCAAAACTTTCTGAACTGAGTGGGTTGTCCCTGGCTCACTGAACACTGTTCTGCACGAAGTGTGATTGTGGTCAGGCGTAAATTCAGGGTGAAATTTGACTTTTCAAAAAGAAATGTTGGTGAAGAAGGCAGCAATTAATTGCTCAATAATGTGCATTGACAAGCACCTTCTCTAAGACACAGCAAAGAAGCACCTCAAAGGCTGTTTAGGGTAGGGAATTGGTGGGACCAGTTACAGCCCAGTAGTCTGCAGTGGGCATGAACTGGTGGAAACTTTAATATCATGGTTATACCATGGAACTAAGATGAACAGAAGACAAGTGGAAAAATCTTGCAAGAACACCTTCACCCTTAATAGTTGTTGCCATTACTGGCCCGTAACATTTGCCTGAAAGAAATCTCCTTGTCCCTGTGGGAACTGTGAGTTCCCAGAGCCTTTTGCTCTAAAAGACAGACTCATCCAATTGGGAAGCAGCTTTGAGCTCAGGCGAGGATTCTCCAGAAGAGTTGAGGTCTGGGGACCACACTGGTTCAGTAAATTTTTCAAGCTTGCTGAGTTCTTTCTGCTCACCCTCTGCCTCGGGTAGTTGCGTGTCTGTCTTCACAAAACATTCGATTGTGCCTAGGTTCTGATGACAAAGATTTTCGGTTGATTCTGTTTTGTGAATGAAATGTCTTGGTTCATTTGAGTTTTTACACATCTCTGATGGGTACACTATCAAAAAATAAAAAGTGTTTTAGTGTATGAGACTAGGATTTTGGAAAAAATCCCACTGGTTACATTGAGTGAAAATGTAGATGGCTCACATTTTGTTTAGCAGTGACCATTGTCAAACTGTGCAGCTGAAGTGGACAAGAAGCAGTTGGCAGGTATTGTTGGAGATTGTCCTCCCAAGTACCAGATGACAAACAGAGAAAAACATTGTACACGCTTAAATAAATAGGACTACCTTTTGAGGCCATAAGATGATGGACTCTATCCTGTAGGAAAAACCTGTCCTTCAGGATGAATAGCTGTGAGTTTGTGCAATAAGGATGCTCTCTTTCTGCAGGACAGGTAAAATTTTTCAAGCTAAAGGATGTCATTTTTTGCAAGGCTATGCTGAGCTTTGCAGTTTTTTGGTGTTTTTTTGTTTCTCTGTCCTTAACAGAGAAGCTCTTGCTGATAGCAGTGCCAAAACAAAGGGCTAATGGGAACCAGTCCCAGGAACCGTGACTGTCAGGGGACTTGTAAGCTTGGCTGCCAGACCTGAAACTTTTCACGGAACTTTTATGCTCCACATGTTGTTTTGTAGTTATCATCCTGATGAGACAGGCTATGGCATCAAAATGACAACGGCTAATTAAATGTCAGGAGAATCAGAAGCTGTTGCAAGGCTTTTACACTGAGATTGCCAAGATGGAAACAGAAGCCAGTGACGCACATCACCCTCCTTGTGGCTCATTAGGATGGGATATAACTCCACGTTCAGCCAACTGCAGTATAGAGAGACAGTATGGAGGCTGCCACGAGGGCTTGACACTAATGAGCGCCTGAAAGGTTAAATAAAGGTCTGTGGCTGATGTTAGGTCTCAGGTTATAACCTTGGCAACTTGTCCTTTGATGTTTTCTTTTTCTCCCCTTCTCCTTGGAAGCATTCACCTCAGAATCCTGTTCTGGCTTTGATAGGGATCTACATGGGAACCTCTGTTTTCCATCTGGTGTCATGTTGACTTAGGCTGCTAAGAGCTGCTAGGATTCAAGCTAGAGCTTTTTACTGTATGTTGGCCGCAAAAGTTTTAGCTTATTTTAATTTTTCTGGTTCTACTTCTCTAGAATAAGATGAAGCGTCTATTCTACATATGTGTGTGATTTATTATATGTAATGTTAATGAGGGATATATCCTGTTTGACTGTGGCAACTGTGCATTTCACTAGTGCACAGGTGGCCTCAATATTTCTGCTTTGTGGGTTTCTTCTTCTATCTTTAACTTCTGTAATCCTTGTGTTTTGTGGTTTACAAGATTTTTTGTCATTGGGAAATATGTTGAATTGGTGTCAGAGCCCAAACGTTACACCAGAAGAAATATCCTTTCTTTGTCAAATGTCTGCATTGTGAAATCTTCACATTAGTCTGTGGTTTTACTCTGAAAATTGGCTGTGGGACAATGAAATACTGTTCAAGACATTCTCTGCTCTCAGGCTCTGTTTGCAGCCCTGTCCTAGCAATAACCACACTACCTTTTTATTGCTGTCTGGAGCAGCGTGGGGTGGACAGAGGGACTTCAGTCCTCCTTTGGTTCTCTGTCACCCGTGGGGCAGTTACTTTGCTTCCCACATGAAAGAATGGGTCTTCATTTAGCTGTGTCCACAGCTGGTCTACGTGGGAATGCCTCCACTCAAAGCAGGCAAGCAATACTGATTTATACTAGTAGAGAACTTGCCCTGGTGCCCTCAAACCATGCTCTTACCCTGGAGCTGCCTGCTTGCGTTTGGCATGCATGAAGAGCGATGATATATGGGTCACAAGGAGGATGGCTTGACTTGAAACTTTTAGATTGAAATTGCTTGGAGAAGTGTTATGTAGAATTAAGCATAATTTTCCTTGGAAACTAAGTAAACTCAATCCAGAAGCTGTTGAGAGGCAATAACTGTGGGACCACACAGTGCCATCTTTCCAAAGCCACCCTTCAAAGCAGACTGTACATTCAGCCACCCCTGACTGCTGTGTGCACATTTCACTGGCTCAGAAAGTTATGTAATGTAGGTATTTTGTTCAAATTGCTGCAAACTCCCCTCATTAAGGAAGCTGAATTACACAGAGTGTCGAGTTCTTGCTCTGGAGACAGAGCTGGAGCTTTTCCATTAGAAGTAACCTTCAAATGAACCAAGGTGCACCTTTTTCTTACAAGTACAGCCCAAGTAAAACATTTTACCCTAAGCTGGGGTTTGGTTTGAGGGGAAGTGAGGGTAACCTTGGAAATACCATGGAAGTGAAATCTGATCTCACTTAGTAGTATCAGAGCAGTTCTAATAGGCCTCAGATATCTGCGTTGTGAAATCCTACACCTTAATTAAAATCGGGGGGGCATCTTCTCTAACAAAGACATACTTTTTTATGTTCAGTAGTCATTGAAGTAATTACAGGTTAACAAAAATAAAGAGCATTAAACAGAATGTCAAAATATGTCTGTTCCTCACAGTTGCTCCGTTTTAACTCTCATCTCCTCTGATGTCACAATTTAATTAGGTGTCTCAGTCACCATAGAGTTTTCCAGACAAGATCTGAATTTGTAATCTACAAATAGGCAGAGCTCAGTTGCCATCCTCTGTATTTCATTCATTTAACACAGTGCAGAAAGTGAAAATGAGGTTCACCTTGCACTTTCTCTGAGGCAGCTTTATGAGATACTGAATAGAAGTGTCCAGCTGTGAAATTTAGTTTTAACGGCTGATTATGCTTTTCTACACCAAAAGTGAGGTGATCAGTTACTTATGATCACCCTCAGACCTGCACACAGATAAGCATCTAATCAACCTGGGGTTAAAGAAGCCTTTTCTCTGCCTTTTTCTATGGGCAAGGATATTCAGAGTTTCTTTTACAAATGATGATCTGTGGTAGCCTTAAATGAACTTCGTTTGGAAAATCTTTCCAGCTTTTTCTTTGAGTCTGCAGAACACCACTTAGCTGCTAGTTGGTTGGATAAAGCAGCGTTATTTGTGAATATCTGATAAAGAGAGAGATGAAATTTTTACTCCCACCAGGAACTGTTACTTCATAGGTGCCAGGTAAAAGTGCTCTCTCTGAATGAGCAAGTTATGCTTTTCTGCGTTTTGTGGAGCTATGCGATGAGAAAGTGGGATGTGAACAGGACTGGCTATGAACAGCCTTTTTAATTTGACATCGATGTTAACTTGAATCACAGAGTCTGAGCCATGATTCCAGACTGCAGCTGAGGACTTAAGCCCCTCTAATGTGCCTCATTGACGACAGGGAGATGGCTTATCCCAGCCTCTACAGGGACATTGTGCTGTGGCTGTCTTCCAAGCCACACCTGCCTGTGGCAGAGCTGGTGATGATGTCAGGTTGGGTTGGTGAACTGCATCCAGCTGAAGGGGTCACAGTGTGCCAAAGAAACCATGGCACTATCCTGCAAATAGAAGAGACACAACGAGTTTGGGTAGATCCCAAAGAAGAGGATGAATCCATGCTGGAAGGATCAACCCAAGAGGAACTTCCTGCTCATGGTGCCAGAGGAAGGGATGTTGAGTGCCAGTCAACGTCTCCTGGTCTGATGGCTCACAGAAGGAAGTGTGTCCATACTTAAAAACTTGAAACTGTGGTTCCCCTCACCACATTGCCCCCAAACTAAGGGTCATCAGCAGTTCCTCCTTTTGTTTGTGCTAGCTTGCCTTTTCTAGAGAAGCCACATAGTAGACAGAAGAAGATAGCTGGCAGAGAGTCATGTTCTGCAGAGAAGAGAAACAGAGAAGGTGGAGGGCTTGGGAGCAAAAGGATTTTAAGAATTCCTGAAAAGGGTGTGCCTTTCACAGCTCTCTTATCTCAGGTGCATTTATGTATTTTGGATGTATATAAAGTGTTGGTGGCTTTTAGAGGTGAATGGTTCTCTTGCTGTGTGGATTTGGGATCCATATATCTGCTGGTTTGGGCCTTTCCCAGAATGTGTCTATACAACATTGGTGCCAGTGTTTTTGTCTGCCTTTTATGGAAGTAGCATGTGGTTGGGATCTTCTTCCTTGTTATGCTCTGAAGAAGACTAATTGCAGAAACTCTGCTCTCCTTTTCTTTCTTTTCCATTGAACTTTCTTATTACCTCCCTATAATCATGTCTGACACTTCCGTCATCTGATTTCCTTCCATCCTGTACTTTGCAAAATTTTGCTTACAGTAATCACAGGAGGCAGTCTCTGAGTGCAGTTGTGCCATCCTGTTGGAATATTCTGGATTGCATGCTGCTGTCCACATCCTATGTCCAGTATGGCCAGTGTACACCAAAATCCAAGTGTGCCCGTGTATGCATTGGGCTGGTTTGACTCAAGCAGGCACAGCTGCCCATGACAGTTTCCACGTAGCCTGTGAAGATGTTTCACATCCACCCACCTCAAACTAATTTTGTTTGGTTGCAACGCATTTTGTCTGACCTGAACTTCCCCACACACGTGTACGCTTCATTTTTTTTTGGAACTCAGCTTTGCCTGCGAAAGAAATTAGAAAGGAGACAAGTGGAAGTAAAGTTCATTGAAATATTAACAAGTCATTTTGTCTTCTGCTGGTTTTCATCAGGGTAAAAAAGAACAGCAAAACCACAACAAAAATAGCAATGAAATTACTATGGGGGGCTGCAAACATAATAGTGATAGAGTTCACTTAGCTGTGGTGGTTTCTTTTATGTGATAATATTGAGGTGTTTTATTTCTCCCCTGTGAGGTAGATCACTATTAGCCGCAATTTGTAGCATGCCCCATGTGGAGGCTGGGGAGGAGAGTTGGTGCCTCAGAGGTTACACAAGGCCGTGGAAGACCCAGCAACAGAATCCAAAGCGTCTGGACCACCCAGGGACCTGCTCATGTACCACAAGCCATCAGGGAAAGATTAACTCTAAACCCTTTTGGTTGCTCTGTACGGTATAATTGTCTAAATGAAATCAATGAATACTTGATTTGAGAGTCTCCCATTGCTCCATCCCTGCTGTTCCTAATGTTTGTTAACAGATTGCTTTGTGGCAGAGTGCAAAGGTGCCGCTCTATAAAACTGTAATGACTTCTGGAAAGGAAGTTGCCCTGTGTATTGCAGAAAGCACCATTCAGTTTTGATTGGAACATGGGGAGCTGAGAAGTTGTTATTGCTTTTAGTGCAGCTACTTGGAATAAAGATTTCTGCTCAGTTATGGTTAAGATGACATTTCCTCTTTCCCTGCTTTTTTCTCTCCTTGTTTACCGATGGAGTTGGAATGTTCTCATTTGCCCTGGGCAGGGAGCTGGTGTGTGGTAAGGTCCTGGCACGCCGAAGAAGAGGAGCTCCTTTTCTGTCTCCTATGCTCCTCTGTGTGTCACCCATCCTGTTTGCTACTCCCTTGACTTTCTCTTGGCTGTTTTTTCTCGGTCCTTGGGGGGTTTTCTTGTCAGTCCCTGGCCAGCTTTTTTATCCTTTCTTGCTCTCTAAACAGAAAATGAAGTGTTTGGTGAGATGACTGGGTTATCCCTGGAGAGGGGGTTTGGTGGTGCCAGATCTCACACTGCCTGGCTCTGGGAGCCAAGGGGACTGAAGAGGACGAAAGAGGAAGACACTGAGGCTGTAAATGAGCCCCAGTTGCACGAGCCTGTTGGCACAGCAAGGTGAAACTCATCTGAGCATTATTTTGCTGTTGCTGCAAGTTACATTTTGTTACGCTTTCCCCTGGAGAAAGACCACTGGCCTTTGGGCTGGCAGCCCACACTTCAGGATGTGTGGTTACTGACAGGGTAGGGGTGAAGATAATTTACAGCAGATCTCTCAGATGTTACGCCTTGAGCATCAGGTACAAGCACTCTTGCCTCACTTTCCCAGGGGCTGTAGTTTGTTAACTTCCAGGCCTGTGGAGTGGCCTCCCTGCCCTGACAGGCTCGAAGGGCTGGCATCCCAGAGGGGGAGTGAGGCAAGGGCAGAGGGGGCTCTGTGCAGTGTCACAGCTTACAAGCACGTCCACACCCAGTTCCCTCCCCAAAACAAGCCCCAGTCCCCAGCACGCTGCCGATGCTGCCTGACCCAGTGCCCTTCCCGTGCCAGGAGTGCCCCATGTGCCAGGTATCTCCCCATCACATGCCAGCCTTACTGCTGCCTTACAGCTGTGAGAGGAACTGAGAGAATTGGAACAAGAATAGTAATTCTTTCAGGAATTTTGGTTTTTTTTTTTTTTTTAGATGTTTGTAATACTTCTTACTAGTAATACTGTAAATGTAAATTGTATCAAGGCACAGGAGCTATTTGTGCTATTTGTGTCTTTATTTCTGCATCTCAGCCAGTTATCCAGTGCTTTTTGTACTATTCCATCAACCTTTCCTAGGAAATCAGTTTAACGCGTTTGACACTTTGCCTGTGAACTGACTCTTCTATGAAAACGCTGATTGCCTACAGGACACTAAACCTCACTCATTTAGATCCCTTTATACCATTCTAGTCATAAAACATCACCTTTATCCCCCATGCTTGGCAGTTTTAAAATGCTGGGAAGTGAAATAAATCTCTCAGAATTTGGGGGTCTCCAACCTAGTATCTCTAGCTTGTATTTCTTGTACTTTTTTCTTGTATTGCTTGTCCTTTTGGGGGCTTCAGCAAAGCCTGGTGTGATCAGCAGGAATTTTGACAACCATCTCAGCTGTGTACTGGGTAAGACCTCATGCCTTTGATGAGAACTTGAGAGGCCCCTGCAGTTCACAAGTTACAACCAGGGACTGACACATCCTTATTAAAATATGGAGGGGCTCTGTGTTTTACAGAAATATTCAAAAGGGGAGAAAAACTTTCTCTTTTCCAAGAAATTTTTCCACATGCACACATATATTCACACACTGGTATTTTGGCAAACCAATCTGCTGTACCTCATCAGTGAGTCAATGACAGGCTGGTGAAATGAATGTTCACAGCTTTAAATCAGTCTTTTCTTTAAGAGCATTTAAATAACTTCATTTTTGTTCAAGGTAAGCTTGACTATAAAACTACAGGCCTGCAGGAAACCCATATATTAATTGCAAAAGCTGGGTCTGCTGTGGTTTTCCACACTGCTGATCATATATGGCATCCCAGATGAGTAGCAGATCTGATTTTGTAGTCATGTTGTGTCAGGGGTTTAGACTGAGTATTACTTGTAATTCTGTCATTTATCTCTACTGTTTCTTTATTAATGTCTTCAGCGTTCTTGGTCTGTCCTCAATCTTTCACATTTTGTACTGATGCTTTATTACAGTGTTTTCCAAATTTTTTAAGTAAAAATCTTTCAAGATGAACAGCAGTCCTTCCTCAGGAGCTGACTGAAAGCCAAATGATCTTTATTCATACAGCTATTGCCTTGCACATCCCCTCTTTGGAAATCACTGTTCCATTATATGCTACTGCTTCCTTGTCCCTACATGCCTTGATGAACAGTAAAATACAGTGTTGACATTTAAAATATTGTCACTGGCATGGCTGATGTGTGAGTGAGTGAGTGAGTGAGTGAGTGAGTGAGTGAGTGAGTGAGTTTTCTCCTCAATAGTGATTTTTCTGGGGCTCTTTGCAAATTCAGGCTCTAGTGATGGTTACTTTTTTGTACCACTTACACTTGCCGTGTATTTTTGAGGTGCATTTTTGAGCTTTGCTTTGCGAACAAAAATGGAACTGTTCTTCTCATTATAGTTGCTCTCAGCCACGTCCATCCCATGTCTTGTCCTCCAGCTGCCCCAAAAGATTTGTGCAGCACACTGGATATAACACTTTACTGCACCACAGCAGTTAAATACGAAAAAAAATCACTCAGAGCTTGCACGGCGTTTACAAGCCACACACAAACTGTCGCCTAGGGTGTATTATAAACTTAGATAAGCTTTCTGTATTTTAGGTTCACAGTTTGTCACTGCATTGTTATTTTCATTGCTGTGTCTTTGATCTCACAAAAAGCTCTGCCCTGGTCAAGGCATCTGTTGACACAGTCCCCCTGGCCCACGTGGGCCTTTGAGCTCATTGTGGGGTGAAGGAAGGATCATGAAAGCAGAGCTTCAGAAAACACCGTGGTTGCCAAATAACAGCATTCCTAAAGCTGTTCTGTGTCATACTGTGGGCCTCTGCTTTGGATCTGAGGTCTCTCAGATTGCTGTCCACAATGTTCTTTCATCAGTGGAGCTGTGGCAATACAGAAGTATTAGCAGTAGTTATTGTTGTGTCGACGTAGAGGAATCCATCTTGTGTAGGAACTGCAATATGAGCAGAAAATTGATGAGCCTTTTGCCCTGAGGTTACTGTCTGAAGGTCTAGAGTACACAGAAGGTAAGTGAGTACTGAGAGATTTGGAAGCTGAGAGAAATGAAGTTATGAGTGAAGAAGATTCAGCTTCAGCAGCTGAAGATTGCTGGTGCCTTTAGGTAGGTTCCCTGTCTGAAATGTGCTGCAGCTCCTCCAGCTTGGTCAGCAGTCCCTCGTTGTTTCTGATCTGTGTTTTCTGGCAGTTGAGGGGCTGGCACAGAAAATCCTGGCTTGTTCTTCAGGTCACTTTGTCCAGTGGCTGTGCTGGAAAGCCCCGGCTGTGCAGTGCTAGGTTCTGTTCACGTGTCAGCACGGAACAGTCACAGCCTGAAAGCACAGCCTCAGAAAGCACAGTGCAGATCACCAAATACACACTGTTTTAAAGAGTGTGGCTGCTGTTCACGTGAAACCTGATAGCAAAATACGCTCAATCTCAAATCTCCAGCAGGCTCTTAACACCCTGTTCTAGCCAGTCCCATCAGAGCACAAGAGGCTGAGATGGGTTTTCCCTTCTAGTCCATGTGATAAGGGAACTTCTGTTATTGATACTTACCAAGAGAGACTTTTACAGTAAAAGTTATGGACAGTTCAAAGCATATCAGGAAGCAATACCTAGAGTTTTCATATGGTTTACAAATGGCATTTCCAATTCTGTATACGAGTTCAAGTAGGAATATAGAAAGTTTTTTGTGGTACTAATGGAAATTTCTGCATCTATAGCATGTCCCTTTCTCCAAACTGGCATAGTTTTAATAAGAAGAACTATCCATACATCCTTGACTTGTCATTTGTTAGAAAACTCAAAATCTTAATGGTTCACACTGGAGAAATAAAGGTCAAGATACAGGCAAAGTTCCTCTGTATTACAGAAGATAATAAAAGGGGAATATATTTGCTTCTGGTTATGCTAATTCATCACTCCAAGCACAGTGTGATTGCATTCTGTCTAGTCAGTGCTCTTCTTCGTATCTTAAAGAAGAGATACAGCCAAAGTAAAGGGCATTTGGAGATAGACAGGGAAAATAATTGAGTCACAGGGAGTCTTCTGTTTGAGGAGGGATGGGAGAGATAGGGATTGTTTTAATTTAAAGAAGAGACAAATAAAAGAGAACGTGACAGTAGTGTACAGAATGATGAATGATACGGAGAAGGTGAACTGGGTGCTCTTGCTTGCCCTTTCTTAAGTACAGAAGCCGAGGGACATCCAATAAAGCAGAAAGGCAGAAGTAATAACACTGTTGAAAGGGCATTTTTAAACAGTAACTTATTTCCACTGGATCATCTTCTTTCTTCGTGATTCTAGAGCATGTCTTGAAGGGCATGCAAAGACCTCTAGGAGATGAATTCAAGTTGTCTTGCTAAGCAGTTGTTGCAGTCATGCTGCAAAGGCTGCTGGCTGGATCAGGTTATTTGGCTTGTGTGAAGGGGAGGAACTAGTCAGATAGTCTTAAAGAACCTTTTGAGTCTCAAAAATAAGTGGAAGTTTAGGTAAAGACATTATTATGTGTAATGATACTATCCATGCATTTCCTAGATAGAGTAAAAAAGTAACTATTAAGGACATAAATCTGCTACTGATGGAAGGAATATTCCTCTGCAGTTAACCCCCATGTCATTTCTTTGCTGGTCTCCCTGAATATCTGCTCGTGACCCTTCTATAACATGTTGATGTTGTGCCACATTGGCTCGGGCTCTGCTGTCAGGACCAAGCAGACTTCTGTCCCCAAGAAAGTTGTTGGAAGCACATTTGTTCTACCTGAATATCCCTTTCTGATATTCTCTTACTTTTGGATGTTCCATTTTTTATTCATCTTTATTTCACAAGTTTGTATTGAGATCCAGAAGAAAATTTATTTTGATCCGCAGATTCTAGGGAGCTTCAATAAATGGACTAAATTGTATATCTACCTCTCCCCTGCCTCATTGTTAAAAAAAAGGGAGATAATGAGACATGCAGATTCCAAATGAGTGAAATCACGTTCTGGTTAGATTCTTACAATATCTTTTTGGATCCATTGTTACTTTTAGACTTAATCCCTGTCAGTCTTTTTGTAGCTTGCAATTATTTTATAATTCCTCACCAGGCTGTGTTATTTCATGTAGTACAATCCTGGTCCACCTGTGGTGATCATCACTTCAAAGCCCCGGTTCCTGTGGTCATTTTGAGTATGTGCCTGCCTCATTTCTAATGGTCAGTTGTGGTAATGTCAGCTGTGATGATTCAGCCCTGGATCACATCTGCAAGGTGGCTTTTCCTTTCCTGCGGCAGTTTTTCCCATCTTAAAACAGGTGAAACGCTTCAGCTATTCTGGATGGAAACCACTCACTGTGATGCAGGGAAAACTGAAGTTTTAGTAATTTCCTTATGCCTTATAATTAAGTCTTTGTTTCTCGCTCACCTACAGGACATCATGAATGCATTTGCCAACATTTTTCTTATGAAACTTTGTACAGCAATGGAGCATTTAAAATATCTGCTATTCAGCGTAGAACGGATGTATTTTATCAATCATGTGAAGTGTATAATTTGTAAAAGTGTGTAGGAGATACATGTTTGTGTGTCTGTGTGTATGTGCATATTTGCTGTGTGTATAAACTGTCCAGTTAAGGATGTATTTGCCTGGCACTGCAGTCCAGCTCCCTCAGAAATAGTTACAGCCCTGGAATACCAGCCTGCAACCTAGTTTAGCCATTTGAAGTCACTGAGAGAAATTAATTGTAAATGTAATTTTGTACTCAGAGGTATGCAAATTTTATGTCTAAACTCAAGTGAAAAGAAGCATTCAGTCTAATTTTTTGGCATTTGTCAAAAGCCCTCCAAAAACCATCCAGGCTCCGGGCTAAGCTGCCTTTCATAAATCTCAACTGAAGACTCGCTGCTGACTTCTTAAGACTAAATTATTTCTATTGTTCTCGAGTAATTACATTTTTGTTGTTATCTGTGGAAAGAGCCCCACTGGGTTGAGCATGTAAGTATATGGGAATGGGGGGAAGGAGGATTTGTGTTAGTTAAGTGGAGATGATAAAGCTGAAAACATAGCAGCAGGACGTAAATCAGATTTTTCTTCTTTTTCTAGTTGGCTTGCCACAATAAAACATTGCAACAGATGCTGAAGCCGGGGTCAGATCCAGATGAAGGAGATGAAGCCTTGAGGTTTTATGCCAAACATACGGCGCAGATAGAGGTAAAGGATTGCTCACCAGAAGATGGACTGTGAGACAAGTCTGCATCTTGCATGTGGTGTATCTCCTCTTTTTATCTCCTCTTCCAAATGGTGTGGGTTATTTATGAGGAGAAGGTTGAATAATATGCTTTTGGCTGTGGGAGAAAAAGGAATACACCTATATTAGAAGTGGCTCCAAACCACTGTTTCACAGTAGCTTTCCTGTGTGTTACCAAACGTGTTTTGTTAGCAAAATAATGACCGTGGATAGTAGCTGTGTCATGAAGTCAAGAATCATCTTGTATGGTACAACACTCAAATAAATAATCATGAGTTTCAAAGCCACTGATGCTGGCTGATTAAATTAAAATTCTGGCTGGAGTACAAAGAGGTTTTGAAGCGGTGTAGACATTCAATATGGCTTTTGTTTAAAATACCAAGGCTTGGCCTGCTTCAGCAGTTCTGTTCTCTGTTTTAAACTTTACACCTCCCATGGGCTGGATTTAGATAGAGGTCCATAGAGGTATCCCACCACAGGATAGGTGGAAGCTCCGTGGCCTTGGTTGCCCAGAGGGCACCTCAGTCCTCCTCTTAACGTATTTTAATACTTTGGGTGCTGCTGATATCTCTCTTAGCAATTATCAGCCAGTTTATCTGGGTAGGTTGTAAATTTAGGCATTGAACAAGCACTGTGGTCAACTTTTATGTGGCCAGTAGCTTCTTCTGGAAAAGTTAAACTCAACCCAGCATTGCTGCTGTACAAAATAGATGACTGCTTGTCTTTGAAAGCAGTCCTAGACCTACTTGGTGTTTCAGATATTATCTCCCCTATTAAGGTATCTCATTTGTTTGATTTGAAATTCAAATAGTGGTGGTTTTTTATTTTCACCAGTGGCTGTACAGAGGCATGGTTGTAGTAGTCGAAATGAGTTTTCTACCCATTTCTGTATTTTTAGTAATGCAGAGTCCACGATCAGAATGAGGAAGCAACTTGATGGCAGCATGGTGAGATGAAATAAAATCTAGCTCGCTCACCAGTAACTTGGTAGCTCCTGAAATGCAGACAATTCAAAACCTTGGGTTTTGTCAAGTAAAAAGATAAAAGACTGACAAGATATGGGTGCTCCTTGAATTACAAGGTGCTATTTTTGCATGTTCACCTTCACAACTTACCCCATCGTAGAAATAGATTCAAGATGAGAAAAGAATTTTGTAATCAGAGCAGAAAGCCCCTGAACTTCTCCACTTTTTACTGGGAGAGATTTCTTTCAATTTACGGCAAAATTGAAGCATTCTGAATTAGAACATTTTTTATATTTGGACCTAGGTTTTTCTTGAGACCTTTATTTGCCATCTTATTCAGGCAGGCTTTTGAAAATAAAAACAGCTTTACTCTATTTTAGGATTGATTGATCCAGCTTTATTGTAATGTTCAAATAATTAATGCATTAATTTGTAAATAAAAGGGGAGCTGTGAACAAGAAAAGATATGACAAAATGATTGGATAGTCACTGACTCTGACAAAAATGTGCATTTTATTTATAGATTGTTCGCCACGATAGAACAATGGAAAAGATTGTCTTTCCTGTCCCCAATATTTGCGAATTCCTCACTCGGGAATCCAAAAGTCGGGTATTCAATACAACAGAGAGAGATGAACAAGGGAGCAAAGTCAATGACTTTTTCCAGCAGACTGAAGATCTGTACAACGAGATGAAATGGCAAAAGAAAATTAGGAGTAAGTAATTTACTGTAATTTTTAAGTATTGTAATTTTTTAAAAATAGCTTCATTATGCTAAAACCTTGCTTTTAAACCTTCAAATACTTTCATTTTAGTGATACACTTTTTTTGTTCACTCTGATACTACAACAGGCAAAACTGTTCTGGGCTTGAGAGTGTAGGTCAGCTGAGACACTTGCATGCCACCATAAAAGAAGTGTAATATGGAGTGGTTATTAATATGTTCAAGATGATGTCCAAAAGTTAAACTGAAGGATGGACGAACTGGGTGTAGTTCTACTAATCTTGATAGCATTGCACCTAATTAAGCCAAGGCCCCTAATATTTAACAAAAACATGTGTAGCTGCATATTTGAGGTTTGCAGATTCCTGAAAGACCATTAAAAGACTTGTAAATGTCAGTCACTGCAAAACATCTCTCACCAGAACCTCAGCTGCTTTAAATATGCCGGCTCTCATGGAGTCAGTCCCCCTCTGCCAGTTCACATCAGCCTGGCATGACTGGGCTGCAGGGTGTCCCAGCTGGCCCGTACTGGTGCACGTCCCGTGGTATTGGGAAAGCACATGCGTGGCCTTGAGCTGCTTGGTCAAGATCATGGGGGAGAGGTCAAAGCAGGGACGCCAAGAGGAGGGGCGGGGAAGCCCCACCAGGGACCCTGAATGTCTTTAGCTTGCTGGTGGGCAGTACAGCTGCTGGCCCTTGGCAGGAATGGGGCTGTTGCCAATGCGCCCGGATCAGGAGGCTCCTGCCAGCTCAGCCACTGTCAACTCTGCCCTTGGCTTTTGGAGCAGAAAGTTGTATTTTATATAACATAGAATCACAGAATGGTTCGGGTTGGGAGGGACCTTAAAGATCACACAGTCCCACCCCCTCTGCCATGGGCAGGGACACCTTCCACTATCCCAGGCTGCTCAGAGCCCCATCCAACCTGGCCTTGGACACTTCCAGGGATGGGGCAGCCACAGCTTCTCTGGGCAACCTGTGCCAGGCCCTCAGCACCCTCACAGGGAACAATTTCTTCCTAATACCCAATCTAAACCTACCCTTAGTTTGAAGCCATTGCCCCTTGTCCTGTCACTCCAGGCCCTTGTAAAAAGTCTCTCTCCATCTTTCCTAAAGGCCGCCTTCAGGCACTGCAAGGCCGCATTAGGTCACCCCAAAGCCTTCTCTTCTCCAGGCTGAGCATACATAAAAATGCCTGAAAATGACCCCTTCATTCACTGCTAAAATGCAGATGCTCTTGGAGTGTCACACATCATCTGCTCACAGCAATTGATCAGGAAGGCAGGAAGGAATAGGGTCTAGAGCAGCAGGATAGTCAGCAATGTGGGAGCGTCCTGAATGTGATGGAAACATGGATGTTATTGCAATTTTTTATATGTCAATTCCCAGGCTATAATTTTCAGCAGCAGGAAGTCTTCAGCATGAACCCCATCAACCCAAGTCTGCTTCTCTTGGTGGCACCCTAAAAACTTAGTAGTGACAAATTGACCAGAATAGAAGTAGAAAAATACATGATTCCAGAATCTGCAGTGTATTTGGAAATAAAAGTCATTGTATTGCAGAAAAATTACTTCAGTAAAAAAATTCATATCTGGGGGTTTTGCTTTAGAAACACAAATAAAAGAGCCAGCCCAACAATTAGATAGACCAGACCTGCCTAATGCTATAAACAAAGAAAATGGGTTTATTTTTATTCAGAACAGAAATTTCTCAATTCCTTTCATCAGTGGAATAGCCCACAAGTCTGTGTGTTGGGGGTTTTTTTATTATTTGAAAAGATAATACAGGTTGAAGCTGGGTTCATTCTTTAGCTGAGTGTCTGTTAGCATGAAGTCCGTGCTGCTTAAATTGACAGATGTCATTTTTGCAATGGCTCCAAATGCTTAAATCTCAGCAGTCAGCAGCACAAGGTTATCACAGTGAAATCTGAATATTTACCTAATTGCCATTAAAGACTATTTAGACTAAAGCCTGAGACAGTCATATGCAGTTGAAGGAGTCTGCTGTTTATAAAAAACTTAGCTGGGTGCTCTGAATGCTTGCAGGAAGTTCTCAGTACTTTAAAATCTAATTATTAGGGATGCATCATGTTTTAAACCTCTCCAACCAGAGATGTTTTTACACTATTGCACATAGGATCTTGTTTCAAATGCTCATTTAAACATATTTTAGTGCATTCATATATATGAAGTGCTTGCCTGAGTCTTAGCACCCTCTGATCTTGTTCCTGGCCTTCTTGCTGAACTGTGTATGTGACTCTGGACACAAAATCAACCCTGTTTTGCACTGTTTCCCTTTTTAGTCTTTTCTAGCTAGGCTGTAGGTTCTTTGAGATATGGACTATTTCTGTGTGTTTGTACAGCACTTCACATATGGAGATCATGGCTTGTTTGAGTCCTTTTAAGCAGGAGTACAGAGCTGTTTGTCAGCAGGTGACCATGGGCTTCTGAGCATCACGCAGGAAATAGTCAGCTTTTGTAGACCTAAAACCCAGGCAGACCAAATTTTGCCTGCTTCCCAAGCAGATCAAAATGTTTTTAGTTTGACAGAGATGGGGGAAATACTGCGGTTCTGAAACCATGCCTATTCCATCGTTCTCTGCATATGTCATCGGTGTTCTTGGTCCAAATAGGTCATCTGGATGACCCATTCTGGGTGTTCTGGTTGACTGGCCTGCAGAGTGCTAAAATCTATTTGTTTGCTAGATTTTGTGTCCCTATGCACAGAGGCTGCAGTTTCAGATGCAGCTGAAAAGACTTGCTTTGCAAAATATCCAGGCCTAAAATCTTCTCAGAGGCAAAACTCCAGTATATAATAAACTGTATTGTGATCTTTGGATTAAAAGCTCTGCTTGAAACTATGTTTTGTGGCAAACCTATGTGTAATATTTGTCTATTTGAGTTAATTTTAAAGATCTGCATATTTTCTACATTAATCTGTATTTAATTCCCTTGGGGCCATTGCTGGTTGAGTTTCTGCTTGCTTTCAGTACATTGATTGCTGCTTTTCTCCCCTTTCTAGATAATCCAGCCCTGTTTTGGTTCTCCAGACACATCTCTCTCTGGGGGAGCATTTCCTTCAACCTTGCTGTATTCATCAATTTAGCAGTTGCTTTGTTCTACCCTTTTGGAGATGATGGAGATGAAGGCAAGTAGAGTTTGGTTTTATTTTTTGTTTTAATTTTAGATGCTTTAATTTCTAAGGTAACAAATAAAGCTGCATTTTCAGGTGCAGCCATATCTGGAAGCCATTTAGTGTCTCCTAAGTGGGTACCAGATGCTGTATGAAATGTGGTTGATCTGTGTGTCACGTGGCCCGCACAATGCAGAGTAGAATGGACAGAGCATAAGCTGAAGATTATCTAGATGATCTCAGCTAATTTTTTTATGTTGCCATATTGCAGTGTCCTACTGCACACATTTAGCTGCAGCTTCTGAACTGGAGGAGGATTCCTGGCAGTAGACTGACAGAGATTCCTTAAGCCTGACCAAACTGAATGACTTGCAGTCCTGAAAACATATGGAAGAGAATGATTTGCAAACTAGCTTGTTGGCTTTTGACTGTGTTGTTTATTGGGATAAAAGGGCATAACTGTTGCAGAGGATAAATGCATTATGTAAAAATACTCTTAAAACTTATGATTCTGTCTCTGCTTCATCCCATGTCACAGGAAATATTTAATGAAATTTATTATTTGCTATAAATGCAGCAAACTAGCAGGAGGCCTCTTTGAAGCCCAAACAAGCTTAATTGGGATAAAGGAGACAAAATAGTTCAGAATACTGGCAATGGGAGCAGAGCCATTCACCTCTGGGCCTTTGATTTGTGGCCAGTCAGTAATGTGACTGAAAGTCACCTCTGTCTGATGGCATGTGAACCGGGCTGGTGGAAGCAGTCCAGCTTCTAGTAGATACATGTGCTTTTCACAAACACCACAGCTGGCACCGGCAAACATTCCTGCTGGCTGGCGGAACAGAAAGGCAGCAGATTAAAATATATTGGCATGGGGACCACGCTGCCCTCGCAGCCCACGGGGTGGTCTCTGCAGGTCACGGCACAGGCAGCTCCACAGCCTCGCGGAGCGAAGCAGAGTTTGCAGGGCTGTGCCCTGGAGAAGGGAAGCATCTTGTCCACAGTGCTTCGTAAACTGGGGAGTCACTCAGAGCACACACACGTTAGAGCCCACGGAGGATGAGAGGAGAAATAAAGGGTTAAAAATAAACCTTTTAAGCTGCTAAATTTTAGCTAATCTATACTCGTGGAAATCCTCTAGTCTGCAATCAGTAGGTATTAATACTTATTCTGAACTGCAGATTTATATGGCATTAGTTTAAGTGGCCCCAGTAATCCAGTGATAGTGCATTTCAGGATTCCAGCTCTTGGTGCTTGTAAAGCCAAAGCGACTCCTGAGCAATAAGGAATAGGTGTGGCCAGATCGGATTACCAGGTCATGAGGCAGCCTCCTTACTTCCAGCCTCCCCCTCCACCAAAGCCTGATCCAGCAGCTGGAGTTTGTCTCCCATTTTTCCCCTTCACTCTGTGTAAATCCACCTCTGCTCACCTGTCTGAGGTGCCTGTGCTGATCTAATCATGCCAAAATGCTGCCTTTTAGTAGGTACCTGCAGTTCTTATGTAATATGACATAAGCAAAACTGCTCCAGCTGAAGACTGTTCCTGAAGGGAGCCTAAAAGAAAGATAAGAAGAGAGACAAGAGCATGGAGTGACAGGGCAAGGGGGAATGGCTTCAAGCTGACAGAGAGTAGGTTTAGTTTAGATATTAGGAAGGAATTGTTCCCTGTGAGGGTGGGGAGGCCCTGGCACAGGTTGCCCAGAGAAGCTGTGGCTGCCTCATCCTTGGAAGTGTCCAAGGCCAGGTTGGACAGGGCTTGGAGCAAGCTGGGATAGTGGAAGATGTCCCTGCCCATGGCAGGGGGGATGTAAATAGATGATCTTTATGGTCTCTTCCAACCCAAACCATGATTCTGTGAAGACTCTTTGCCTCCAGGGTGCCTGTCTGCACATGGTACTGGTGTGGGTCCTGCAACATGAAATTGCTGGGCCTGCAGTAGGGAAGAAGGAAAACTGATTTGTGAAAGAACCACAGAGGACTTTGGCCTTACCTTTCAGATCGGCTTGGAAGTCATTTTTTAGGATCCATTAAAAGTTTCCAAATCTTGTTGGCAAAGAAACTCTCTGACAGAGCTGACCTTGAATCTCCTGCCAGGGATAGAAACACTCCTGAACTTTGCAAAAGTTCGGATGCCATCTGAATGTTGAGGCTAGGGCCTCATCTCATTGTTTTCTAATCCCAGCGATGCTGCTCAGCTGTGTATCTGCTGCCGAAGAGATAGCATGATTTCTATTGTGAGTCTAGCTAAATTTTCTATTCCCTTCTCCCCCGTCACTGACCTCTCAGTTCATCCCATAACAATAGAAGTCAGTGTACAAGTGTGACAGTGCCCTGAGATCTGAATGTGCTTTTTATATCACAGCAACATGGTGTGTTTCCAGGGCTTTAAGCAGAGGGGAGAGGGAAAACAGGGGCATGGCTCAAAACTCGGGGAGCGCCTGGAGCCAGCATCTTGCAGAGCAGCGGGGACTGGCTGTGCAGCGGCGGCTGCCGCGCCCGCAGCGCCCGGAACCCGCTGCGTGCCCGGGAGCCGAGCGCAGCCGCTCAGCGCTCCGGGCGCTGCAGATGCTGCCCGGCCCTGCCCGGGGCCCCGCGGCTGCTCCCGCTGTGCCGAGTGCCCCGCTCCCGTGCAGGGGCGGAGGCTCCCGCGGAACACCCGCAGCCCTTCGGGAGGGAGCTGCTTTTTCGGGAGCCGGGGCTGGAAACGTGGCACTGCAGCGCGGTGCCACTTGCTGTGCTGCCCCCAGGACCGGCTATTTCTGTAGCTGAGCAATCATGGAATCAGACCGGAGGAGCCCTAATGATCCTTGCAGAAGGGAGCTGATTAGTAGCTTGCTCCAGGAGAAGGGTAAACTGTTCCATCTCTGAGCACTCCCAGGATTTTAATGGAAATTTCATTAGCTGCTCGTATTATTACCTGTGCAAAAAGCAACAATACTCTGAGAATAATAGCTCCTGCTGCAATTAGGGCAAGCCGTGGTCAGCAGTTGAGATGCATGAATCACGCTTTTGTTAGCTCTACTGGCAAAGGAATTGATCTTTTGGATCCGTTTCTTGGTGAAAAATGGAGTCTCCAAAGATGCCTTTCTCAAATCTCCCTTTCTCCTCTGTGCAGGCACGCTCTCACCGTTGTTTTCCGTGCTCCTCTGGATAGCAGTGGCATTTTGCACAGCAATGCTGTTTTTCATCTCCAAGCCTGTTGGCATTCGACCCTTTTTGGTGTCTGTTATTCTCAGGTCTATATATACTATAGGGCTCGGTCCTACCTTGATACTCCTTGGTGCTGCTAATGTAAGTACTTCAAAAGCAAGCAGAATTTCCCTTTCAGCTGAAGGAAAGATACTAAGGGTCTCCTATTAAAAAACCCCCTTGATTAGAGCTGTGCAAAAACTTCTTTTTCTGGTTCATTGGTTAAGCCAAAAAAATAAATCATTTCCAGTCATCCTGAAACAGCAGTGTCAGCAAAGTGGGAAGCTAAGAAAAAAGCTGGTTTAGTTTTGTGCATATGCAAATATTTTAAAAACAAAAACAAGATGAAATTTAAAGAAATACTGCTGCATAAGGACAATCAAATCTACAGTTTCTCATGTTAAAAGAAAAATTTTCTCTACCAGTACTCTCAGCACTATTGACACAAATTTGTGAAATGTTTCTGAGACCTTAAATATATTTTCAGGAAGAAAAGAGTTTTCAAAATTAAAAATTCTCTCAGCCCTTTGCCAGATCTCTTAGCTTAGACATGAATAAGTTTGCATACTTACTGAGCTTGGTAAGATACACAGTCGTGCTCACAAGTCATCTATTTAAATTTCTGCCTGACTGCTACAGCTCTAATTCACCCCAGCACGAAGTATTGGGCTGTTTGCCACCAGTTCCGTGTGTGAGAATTTCACATACTGAAAAATACCCAGACATATAGTCACGGGTAAAGGCAAGTAAGCAGTGCTTGCCCACGTCAAATTTGTGAACAAAGGAGTCGTGTTGAGTCCTCATTCCTTGTCCTGGACTGCCAAAGAGATGAGGTGAGACCCTCTCCTGTTCACTTCTGCGCTGCTGCTCGTGTGCAGGCAAAGCTGACTAGCCGTGGAGAATCTGACACTGTTGTTTAAACGCTATACTTCAAAAATGTCCTCAGTTCTGAGGGTTTTTTTTAGGGATTTTATATTGAAGAACACAATCTGAAGGAAATAGATCTCACACAGCCCCCACACACTTTCTGTTGTGTTACTATTGTTCTCTTGGTAGTAGCATGCCTAGCTGCTCCTACATAGTCTCAGGTCTAAACTCAAAATTTTTGGGAGTTCACTCCCCAGCTGGTTTTTAATGCCTCGTGACATTAATCCTGCCCACCTATTCATGAATGTTGTAGGAATAAATCACAATGTAATGAGGCACAGTGCAGTGCTGGAGAGGTGATGTGCTTCCACTCACCCTCGTGGGCTCATTCCCAGTGCGCTGTTGGAGCTGGATTTCTCTCAACCTCACTCCAGCTACCTAAAGGTTGTGTGTTTAGTCAAACCAACCTATCTAGACAGCAACCCAAACTATAAATACCAGGGTTTTTCTGATGGCATAAACCTAGCCTTTGTTACCCCCCACAGCTCTGTAACAAAATCGTGTTCCTGGTGAGCTTTGTTGGGAACCGTGGGACTTTCACCCGTGGCTACAGAGCAGTCATCATGGACATGGCTTTTCTCTACCACGTGGCCTATGTCCTGGTCTGCATGCTGGGCCTCTGCGTGCACGAGTTCTTCTATAGCTTCCTGGTAAGTACGTGCTGCTGCAGAGGGGAAAACTTTGCAAAAATAGAAAATACCGTTACCCATGCAGCTGTCTTCAATTTCTTCCTGACAATCAAGCCAAATCATGTGTATTTTTAGCATGCCGTTGTGTTGCTGCCCCTTAGGAGCTGCTGTTTTTATTAGAACCTGTTTCTGTTAGGACTTATTTTATCTGTTTTAGAGCTGAAAGTTTGCTCCTCTCTTCTCAGGCAATCATCACCCAGCCCACTCCTTTCTCCCAGCTTTCTCCGTATTCTGTGTCCATCGTTCCTGTATCTTCCATCAGTCCTAACATTTTGGGGGCAGTTGTCCTGTGGTATGTGGGGGGAATGATGCCTTAGGTTTTAACTTTCATATTTTTTAAATCCTGTACTGCCTAGTGTGTAACTCTGAAGTTTTGTGTGGCCTGTTAACTTCTGTTCTCTCATGCTGGTTAGACATAACAAAGCCTATCTAGGTTTGCTTTCCAAGGATACCTCAGTTGTCCCAGGCCCAAAATGTGTAAACTAAAAGCCTCTGAAGAGGAGGAGCAAACATGGGGTAATTACATCATTAACTGAAGTTATAATTGGAGAATTAACCCTGATATGCAAATGGAAATGCAAACTTACAAAAGTGTGAAGAACCCGTGACCCAGTGTCCATCTTGTGTGAAGGCTTTGGACTGCCCAGGGTGTACCTTTGAAGGCCCTTCAATAAATACCTACTTTTATTCTCTTCTTTTTGTCTAGCCTCTGTTTTTAGGTAGCCACTTCAGGCATCAATACCTGTACCAAAGGATCCCATTCCTCATCCCCAATACATTTTTAACAAATGACTTGGGAGATGGGGATGGCATGCCTCTGGTGTAGCAGGAAGATTCCTCACTTGAAATGTATCCCACTTCATTTTCTTTTGTTGCCATTACCCAGATAGAATGCCTTTTAATAATGTGATAGAGGTGCAGTGAAAATGAATCACACAAAATTATGCTAAACTCCACTAACTGCTCCCTTCATGCCGAGTAGCAGTAAAAGGTGTTTCACTGCTCGTTTGCTAATCCTTTTGCTCTATACTGGAACATGTGAAACTTGCAGGGAAACTGACTAAACTCTGGTCATTTACATGGGTTCACTTTCCTGTTGTTGTATTTTTTCTCAGCTTCCTGAATAGTGGTGAACTCCCAGCATTTCACAGATGTGTTAAGCACACTAAAATTTTCAGGGGTTTAGTGCTAACTCAGGTAGAGCTCCTGTTGAAGTCAGACTTTCCAGATCTTGACATTAACGTCTGCTTCAAAGTTTGGGCAGATTTCAAAGGAGGCAAGATTGTGGCTGTAGCTGCAGGACCCTCTTCAAATGGATGTAACTCTCCTGCCTAAAAAATGCACAAGTTATCGGCTGTTCCTTCAATGAGATAGGTGATCTCTATTTTAAAGTATTTTGCAAAGTGTCAAGCAGCTTAAGAAACATTTTATGTACTTACTTTTTTCAGTGACTGCTATCGACCAATGTCCATGATTCACGGACATTATCCACGTTCCCAGGTTGCTTCCAGGTGTCCCTTTAGTAGTGGATGTAGTCTAAACTCTAATATTTGTTCATAACTGTCCCACTCTTTCTTCCTTTGTTATTAATCCTTTCACAAGGCTGTAAATTTCAGATCTTATAAATTGTGGCTAATACCTTCTTCTGTGGAGCGTTTTGATAAATCATAATGTGTCACTTGATATCTGTAATCTGAGTGTTTTGAAATAGAAATACATACATTATAGATAAGGTCCAAAGCACTATAGAACATCAAGAAAATTGTAAGAGAAAAAAAGTTACAGGTTCTTGTAAAGCTCCTGTCACATTTAATTGCTGGTTTAGGCTTTTGACATTTAAAGCAATATTATCTTAATATACTTTACTTTAAAGTTAAATACCAGGAAAGCATATAGTGCAGGGTAGAGATGAATGGAAGTTTCTAGTCTTGTGCAAACAGTGCCATGAATTTAAGTTTGTCCTAAGAAGAGGCGGCCTCAGTCCTTGTCCGTGTGACATTTGCGTGATGCCATGAGCTCGAAGAAAGTGTACAAATATGGAATTACTTACATATATGAGTGCATTTTTGAGTTGCAGTCTATGCATGTTTGTCAGACGGGAGAGAATGTGAAAAATTAGTTTGTAGATATAGATCCATAGTGTGAAGACACTTTTTAAATTTTAATCTAGTCTGGTTTTAAACACAGGGAAACAACAGATCTTGATGGTAGGTGTTGTCCAGCTCTGGATCCGACTCAAGTATACTTTGTGGCTTTGGATTTTGCTATAATTAATTTTAAAATGTAAAGTTCTGTGCTACATTTCCTCCTCCATAAGCATGCCCAGCTCCCACTGAAATCAGTGTGAGTTTATGAAGCTGAGAATGTAGTGATGCCTTAGGTTTTAACTTTTATATTTTTC
>VZTD01003252.1:613377-719229 GCA_013397725.1 Rhagologus leucostigma
TAATTGGAGAATTAACCCTGATATGCAAATGGAAATGCAAACTTACAAAAGTGTGAAGAACCGGTGACCCAATGTCCATCTTGTGTGGAGGCTTTTGACTGCCCAGGGTGTACCTTTGAAGGCCCTTCTATAAATACCTACTTTTATTCTCTTATTTTTGTCTAGCCTCTGTTTTTAGGTGGCCACCTCAAGGCATCAGCAGAACATGGCTCAATACGTGTTTCAGTAGTTCAGATTGTTTTCCTGTGCAGCATCTATGTATTGCCTCATTTGTATTCATTTTTCCTCTACTCTATGCCTTCCCCAGCTGTTTGATCTGGTGTACAGGGAGGAGACATTGCTAAATGTGATAAAAAGTGTTACCCGGAATGGCCGTTCAATTATCCTCACTGCAGTGCTAGCACTCATCCTGGTTTATCTCTTCTCCATCATTGGCTTCCTCTTCCTGAAAGATGACTTTATCATGGAGGTTGACAGGTTGAAAATCAGGACCCCTGCTGCAGGTATTGTTTTTTATATTAAAATTTGCTTCCGACGTATCCCTTTTTCTGTCTGCCTAACGTAACTTTTCATCTAAGGATATAAAATTTCTTTATTTGTGCCTATGTGAGAGCAGAACTAATTCCATATACCTTAGAACTCAATTAAGTCTCTGTGTAAAATTTAATGTGTATAGGGTTGTTTTAGTCTGGGCTTATTTGTTGAAATACTAAAATCTAACACATTTGATTTATTATATTTGCTTCAGAAACTCTGATAACATTAAAAAAAAATCTGTATTTCCTAATTATGGGGAAAAGCAGCTCAAAGTGGATTGTATTGGTTTTCATCCCACCTTAAAAGCAGCTCACAGTAATTTCTGTGTACTGTATGAGGCATGTGATCTTAACATGTTCAGCAGCTGTATTCACTTCACTGCTTTTTAAGCTTCATCCAGCAGAAATTTATTACGGAATCCACCCTTCTACTGATAGGAGCATCTTTTAAATTCGGTGTGTATTTCATGATCATCATCATTAGTGTCTAATCCTGGCTTCAGTAAAGTCATTTGGAGGTTTGGAACCAGTTTTAAAAAGGCCAGGATTTCAGCTTGCTGGAATGAGAGGCTTTAGCAAAGCGAATAGAGAGTTACAAACTTGCTTTTCTAGAAAAGAGCCAGGTCTGATCTGTTGAGAGCTTTGTGTGTGCTGCCAACCAGCCTGCTGGGAGCATGGGCAGGGGAGTAACTGGCTGCAGAGAAATACCTGAGAATAGCTGGTGATTAAATTCCTAGAGGCATGATTTTCCCCAATGCTGAGCTCTTCAGACCTGTACACAAGCACAAAACTGGCAGGACCCAGCCGGGGCTGTGTGCATTCAGTGTTTGCCAGCCTTTTCCTGAAGTTGTTTTTTCAGGATTTAAAGATCACAAACAAGGCAAAGGTCATTCAAGACTCATGGGCCTGGTGTACTTCTGCAGCTGGTTCGAAACCATAGGAAAAAAAAAAGAACCTGACAGGTTTCTTTAACGTACCATAATTTTTTAAATTTTTTTTTTGCCGCTGATCATCCATTAGGGGCTAAATTGGTTTATATTTGACTTACCATTCATTTTTGGGACAGAACTTAAGGTGTGAAGTCTCACTTTGAAAGGTAGTTGTGACCATCTTAATAAAAGAGGCTACACATAGCTCTGGTCTGATCCAGGGCAGCAGCTCCTGTGTGTTTGTGTTGCTTCTGTTGAGCTCTTGGCAGATTTTTGTGGTGTGGGTATGTTCTTGCTGGCTTCATACATTGCCATTTCTGATCAAAAACTCATCAAGAAAATATGCTGACTGCATTTTGATGGAACATTATGCTTCCCAGGACAAGTGCTTAAAATTTTTTCTGTATAAAGTAGCAGAAAGAGTAAGTCAGAGTGCATGTTTTCTGCATTACATATACTGTCTTAGGCTGTTATTTTGTTGTATAGTTTTGCCTTCATTTTTTTCTCCTTAAACCTTTTTATATCTCTAATTTGAAATGCAGAAAATTGTTGGAGGTGCACAAGATAAAATTGGTTTGATAAAATCAAGCTGATGTACACATTTACCACTTTGGGAATGTTAAATTAGTGTTTTACACAAACCCATACATATTTACAAATGAGTACCAAACTGTGTTATAATCCTTGAAAACCCTTAAATATTCTACATTCAGGATAACTGAACATCAGCTTGGTGTCCTTCTTGTCAGCTTTTGTGAATAATTTATCTAATGGTTTTTAAAACTGACATTATTTTCATATCTGACAGTTGTTTCTTGCTTTGAATATGTTTTGTTCTCACCAGAAGCAGCCGCATTTGATGTAGATTCATTAATTTCAGGAGATGAAATAGGAATAGCTGTGATATACAGTAAATATAAAACTGTGGTTTTGTTCATTGTGATTGCTTTGAGCTGTTGAGGCAGACTCTTTTGAGGAGGGAGGAATTGCTGGTGTAATTTGTTCTGCTTTTTCTTCTTAACTCTCCAACCCAGTGATTCGCTCCTAGAAAATAATGATTTAAAACTTAACATCAATGTCGTACCTGTCTTTTTGTCAACATCCCGCTTTTTCCACAGGTATTGGTGAAGTTCCCACTACAACCCTGACATCAATGATGGGAGCCTGTGCAAAAGAGAACTGTTCCACGAGCATCCCACCTCTTAACCCTGGTTAGTACAGAAGTTCCCTCAGACGGGTGATCACTTAGAACCGAGGGATCTGTGGAAATGTCCAAGGCCAGGCTGGATGGGGCTCTGAGCAGCCTGGTCTAGTGGAAGGTATCCCTGCCCGTGGCAGAGGGTTGGAATGAGACGATCTTTAAGGTCCCTTCCAACCCAAACCACTCTGTGACACTCTGATTTGTGTGTTGCTGTTGCAGGGGCTTCTGCCTGTGTGAGAAGTGACAATCATTGTTGTGAGTCAGAAGTGCTCAACTTCTGCAAGGCTTGGAGCTTAGTTGGCAGCTTTGCTGTTAATGGGAGTGCTTCCCACACCTGATTTCCAAATGCACTGACATTAATTTTGTTACTAAAAGAGCTTGCTGAATCATTATGCTTGAACCTACAGGTTGCTTCTTGCCAAGTGAGTTAGCTGGGAGAAGAAGCTTGCTGCTTGTCTGCAGCATCCTCACCTGCACACCCTGAGCCACTGTTAGATCCAGTTAGGGCCACAGAAATTCATTTTCATGGCACAGCATATCCATCAGCAAGCTTTTGGGTATTTTTTCTACATGCATCTGGGCCAAGGCTGTTTTGTAGCCAGAAGACCTAAGAACCCATATCCAGGCCCACGTGTCTGTCACCCACGCTTTCCGTGTCTGGTTGAGGTGGCTGGTCTTTCACTGCAGGTATTAAGTTTGGTTTGATGTGTCGTGGCCTTTGCAGTGGAGGTGTGTGCACAGTGGATGGTCTGCAGGCTTAAAATATTTATTTTTGCCACAGTTGCCTGTGGTTGCTGGGGGCTGAAACTGAGGGCATAAATGGTCCCTTCCTGTGTGCCAAGATAATGTTGTTTCATAAGCTTTATTCTTCCCCTACTAATTTTTGAGTTTCTAGGATCAAAGGCTTCAGGGAGAGGGCTATAAAAGCAGGCTTTTTCTCCCCAGCTGGTGTGTAAACAGGCCTCATAAACAACATGGGAAGCTGTCTGGCTAGATAGAGAAAACAGTCTAAGAGCTATTGGCAAAGCTGCTGCATTCAAAGAGTAATCAATCAGTCAAAGAGATGCAGTGTGGCTTTTGCCAAGCTCTTTAAATGATAGAAATCTCACATTTCTCATTGTTTGGGTACTGCTCCTTTAAAATCAAACCATAATGAAAGAGGGCTGTACAAAACATCTAAGTGCACTCTTACTTAATCTTGAAGAAATTTCATTTATCCAGTACCATTAAAACCCACCAACATTCAGCAAGAACAGTTTTGCTCACCTTAGCCACGTGGTGAAAAGAATTGTTCTACTTTCTGTCTTTTGGGATGGATTTCCCCTCTGGCAAAAGTGTAAGTGTGGTGGAACACAAAGGCATGAGATCACCATCCCTGGAAGTGTTCAAAAGGTGTGGGGATGGGGCGCTTGGGATGTGGTTCAGTGGTGAACATGGCAGGGTTAGGTGAGTGGTTGGACTTGGCCTCAGAGGTCTTTTCCAGCTTTAATGGTGCTGTGATTCTATGAGATTTGGGGAGTTTCACACTGTAGCACCAGAGAAGTCCACAGCTGTGTTTGGGAAAGAGAAAATGTTCTCAGTGGCATCTCAGGTCCCGAGTGAGACATGAATTACGTTGCTTTTCAGATCAGATCACTGCTGATCGTTTCTTCTGATGGGACTCTGCTGCTTCCTTGGGTTTCAGTGGTGGAGCTTGTGCTCAGTCATTGCTCTGACTGGTAAGGGAGTTCCCTGGGAGCCAGTGTTCTGTGCCCAGAGAGCCTCCCCTCTCTGCAGCCTGCTGCTCATGGCTGCTCTGGGCTGTCCGCATAAAAATACTTCACCTCATCTGCCTCGGAGTCTCCCTCTCTCCACTCCAAAGACATTTCCATATCACTTAAGTCTATGCCTGGTGAAGTGCCTAATCACTTAAAGGAACTTGACGTCCTACAGTATCTCCTCATCCTCTGTAGCCCATAAAGACCTGTGCAAGAAAGGTGCACAGACACCTTTTTGTAAAAGGGACATTTCCAAAGACTCATTCCACTGCCAGGCCTGGTCCTGCTCTGTGCGAGTTCTGCTGGATCCATGTGGACACAGGCGTGTCTCACCTGATGTGCTTGTGTGGCCCAAGTAGCTGTGGGCCATCAGATGAGGATTTTTGAAGTAAATCTTCCTATTATCCCCTGCCCGTGATTAACATTGTGGGGTGGGCTTAGTGCTTAATTGTCTTTGCCTTTGAATTCAATTTAATCAGAAGACAGCCTGCCTAATGCTGTCCAGACCCTCACCAGCCACTCTCCAGGGTGGAACTGCTCGCAAATAAACCCCCCCAAACCTCAACTGGTGTCAGTAATGGGTCCTTAACAACAATCCACTCTACAGATCCACTCCTTTCTTTCAAGTACAGGCATAGTTGGTGACTAGAGGGGCTGAGCCTGCGCTGTGAATACTGTTGAGCATTGAAGACAGAACAGCTGAGGCGGAACACGTGCCTGTAGGGTTGCCTGGCTCCCAGGTTGAAGGCAGCTCTTTTTGCTGCACATCTGGGAGTGGAAATAGAACAGAAAAAACAACGTCTGTACGCTCCCCACAGCCTACATTGCTGCACTAGAGGTTTCTGCCAACTTTGGGCTGTCTGGTTCTTTGGCAAAGATCTTGCAACCTGAGCTTGCTTTTCTGGGAGCTTTTCTGAGATGCTGCCGCTCTGTGTTGCAAGATGTGCAGGTGATGTATCTTGTTTCTCTGAAGCCTGGCTTGCTCTGAACTAGCATCTCCTGGACAGGGGGAGTTGGGTGTTAGGGCTGCTGGTAGATAATTCCCTCTCCAGTTCATAGCCCTGGTTCACCTGAATCTGCTCATCTGCTGCTTCTGGCACCTGAGTCTGGTCTTGTGAACAGTGAAAATAGTGTAGTTACCCAAAGGAAATAGAAGCTGTGGCTTTTTTCAAGGCTTTTAATTTATTTTGTGGATGGTCTCCTTCTCAAGCGCACCTCCAAAAAAAAAGATGGAGTATTGTTTGAAAGGAGGGAATAATGGCAGGATACAACAGCAAAGATTAGTTGGTATGAAAAACATCACTGTGCTAGTAAAAAAAATATAGATATGACAGGATAAAAAAGGTTTCTTGTTTCAATCCTTTCAGAGTCAATATTTAAGCAGTTATTTTTAAGGCCAGGATTATTTGTGGGACTAGTGTGTATAATGACCATATAGTTTAATAGGAAAGTCTGTCCTGATGTCTGCTTTTGCTTTTCTTTTTACTCAAAGTTCCTTCGGTAGGGAGTTGTTTCTCTTTTGATTTGCCTGTGGAGCAGAAGCAGTGGTGGCAAAAGCAGCAGACACCAGCGCTGTCCTGCCCGTCCCAGCCGGGATGCCTGCACCGCAGTTTGGGAACCCAAATCCAAAATTAAATTTAAATCCAAATTGCTTGTCTGCAATGTGAGTGCTTGCAGTCAACTCAATGTATCAGAATCTATCTCAGTGCCCCAGATGTGGTGGTTTGGGGCTGTTAAATATGTGTTTCAGTCAACTCTCACAGCGGGACGTTATTTATTAAACTATGTTACAATGAGTGCACAGAGCAAACCGAGTGTGAATCGCTGCCTTCCCCGCCTAAGCAAGAGTGTCCCTAAAGAGAAAGGAAGGCAGGAGGAATGGCAATCACGGCCCTGACCCTTCAGCCCAAGCCAGCAGGACACAGGGAACAGCTCAAGCAGGGCTCTTCAAAGGGAGGCTGTGGACGCAGGGAGCGTGTGGTGGGAGGGACTCTGGCCAAGGCGGACAAAGTCCCCCCGGGGCTGGTGTTCCAGCCCAGCTCCTCTGCACGTTCAAATATCTCCTGCACAATAGTACCCTCTGTGGCTCGGCCAAAAGCACGCAGCAGCTCTGCAGCACAGATAAGAACAGGATCCAAGTTTTCAAGCTGAGGTCAGGGAGAGCCTTTCATTTAATGTCTGTCAGACCTGTGCTTGGGCACGTGTGCTGGTGGAAAGATCATGGACAGATTGACTCGAACAAAAGCCAGCCCCTCCTTATTGGTTTGAAATGCTAACATGACTTGGCTTGTGCACGACTAGGTAGAGGAATGATTTCACAGGAAGACAATCCCTTTACAAATGTGCTTCTAATTCTCTGTTTATATTGCTTCTTGTCTGTGCTGCGTTTTTAGGGGGCCCACTGGAAAAGCAGTGGGAGGACTGCAAGGAGAAGGGGTGCTCCCATGAGCAGAGATGGCAGCTCTGGGTCATTAACAGCTCTGGTGGGAGCCCTGCTTGTGATTTTCTCCGTCTCTCTTCAGGCTAAGTGTGCCTGATGTGCCTAAGTATGTCCCCGGCAGCGATGTGCACATGGATGGGGATGATCAATGAGGTTCTGGATGAGAAATATGAGAGGCAGATGTGTCTTGCAGTTGCTTTCTCTAACACAGAATTGTAGCTTTGTTTGATGAGTGGTTGTTTGATGCTGTGGTTCCTGTTTGCAGGTGAAGAAGAGGAGGATGGAATAGAAAGGACCTGTGACACCTTGCTCATGTGCATTGTGACTGTGTTAAACCAAGGCCTGCGGAATGGTGGTGGTGTGGGAGACGTGCTCAGAAAGCCTTCCAAAGATGTGAGTGTTTTGGCTGAGGAAATGCATTACTCCCTGTGCATCTCATGAATGCCAAAGTCAATTTTTGGAGGTTATAGACAGTGTTTGTATCTAGTCTGGTCTCATGTCACACAGTTGATTTATCCATGTAGTTTTTAGATCCCAGATGGGATATTTAATGGGAAGAGCTAAGCTTGGTGCGATGATGATAACTTGAAGAAAGGATCTCTAGGTAGTTGTTTGCCACTTCTGGAAAAATGCAGAATATCATAACCTTCAAAGCTCTGCTAAGAAGTCAGCCCTGGGAGGCACATCTGGAGTGCTGTGTTCATCTCTGGGCTCCTCAGGACACGAGGGACAGAGAGCTTCTGGAGCAGGGCCAGCAGAGGCTGCGGATATGGAGCATCTCTGACAGGGAAAGGCTGAGGGAGCTGGGGCTGTTCAGCCTCGAGAGGAGCCCCAGCTGAGAGGGGCCCTGAGCCCTGGGTGTCCCTGTGTGCAGGGAGGGCTCCGAGCAGGGCCCAGGCTCTGCTCCGGGGGGCCCAGCAATGGCACCAGAGGAACGGGCAGGGACTGATCCCAGGAAGTTCCCGCTGAACATTTTAGCTTACACTGAGCATGGTATCTGCCCTGGAATGGGTCCTGTCGTTTACTTGTACTCAACCAGCATGAAGGTCAAAACAGAATTTCATATATTGTGGCGTATTTTCTTTTTCAGAAGTTTCCTCAAAAATTCAGTTCATTTAAGGACTTCTCTTAATATTTGGGTGTTTTCATGCATTTTTATTTAGGTTCAAAAAGAACATAACAAAAGGCAATCTAGCGGCACTTTGGTTGATGAGCCACACCATATGTGTCATAAATAAATTCAGGATAAAGCAGGATCTCAGCAGGGCTTGCAAGAGTCCAGAGACAACTCGAATCTGGATGGAAGAGCTTCCTGTGCTGGTAGTAGGAGTCTATATCCTATCTCACACACTGGGAGGTTCTGCAGGAGCCAAAATTTATCCCCAATGGAGTCTGTAAGCACTTACAGACTTTGGAAGTGACCCTTTGAAATTGACCCTTGCCACTTAGCAGCTCTTTAATGCTAATTACATTGAAGCACTCCACAAAGGGAGTGCTACTATCCCATGAATGTGTGGGAAAGTTGAGCAATTGGGTGACTTCAGGTCTCTATCATGGTGAAGAAAAGGACTTGGGTTTTATGCCTCCGTACACATGGATAGTCCCTCCCTAGTCCTGTGAGTGAGGCTAGCAGAATTTGGCATATGAAAAGAAAGATCTGTGGCTTTGCTTGAGCTAATGTGAAAATGTTTAATATTTTAGAGTTGTGCTATTTTTATACCTTTTTGCAACCTTGTTATTGCAGGAGCCCTTGTTCGCTGCACGAGTTGTTTATGATCTTCTGTTTTACTTCATTGTCATAATTATTGTTCTCAACCTGATCTTTGGAGTCATCATTGATACATTTGCTGACCTCAGGAGTGAAAAGCAGAAAAAGGAGGAGATACTAAAGACAACCTGTTTTATCTGTGGTAGGTGTTACTGATCTGTTGAGATATTTGAGGGAGAAAGCAGTGAAAATGAACTATTCCTCAATAAATAAAGCTTGGACCCCAGGCGTGGTTATCTTCTACAAGGAAAGTCTGTAAAAATGCCGGAGTTTGATTCCAAATTTATTCCCTCTCCGTAGGAAAAATATGTGGTTTATGAATCAAAAGGTAGCTTTGCTGAGAGGTGGCTTCACAGTCTCCACCCAGAATCCGAGGCAGAAGAGCCGTGTCTCACGCTTCCATCGTCACCGCTAATGGAGATGGGGCAGCCGCTGACTCTGTTTCACAGAGCGTGCTGCAGATGAAAGTGCAGCTCCTATTTCACAGCACAGGGCATTCCAGAAGGGGAGCATCGGCAAGAACTGCCGATTTCGGAAGGTGATACGAAGCAGAGAACAAAAGAATTTGATGGAAATCATCCCCACAAAGCCCACGGATAAATCACACTTACTCTGAAGTGCACTCACAAAGAGGGACAGGCCTTCACTCCCCGGGGGTCTTCAGAAATACCTGCTTTTTTGTAGGCTGGGTGCTGTTTCCATGGTTGTACTGACAGGGCTGAATGCTGTGCAGAGCACAACATATCTTTAGTGTCTGTGGACAGGAAATCCAGGGAGGAGAGTAGAAACATGGAGGCAAACATTGGTGATTCCTTTCCTTCCTCACTTCTGGTGTTCTTCTTCAGCGATCTGGCCCATTACAGGGAAAAAATCCAAAAAATTGCTTACGACCGCAGCTCTGTAAAGACTGTGTGACGACAGAGCTGCAGAGGCTCACCCTCTCTGCCAGGTTTAAGCCCACAAACAATCCCACTGAAGCTTAAGTGGGACTGTTTATGTGCTTGATGCTAAAAGTGTGCATAAATCTTTGGAAGATCAGGACCTGGACTGCACACTGTGTGCTTCTCAGTATACATCTAGAAAGAGCCAGAGCCAACACTTGTAAAGCACTTTATAGCCCTCAGCATAGAAGGCAGTGTAAAACTGTAACATATTTATTATATTGTTATTGTTATTAAGAGGAAATATCACAAAAGAGAATAAATGCTGCGTTGAAAGACTTCTGTCGGGAATGCCTTCTGGCCTGGTATTTCTTGCCTGGCAGTTATGGCTTTTAAATTAAGATCCTTCAAATTTATGGTCCTTTAAATTAAGTTAGGTTCCTTTCTCTAACATATTTAACAGATTTGCGTATTTTTATGTTGAAGTTTATTTTTTGGCTTTATGTTCTTCTTTTTGCAGGACTGGAGAGAGACAAATTTGATAACAAGACCGTTTCGTTTGAGGAGCATATAAAGGCAGAACACAACATGTGGCATTATTTGTACTTTATAGTTCTTGTCAAAGTTAAAGATCCAACTGAATACACTGGCCCGGAGAGCTACGTGGCACAAATGATTGTGGTAAGTCAATTTGGGCATGTGCTTTATGCAACTGAGAGATGCTCCTTGCAGCTAGGGCAGAGAATATCTTTCTTTTCCCCTCTCTCTGAACAATAGGAGGCATCGATCTGTATTTTTAAAGATCTTTTCACATGTCTTCGTCTGCAACAAAACCTGGTCTTAAACATAATGAAAAAGATGAAGGTGCAGGCCGCAGTCTCCAGTTTGGTGTCGGTGCTCTCATGCTCTGTGGGTTCTGCTGCCTCATTAGCCAAAGCTGGGGCAGGAGAGCATGCATCATAACATCTGCTGCTGCTCCGGCTTTGTCCAGTGTCTCTGGGCTGCTGTCCAGAAGAATAACATCTCCTGCTGAACACTGAAACGCAGGGTCAGTGCTCAGGGCTGGTGCTTTTCTCCTATGGCTGCTCTGAACAAGCTAGTGAAAAGACCAAGCAGAGCAGCCACAGGGATTTGAAGAGCCACAGAAACTGCCTTGTGAGGCAGTGAGAGTACTTGGATTCAGAGAGAGAAATGTGATGACACTGGGCCAGAGAGGTGTTTGATTACGTTTTGTTTCCAGCCTGCTGCCGCCGAAGAGTGTTCGTTCTGGTGAGTGAGAAGGATGGATTATCAAGGCTGCTTGGCTTGGGGCTTCATTTTTGAGGAATGCTGCCTGCCTGCTGGGATATTCTGGTGCAGCATTTTCTTCCCGTGGACTTGCTGGCAGGTATTGCACTGCTCAGGGCCTGTGCCAGGCTCTGTGGTTGCAGAGCTGGCATATGTCTGAATCCCAGAGGAGGCTGTAACCAAATGCGCATCAGGCTTTGCTGTTTATGCATTCCTGGAGCCACATTTCTTATCAAGGCTATCTCTCTGTTATCCCTCATCAGGCTTTTGATTGGACGTACTACCCAGCCTCATTACTGAGGTGCTGGGTGGCCTTTTAGTCCCCAGTTTAGCCAAGGGGAAGATTCTTCTCCTTTCACTTCAGCTGTCGTCAGGTCAGGCGCCAGGTTTCAATCGATCCCAGCTCCTTTCTGCCTTGTCAGTGCAGAAAGCTGGGTCATTTGTCCTGCCTTCAGATGGGTGTTCAGGATAGCTGGGCTGACTCACCTTTCTCACTCCACTGAGAGCCTAAATGGTTAGTTCAGACAAGATGCCTACCTGGGAGCAGGCTAAAGTTAGAGCTGACTCCCAAGCACTGTGCAGGCTTACGCAGAGCTTACCTTGAAGAACTCAGGTTAGTGGAAATGGTTGTGTTTAGACAGGAGCGTGTGCTTGATTGCTGCATTTAAATTGAGCTTTTGTAAGTGCTGTTGCCTCTAGAAGGGAAGGTGCTGTGGCAGGTGATGGGAATTCAGTGCTCAGGTACAGAGGAACAGCCTATTTCCCTCAATTTTGAACCATCAGCCTCATTGCCCAGCTCAAGGTGTTTGTACTGTAGGCAGTGATGGGTCTACACTTCTGCAGAGTGGTGGGTGAGGTAGAAAACCTAAAACAAATCCTTGTAGACTCTGTTGCATTACAAGAAATTCTTCATAGTGGCAAGTTGTCCTGTTACACATGGAAATATTTAAGCTTATCTCAGAAATACAGTTTAATTTGTGGAATCAGACTCTGGGGCCTGTCTCATTTGTTCATTCCTCCTCTTCCTCTCCTTGCAATGTTTGTGAGATTTTAAACTTTGTGGTATGTATGTTAAGTATTAATGTTTAATTCCAAGAGATGCATTAATATTCATAGTAAGTGTATTCATTCTGTGGCAGCAGTGGTTTGACTTTTCTGATGTGTAATTCACTAATGTATTTTACCTCTGCATAAATGGCTGGAACTCCTGTTTGAATATCTAAAATACTAACAGAAAAGCACCAAAAACTCACCTGACCTCAAGCACTGAACTGATTTTTCAAAGCCCCTGTTGCTCTCTGGCAGAGCGCTGGTTGTTTAAGTGGTTAGCAGTAATCCAGATTTTGGGATTATTAAACTCTCTTTTTCCATGAGTATATATAAAGTTAAAGATTATTTTGGATGATGGAGAGGTACTTATGGACCTAGAAGTGTAAAGCTTACATGGAATGAAAGTGAATGGTGGAGTGGGAGGAAAAAGGAGAAATAAATGTTTGAACAAACTACAAGTGTCTGGTATGAGATAAGTAGTTGTGTCTTTGTGTAGTTTAAATTCCTAGTATGAAAACCAGGGAAGATGTGCTGCATAGCAGAAGCAATTGGAACTTCTTAAGTGAACAAAAAAAGGACAGTTTCTCATGGAGCTGGAGAATTTACTGTATATCACATGCTACAAGGAATACTAAGAAATTAAAGAAAATAATCTGACTGGAGGAATGAAGTATGATATTTGACTGGAAGAAGAGATTTCAAGATACAGCTTTGCTCAGGACCAAAAGAAGAGTCAAAAGGAAAACTCTCAGAGGCAGTTTTGCAGCTGTCAAACATATGAGCTGCTGTAGCAAATGTGTTTGGTGTGTCCCAAACACAGCCTGATAGTAATGAATTACACCACAGGCACGTGAGATGTGCTACATTCCATGCACTAATTAAGCCTGAGTATGGCTTTTGTCGTGAAGAAAGAGAGAGAAGCTGATTCAGACTCTGTGACAGCCTGAAAACTGAGTGACTGTCCTTGTGATGCTTGGAGAGGTGACCAAGTCCTGGGTAAGACAGCACATCCTGGTTAAGATCTGGCAGAAAAGAGGCTTGAAATTAACCTTTCACAAGGGGCTTGCCAGTGGAATTGACTCATTGCTGAAAAAGGCTTGTTGGGGGTGTATGAGGTTGCAGGAAATATTTATAAATGTAGGGTGGTTGGAATAGCAGGGCAGTGTCAGGACTTTGAAAAGGACGAGGTGGAATGAGATTTTATATATCATACTATACAGAATATGGCTAAAAAAGTGCTGTGAATCATACTCCTGGAAGAACTCTCTTCGTGCTATTAGTTTTTGTAATGATTAGGAATGCCTTCTACGGCTGCTTCTGTAGCTTTAATGGATTCTGTGGAATTTAATGGAATTCTGTGTTTTCACAGCCAGATCGCTTAAAGAGAACTTCTACCCAAATCCAGTCTTCAAGGCTCAGATCTATCCTTAATACACATCGGTCAAAATTTTGGAGCATGCCGTAGTAACTTTAATAGAAAGTAGAGTTTAGCTCCAAGTATCATCCTCACTACCCCTACAACTGCAGTGCAGAACCAATTTATTATTTGCATTTGCCTACTCCTGCCTTGCAAAGTATTGCAAAAAGTAACATTGGAATAATTATCAGTATTAACTAAGCACCAGGAAAAGCATCAATTTCTGAAAGTCTCTTTTCTCCATTGCCCAGCCTCGTCAGAGCCCCCAAAATATGACTGTCTACTTTGTGACTCTCAGTCTTTTCTATATATCATTTGTCCAGCAAACAGTGAAGCATCTGGTTTGAAGGCTTTCTGATAGCACAACAGATAAAAGAACCAGGAATGCCATGGTTTCCTTGTTTTGGAATAGTGTTTGAAAGGCTGGGTGCCAAAATGGATGGGAGTTATTTACACGCCATAGCTCACTTCTCAAGAAGGGGAAAGAAACACGTGGATGAAGGTGTACACACCCCACACTCAAATGCAAGATTCTTGCACGTTTCCAAGTTCACTTGTATTTCTGTTCCAGGCGTGGTTTGTTTCAAGGCATTCCCATTATCTTGCATGTCTCTGGCCTCAGAAGACCTTGGGGCAGAGCACTTCTTTTGCTTTCTTGCTCTGGACTGTGGACATTGTCTCTGCAAACTCCTGATGTTCCCTCTGATTTTGATTTTCCCAGCAGCTCCGTGTTTGCTTCAGCTTAGCATACTGCTCTGAGCGGTGGTAGAAGCAGTCAGGAGCTATCCAGATTTCATAAAGAAAGATAATAATTTTTCTGGGTTTTTGTCTTTTTAGAAAAAAGCATCAAGCATAAAATGTATTCTAAAGCAACATGGAGTTTTTACACCTCAAGTTTTATGGAGATATTGGTGGGAATAAAGCATGTCAGCTCTTCCAGCGCTGCCCTTTCTTCTTGCACACTATCTTTTATCAGTTATTGGGTGAAATATTAATGAATATTAAGGCAGGGCACTAGGTTTTATTATTTGTTTGCTCTCCAGGCCTCTTTTATGAAGTCAGACAAGTATTATACAATATCTGAAGAGACAGAAACTTTGAGAAGCTGGCTGCGTGCCTTGTGTTTGCACTGAGAACCTGCATGAATGATTCCCCTATTGAATTTTCATTCCTGTAGAGAAAACCCTGGTTATCTAACCCATTTGACCAGAAACACCATCCCTAGCAAACCCAGAGATGCACATAACTTGTATTACACTGATACAGCGATCTTTGAATGTTCCATACATCCATTTGTCAGAGGAGACAGTTTAATGTGATAACTGGAACAATGAAGGTTAATGTCCAAACTTTTATACTTTGCTTTTCAGAGGTGTGATTTGTACACACATATTTCACCTGAGCCTTGGTAGCTGTAAATAGATATACGGAGGTTAAAAAAAAAGGACATGATTAGCTACTGGATTTTTTGCAGCTCAACAGAGCTATGAATTAGCCTATGATTTGTACCTCCATTCATTTGCAAAATTAAAAGGCTATTGGCATAGTAATTAAATTAATTATTTTGCCCATTGGAAGAATGAAAGACCTTAGCAAAGGAAGCCCTGAAAGTTTCATTCTCGCGTGCTCTGTCCACAGTTCTTAGCAAGTTTCGTAATGGCTTTTATCAGCATTAGTGCTACCTGTCATAACTACATAATCACAGCACCTAATTATATTATTACTTATTTACCCTAATTATGTAATTGGATGTAATTGGTGCAATTATGTAACTCCTCAGTCGGCTGAAAAATGCTCTAAAACAAGCCTGTGCTCATAAGAGTAAAGGATACTGCTGTGAATTGGACCATCTCTCTAAAGCAAGGCAATCTTTGCTGGGAAATTAAAGGTTCTGTTCTCCTGTTCTCCATTATGGTCATTGGGACCATGAACCTTTTATTCCCATCAATGTGTCAGGGAGGAAGCAGTAGAGGCAGGTTGAGCAACACCAGCCTGAAATTCTGAACAACTGTCCTCTGATTCAGTTATTTTAAAAGCACTTTTGTGGCACAGCAATGACCTGGCATTGGTCGTGTGACAAAATATTTTAATTGCTTTATTTTAAATATATTGAAGGTGTCAGCTTTCTTTTCATTATTATTTTTCTTTTAAATTATTAAATAAAAGAGGTATTTAGCCATGTCACGAGGAAAAATGCATTCTCCTTTTGAAACATTCTGATTGTTTTGCTTGCTGTTTTTAAATAGTGAAGTTTGAAAATTCAGCTGAATTTAATGCTCCTTTGAGCTGGTGTTGTTGTTTCTGTTGTTCCTACCTCCAGCCTCATGGTTTTGCCTTCTTTTTCTATTAGATACCCAGAAGTGGGTGTTAGATTGAAAAGCGGCGCTGGGAATAATGCCAAATGAGCCATTGAGAAGCCTCACAATAGTTGTCATTCTGCCCACGCTGTGTGCTGGGCAGTGCCAGCCCTTTTCCCTCTGCATCCTCCTCTCTCCTGCCTCGCTGCCCTGCGCTTTGCTGTGTTCCCACCTCGGGAGGGGAGGTGTGATGTGAGCCATGGCAGCTCCTGGCTGCTCCCAGGGGTCAGGTCGTGGCCAGAGCCGCTCCATGAGGCTGTGACCCCCTGGTACAGGAGCAGGGCGAGGGGACAAGCTCCCTCCCGGAGCCAGAGCTGCTTGCGTACGGCCCTTGGCACGCCCCGCAAAGGGTTTTTTTTTCATCTTAGCCAACCCCAGCAAACGTAGCTGACTGTCAAAACAGCCAAGGTGTGAGCCAAGGGCGCCTATGGAGCCCGACAGCTGTGGGTCAGGAGGCTGCCTGCCCGTCCCCTCACACCTTGGGAGAGGTTGCTCCAGGGTTACTCAGTGAGCAAAAGGCGTTTCACCGATGCCAGACCCTGGTGTGCCCCCTTGATGTCTGACAGAGTCAGTGGCCATCCCCAAGCAGACCACGTGGAGCTTCTAGGGGAGGCAGCTCCGAGGGAAATTCAGGCAGGAGGGGTGGAGACAGTGAAAAAGCTCTGTACAGAAAGGGGAAGGGCATGCTGACAGCCTGGGGGTTTGTGGAACAAGCTGTTCTTTACTGCTGTCGATTTTTGTCGAAGAATGTAATAAAATAATATGTACTAAGAGGGCTGTTGACCTCTGCTCTTAAAATAAAGCTTCTTTGGAGAAGGAAGAAAAAAAGTTCTGACATCCAAAATTCTTCTATTCTGTTATCCATCACCCTTTTGAATTTTGGAGGTAAAAGTTTTCTCTGCTAGTTCAGTAGATATTCTTATTACATCCAAGGATCACAAAACACTGTATGGGTAGAGCGAATGACCTAAAGCAGAGAAATGTCAATCCAAGGTAGCATGAATGCTGCAGAATTGGCACTTGGGATCTCAGGAAGACACTCCGTGTGCTTTTCACATGCACTCTGGTGATTCATCCCAGACAATTCCAGGAGTTTCCTCCCCCAGATGTCCACCAGACCCTTCTGCCGCAGTGAGAGCAGAGGGGGGAGGACCAGGGACGTGTTTGTTCGCTCCTGAGCCGCTGCAGTTCACAGCCCAGAGTACTAATGTGAAAATTGATGGCCACTGAAGTCACGCCAGTCTGAACTGCAGTGGTTGAGGAGAAGACATGGCACTGTTTCTGCTGCCTCTGTATAGGTGGGATAATATCAGCAGGGTGAAGGGGCACCAGCTGATCGGGGTGACCCCTTCAGCTGCTGCAGCTGAATCTGCCAGGGGTGGTGAGCTGCAGCTCCTAAACTGGCTCACTATAAATAAACTGTATTTTTGAGGCTTCTTTATTATCATAAATTCTAGTTCAACGTGAACTTTCTGATCTGGCAACTCACAGGCTTGAAAATCCTTACAGGACTCGTGCACACAAATGTTGTGCTGGAGTGGGGCATGGAGTTTATAGCTTTTGGGAAGCTAATAATGCTCCCATTGTTAGGGCTGGGTTATTTTACTTTTTAAGACTGGCTTTGCTCCAAAAACTAGCAGATGTTATCGAAGCCAAACTTGCAAGGATGAGATGTATGTACATATCATTAAGCAATGCAACTTTTTCTTAATTACTTTTAAAAGGCTGATACGATGCATGTCACGTTATGAGTAATTACTTACCATGGCAGTAACACCGAGAGCACAAAAGCCGGCTGCTAAATAAGATCTGAGGTCTCGCAGACAGGCTCATTTCCTAGGAAATGCAGTGTTGGTTTCGTCTGCAGTTGGGTTTTCATAAAATAAGCAATTAAAGAAATACGCCTAAATAGATGATTTACGGCTCCCATTTTTTTGTTGTGCTCAAAATAGGAGAGCGAGTGAGAACGCGGCTCTCTGTGTCCTTCCACGTGGACACGGGCCCTGTGGGGAGTCCAGGGCTTTGGATTAGGTGCACCAGGTCCCAGAGAAAGTCCTTTTTCTGCATCAAGGCCTGCCCCGTATCCTCAGAGGATCTCAGAGTGATCACTATTGGCTGATACAGTCATTAAAATAGAGCTGAAACTGGGCTTTGCACAGGTCCAACAACTGCTTGGGTATATGAGGGGAGGTCCCTCTACCCTCATATATCCAAGTGTTATCCAGGTTTTACATGTACGGAATAAATTGAGGCACTGTTCTTTCTGCTGCTAGGTATTGAGTTATTTTTCTGTTGTTGCTTTTCGTGTTGCTCAAAAATGATGTTCATTTCTGTGGGAAGACCATTGCTATTTTTGCTTCTCTGTACAATTTTGCCTCTACGCTATTATCTCATTAAAGTGCTGAACACCTCCCTCTCCACTTCATAAAATAAGCAATCACAGTAACGTGCCTAATTAGCTTCTTTCCTGCTCGTTTGTGTTTCTCAAAGCATGAAAAGTTAGCATCACGTGACGACTTTGCATCTTTGCAGAAAGCTCCTATTCTTCAAGAGAGCTGAGCATCTTCTTTTCTACTTGAAGGGCTGTGCATCTTCCAGCAATGGGCTCTTTGGTCTGCCAGAAATAATTTAGTTGGCCTGCTTGGCTCAGTGATGCGTGAGACGGGGGTAAATAAAGGGAAAGGTGGGCTTCATTTGGTACCTCCTTGCAAAAGCTTGAGGTTTCAGTGGTTTTATGTTTATGCACATCCTTTTCAGACAGGCAAAATTAATTATCCTGCTGCTGCTTGAACGGGAAGCCATGGATCTGATCCTGCTTCCTTGGAAATGATGCCATTTGCTGGAGCAGGAGAAAGCTTGGTATCAAGCGCAGGTGCTGCAGCACAGGCAGGTTTGCTGTGTGCAGTGAGGGGATGGTGATGACCTTCGCCCCCAGCTGACTCGGGGAGGGAATGGCCGTGGCACAGAACCCTTGTCTCTGCTCAGCCCCTCGCATTCTTGTTAACTTCTAAAGCACCAACACAACCCTGTCTATTCCCCTCTTTCCTTTGAAATCACTGCTGTGTACACAGCTGTGATGTCATTTCAAGTTGCAGAGTGGAGCCTAAAACTCCTCAGAAGTATATTCATTGATATTTGGGTGTTTTTCCCCCCTGAGAACCAGAACCAGGGGTTTGATGCTACCCAGACCTAGATTTTTTGGCGCCTGTGATATTGTGGCTCGCTTGTAAGCTTAGCTTGATTTCCTCTGTATTTTCAAGGTTTGGCCACCTGTCTATGTAGGCTTCAAAGATTTTGCTACGAAGATGGGTTCTGCCTTGATAAAACAGTGTAGTCACAGCCTCCTTGTCCTTCTTCCCACTTCTTCTCGTTCAATTTGCAAATTAAAATAAATTAGCTGAGTTGGGTTCCTGTTTGCTTGCTTGCTGCTGGCCTTAAAAACTCAAGGAGGGGTCTGGACACGAGGCTCTGTTCCTTGAAACTTGCACATCCTCAGGAGCAGGGAGTGGAGGTGTTCCAGCTGGAGCGCCCTCGAGCTGAGCAGCGCTGCTGGCAGGACACGGGCTGCGGTTCTCTGCTGGAATCCACTCTCGCCTTGACCTGCCAGAGACTGGAGCTGTTAACTTTCCAGGCAGCCTGCAAAAGCCATCTTTTATCCTTTTGTTAAAGAAGGCTGTGGCTTGAGATGGATCTGTGTGTGGGCAGACCTTTAGTCTGTGATTCCAAGTGATGGAAAGGCTCTCCAAGGCACTGGATAGGCACCTACTGTTGCACTTAAAACTCTGGCAGTGACAGAGCCCCAATTCTCCTGGGACTGACTGCACAGGGCTTTGCCAGTGAAAGCTGGACCTTAACTGGGATCACAGCTAGTGATAAGCAGTTGAACCCCAGAGGAACAATGTGATGAGCAGATCCCGAAACATGTCAACTGAATTCATTTGATTTTGCTCGATGGGGGAAGCAACAGACACAAAACACTTCAGTGCTGTTTGAGAATATTATTACAACATTTGAAAACAATTATTGCTCTTTGTATTACGGTGGTACTAAGCCTCTGGCTGCTTGAATGGGAAAGAGACTGAAAAATTGTCCACAGCCAAGGCAGATAACTGCAGATGCTGAGGAAGGGAAGGGCTGCGGGGTTCCCCAAAGACATGAGGGCAGTCAGTAAAAGAATAGGGAGATGAGTTTGTTGTCTTACCAGGAACTCCATTTAAAAGTAAATAGGCCTAAAATTGTTGGGACTCGAAACACAGCAGTGAGATTCTGCAAGATGCAAACCAGGGAAAGGCTACCAAAAATGCAGTTCTGCTTCTGACCTATCACAGTGCAGAGAGAGCAAGATTTGGGGGAATTTGATGCAACACTGGTGGGAGCTTGATTTACAAGGTGCTACAGATATGATGAAGTTACTTTGCTGAATCTGTCATGGGAGGAAAAATCCACTGGCCCGTATTACTCTGCATGGATAGGTTTCTGAATTTGTGTAACTTTGGTCTCATTGTGCCATTTATCTTTTGGGATCAGCTTTATGAGATTTGTGTCAGGCTTTTCTATTTGGTTGCAAGGCTGCTTTGCAGAATCTTCTCTCTTGTTTGTGTGGTGGATGTGTGTATGATAAAAAGCTAAGATTGCATCATCTTTAATAGAAGAGAAGATGTATAGCCTAAAGAAATCAGATTAGTTGTAGAGAAAGAAATCAATCAGGTTGGCAAATTGCATCTGTGGGACAAAGTGCAAAATGTTTGTTTCATACAGTATTTATTGAACAAATTTGTTGAGAAGATGGTTAAAAATGCTCTACAAGAAAAAAAGATGGGAACCATTTTGTTCAACTTAAATGACATTGATGTATTTTTTACATCGTGAATTCTTGCAATATTACCAACAACAATCCCTGATAAAGTACTTTACACAATTGCCTCACAAGGCATTTTGAGATAAAAGTATATATCGGAGATTGTAAATTGGCTGCATCCAATTTATATATAATGGAACCCACTACAGCCATCCTCCAAAATTCAATAGATCAGGAATCACATTACACTTCTGTGAGTTTGGGCTAGTAGGAGCTCTAAAGAGCCTCCAAAACAAACAGGCAACTTTAAATCATGTTTAATGAGCCCTATGTATTTTATATACATGTGATTAAAATGTTTTGTTTCTGTTTTTCATTTTGCTGGGTGTTGCTGAAGGAAAATCTTAAGTTCAGGCCTGTGAAACTGATCATCTGCTTGTTCTCAAGAGAAAATTCAGTTTAACAGAACAGAGCAAACCATTTAAAATGCTGGACTGGGAAAAAAAAAAGAAAAAGCAGATCTGTACAGAGGATCCATTTTAACATTTCCTAGCAAAAGCACTAAATGAAAATGTAGTACAGGCAGATAAAGGGTCGTGAAGTACCATGCTGTTTTTTTCTTTTATTGATCTATGCCTGCAGCCTTGAAAACAACCCACAGTAGACACAAACCTGAACGAGTAGAGGCCCCAGTTTTGCTGGTTCTCACCTATTTCCTGAAGGGAATAAAAGTGCTTTGTGCTTCCATCCCAGGGGACAGGTGCAGTCAGATCTGTGGGCTCTGCTGCAGTCAGATCTGCCATGGGGCCAGTCCTTGGCCATCAGGCCTGCACGGGCAAGGAGTTGTTCTTGCTGTGCAGAGGAATCCACAGGCAAGCCTTTGAGCAGAGCGAGGGGTCAGAGAGCAGGTTGACAGTAGGTTGATAGTGTTCAAGCCCTTAGGGCTGGAATGTGGCCATTGCTTGGTGTTGTTTTCTCAAGAGATGCTTCACAGAGAAACTGAGATCTTAATCCCCTCCTCTGAGTGGTACTCGAGTATGTGCATTTATGATCTTCCAGGTCTTTTCCAACCTTAATGATTCCATGATTTTGTGTGTGTGCATGATTATATCATTGCTTAAGAAAACTGTTCTGCATGGTGGTAAGTCACTAATTCTTACTAATTTTCAAAGAAAGTGTTGTTCTTTCAGTTGTCCTTTCATACTGCCCCATGTGCAAAATACATCAGAGTGAAAATGGGCCTGAAGCAGGAACATTCAGATCAGGATTCAAAATGCCTCGGCTCTGGCAGGATCCTAAACCAGAACAATTGCGCTGCAATCAGCGGAGCTCTGCCTGTGTAAAGCTGAGAACAAGGTCAAGTCCTGAGCCTCTGAAAAACGAGTCTCCAGCTGAGTCTTTGTATTTCCCAAAGATTCTGTTACACCAAATTGAAGCTAAAGCCAGGAAATGGACGGCACTTGCAAAACACAAGGTGACAGGACCAGAGAATTAAAGCTAAATGTGAAAAAAACCCCCACAACATAAATTTCAACAAATATGCCCTTGAATCTTGAATATGCCCCTAGCTACAAAAGCTAGGAAGTAGAGGTCATAGTTTGGAGTTTACCGTGGAGTTAGACCCTGATCCATTGGATCAAACCGGCAGGCACATTGACAAAAGCAGGTCAAAGTTTGTGGTGTCCTCACCAGCTGGATGGTACCTATGTGTCTAAGGAGGAGACATCATCTGTGGCCTGGTACTGCAGGGTACGTTTACATTGCAGTGGGATTTGTGCCGCTGGCTTTTGTCTGGAGTTCAGTGTCTGGAGTGTGCTGCTGGCATGTTTTGTGAAGGAAAATCAGTTAAAAGAGGAATGGGACAAGCGGGGGCTTCAGCCTGCTGGTGCGAGCAGTGTGGGAGTGGGAACGGCAAGGGGCCGGAGAGGCATCGGAGTTCTGGTCTCTCTAAACAAAGCCAATGGGAAGCAGCGGCGCTGCTGCCGGGCTCGGTGGGGTCCTGGCCCACAAACCAACGGTGAACTCACTGAAATGCTGCGGGGAGCAGCAGGGGAAGCAGAGGGAGGAACAGGTTAGAGCTGGAGGCATTTTGGTGGGGGAGCTGGAGCTGTGTGGGCAGCTCAGCCCCTCTGCTGTGGCAGGGCTGCCCTGGGTGGCGCTGGGGGAGCCGGGCCTGTGGGGTTCCACAGGAGCACCCCAGGCACTGCCCAGTGCGAGGGCACACACAGAGACCTGCCACATTCCCCTGCACACGGGCTGCCCTGGCTGAGCTTCCCACACGGACACAGCTGGAACTGAACCAGAGCCTCCCAGGCTGCCACTACAAGGTCCTTTCTTTAAGGACATGTGCGCTTAATGTCAGAATATTGAAACCATACGCACGTGAATCAAGTTAGTAAGCCGGTGATTCATTGCTGTTTCAAACCTCTATCTAGCCACAGTAAATTTCTGCTCGGTAGTGACAGTCTGTGTCCACATGCAGGCTATGATTTACAGTTCTGTGTTTTGTATCAACAACATCTGTTTAACAAAAGAAGGAAAAAAAGCCAAGAACACTTATTTTCTAACCTCTGTACCAGATGTTTCATTATGCACAAGATCCAGGGATTATATCAGAAATAATTTAATTATTTTAAATGAATAATCTGAAGTGTTTTTCCTAAAGTATGTCTCGTAACCACTAACAACATGAAAACAGAGGAATGTGGAAAAATAAACTCATGTTTTACACAAATCTATAATTGTATCTATTTTAAGGGAGCAAATATTACAGACCAGATCATAGCTTTTGATGGGAGTGTTGGGATTCTTGAAGATTTGCACAGGACGGTATCAATTATCAAGGTTATGAGGGAGATAAGGTGGCAGAGAGCAATTGAACAGAAGGAAGCAAGAGCTGAGAAATGAGCCATGGGGAGGGGACAATACGAGAAGCAAATGTCTTGCAGGAGAGCGGCGCTGGGGTGGGACACAAGCCGAGGCTCTTCAAGCCCACAGGAGTAGTGCCATGGCTCTCCCGTGAGTCCCCTGTGGTCCCTGCACGCCTGCAGATCCCCGGGTTCCACCCGGACAGTGGCTGGAACGTGCCATCTCAGAGACAAAGCTGCTTAGTTTGGTTTCTACTTTCCACCTTGCAGGGCAGAGTTGCTGAAGTGGGAGCCCTTCCCGTGTGGCTGCTCTCTGGCTGCTGCAGCCCGGGTCAGGGTGGCCTTTTCCTCTCTAGGGACACGCTGTGACTCACGGACCTGCTGTTGGCACGTGGCTTGCCCACAACAGCGGTGTGAGAGCATGTTCGAACTTACGGCCCTGACTGGAAAAAATTACTTTCATGATCGTTTCCATCTTTTGGAGGTAAATGCCAAGTCCCTTAGGTGTGTTTGATAAGCAGAAATATTGTGGTGCTTGTCCTTTATGGAGCTTCAATTTGAGTGTCGAAACTGCCCCATAGAGCATCAGAGAAAATTCTTCGCAATTTGGGGTTTATTGTCATTCCTCGCCATAATTTTTGCAGGGGTATCATAGGTGGGAATGCTGATACAGAAACAGTGAGACATTTATAACTGCCTGGCCTGGATATCAGTCTTGAAGAACTCACAGTTACTCAGAATTACGGTGATAGATTCTGTTGCAGCCCTCGAAAACATTCAGCCAAGTTAAAATGAAAGTAAATGCATCAATGACACTGCTACAGCAGACTGCGGGTCTGTGTTGTGGTTTCAACCTTCTTTCCGGGGGTAACAGGTTTTTCTATTTTTCTGTGAGCTGTGGGAGCTGTAGCATGTATCAATCCAGTGTAGACCCAGCCAAACCTATTCGTTTTCTCATTGCATAAAGATTTATATGTAATTGCCAAGGTTTATTTTTATTTTCTTTGAATTACTGTTGTGGATGCGTATAGATGCATAACAATTCCTAATTTCCCTCCCTATATTCTTGTACGGCACAGATTGCTTATCAAATACAGTCTTAACATTAAAGTGTCAAACAGGATTTGCAGAAAGCTATTTGGGTTTGTAGTTTAGGATGAACGTTTATCAAATTGTGGATTAGCTGAATCATGCACTGAACCAAATTATTATTGTCTGTGATTAAATCACGAAGTGGTTATTGCCCTGTGTCATCTAAAGCACACGATAGCTTAAATCTTTAAAATCCCTTTTTTAAGGTGGCTATAGGAGCTACATAACTCCGGAGTTTTAGGACCAGACTCTGTCCCTAGACAAAAAAATAATAGCTTTTGAAAGGTCATTTGGACTGATCCCTCTCTGCTTATATGGGCAGCATATTGGGGAAGGGAATGGATGGATTTATTTGCATTTCAGACATACAGAATAGTTCTCAGTAAACAGATCTCTTTGTACCCAGCACTGAAGAATTTATTCAAGGTGCTGGCCAAGAAAAGGCGAGTGCACTGTTTGTTCTTGTGCCTGAAAGGGCAGGGGCTGCCTGCTGAAGAGCAATGATGCCCAGTTTGTTTGCCCTCGTGCTGAGGGCACAGAGGACTGGCAGTGCCACTCCTCAGCCCTGGAGGCCACGGGATGACCAGCGGGGTCTCTCCTCAGCACCAGTGCAGCAGTTTTACCACCCCAGTGGGCACTTGAGGGGCTACAGTCTCTCTAACGAGGCTCAGTCTTCCTAAAGCTGTAGGAGCCTTTTTGGGGGGCTGCTGCTGTGGTTGCTGCGTGCCCACAAAGGTGTGTTCCAGGACAGCCCAGTGCAGCACGTGAAGGCGCTGGTAGCAAACCTTCCTGCTGATTGATGTCCATGCTCCTCTTGTGCACCCTTCAGCAACCATCTAGCTGAGGAGCAGGAGGGCTTCCAGCACCCCTGTTTTCTCAGCCTTGCTCTTAGGGCACAGCCCTCGCGGTGACAGTCACCAGTGAGAGAAGGATCCTTGCGGAACCGTGGGCTGGGGGACACGGAGGCCGCTCCCCTGCCCTGGTGCAAGTGGGGCAGGTCAGAGCCCAGGAGGAGTCATGAGCAGTAATCACCGCTTTTCTTGGTGAACAGATACGAGGGAAGTCCTGAAAGGGCTTGTTTGCATGTTGCAACAAGGGGTCACGGGGTGGAAAGGGCTGAGAGTCACTGCATTAGAGCGTGCTGGAGGAATGAGAGTACAGCTGACGGCGGCGTGGCACTCGCAGCCCATGGCAGTAGCACTGGCTGAAAGTATGCATTAGGCTGCCTTTGCTCCTCTACTTCATCTCCCTTGTCCTACTCTTTGACCTATTTTCTCTCACTGTTATCTAGTAATCTATTTTTTAAAGGCTCAGCCCAGTCTTTCCTGCTGGTTGCAGCTGATCCATCTCGCTGCTAGCCTGCGAAACCAGCACCTCCTAAAGAAATATCCCTTTGCCAATTACTCCGAAGGCATGGATTCAGCTCAGCGTGAGAGCTTGATTGAAGCCAGTTGGCTGTGCCAACAGGACGGGGATGGCTCAAGAGAGGCTTCGTACAAAGTATAGAAACTCCAAACAGATTTCTTCAGTCTTTTCTCCATCCATGCTCAACCGGAGCCAGCAAAGTCAGAAAAATGGCAATATTTTACCAAAGGGAGGACTTATTCCACAGCTCTGCCATCGCCCTGGAAAGCCCACAGAAGGGAAGGAGAGAGCTGCACAGAAAACTGCAGGAGGCAGACGCAGACTTTTGCTCTGAGCCCGCCTCTCCGAGATGGAGGGTTTGAGGTTTTTCAGCGAGCGCAAGGAGCAAATCCTCTAAGCCCTGTGATTTCTCAGGCATGTGCCCTCGCCGTGGGCACCTCGAGTACGTGTACCCAGAGCACTTGCACAGAGGTCTGGCCCTGGGGGAGCCGTGCCTGCGGCTGGAGCCCCACCAACCGAGGGGGAGGACGGAGGGAGCGAGCGTGCTGGATCGCCACACCAAATGTCTGCTCTGCTCGTGTGCAGTCTCTCTGGCCCGCAGCCTTTTGGCTCACCCCACCTGCCTTTTTTCCCTTTTTTTTCCTTTCCCCCAGCTGAACTGGCGGAGAGGAGGCTGCAGCTCCTTTCTGTCCCTGCAGCTTTCCTGTCTGGCTGACGCTGTGCCCTGGACACAGATGTCTGCTTAAATATGGATCCTGCGAGGCACAAGTTATGCTTGCGGGAAGAGTGTGGAGCAGGAAGATGCTGTGATCCGTAGGTGGGCTGTGAATTGCTGCCGTCCTGTGCAAGAATGAAATAACAATAACAACTGACAACATACTGCCTTAAACCGTGGTTGTTTAGAAAGAAGATTTCAGTACATTTTCACAATTAATTATTTGTCCAGGCAGCTACTTCGTTTAAAAGTGTCCCGTCCACATAGCTCACCCTCTGTGAGCTCATTAATGCTCGAGCTGTGTCACCTCAGGCTAACCTGGTGGCTGTTGATTGAGTCCCGTGACAGCTGTTTGCAGAGGTTTGCCCTACTCCCTGCCAGCAGCCTGCCTTCCTCCTCCAAATTGCCTCTCAGTTCCAGGCAGGGTTCAAATTTCTGAGTGAACGCTATCCTGGGCAAAATGGTTGGATTTCTAAGAGTAATGGGTCAGGTGTGACAGATAACATCCTGCACACCCCCCAGGAGTGCTCCTGCACGTTACAGCTTGAAGGTGTTGGTCAAGGTGAACCCTGGACCAAGCCCATAAACATTTAAGTCCCAGAACAAATGTTTGGGGTTGTACAAACATGTTAATGACCTCCAGTTAATTGGCAAGCAATTACCTTGAAGTAAAAATAGCTTTCCCATTGCTGAGCAGTCACAAGAGTGCATGTCCCCCCATGAACACCAAAATTTTTGGCCATGAGGAGCCTTGTCCAGCTTGCCTTCTGGATCCTGGCAGGTTTGTGATCAAAAGTTTGTTGTCCCCAGCACCGATTGCTGTTTGTTTGTGGTATAGACTCAGCAAACAGAGCTGTCTGCCAAAGCTAATTTTCATGCTGCCCTTTAATAAAGTTCTGCAGTTTATAATGCAGTGAAAAAGTAAGATCATATCGACTGGCAAAAGTGTGCGGTTCAGCAAGGGAAAGTACCTGCTGTGTGCACTATAAAGGAACTATCAGTGAAAGCTAGATAAGTATTTTTAACCTAAAGAGAGCTTGGCAGGCTATAATGTGTCTCCTCCTGAATTTTGAATCTTTCTGATCCTTTGCATGACAAAAATACACAGCTGGAATGATTTCACTGGATGTGTATTGCAGCTGAGAACTGAGAGGCCTGCACCTAACACAGCTCTTGGGACTCTGAGTGGGACCTGTGGGCAGGTGTTTGACCTGTTGCCTCTCTGCCACCTACAAAAGTCAGCAGCATCTTTTCCTGAGGTCTCCAGTCCGTGCAAACCATCAGCTTCTCTTAGAACTTGGATTAAGTCCTTGCTTGATCCTCCACAATACTTTGGGGAAAAAAAGGCCCAGATTTTCCTGATCTGTAACTAAATCCACACCTGAGTTTCTTTCCTGGAAGAGATTATCACAGCATTTCTAGGAAGGCAAAAACTGGGCACACGTGAATGAGCGGAGTCTGTCGCTGAAGTCCCGTGACACTGGGGCTCGTGGTGGCTGAGATGAGCTGGCACATGGTGCAGGGTGGTTCCAGCTGCAGAGCCACATCTGCTCCCTGTGCTCCACAGTGTCATGTGGCAGCGGGTGAGGTGCTTGCTGCGTGTTCCATGCCTGTCTCCAGCTGCTCCCAGCCATCCCTCTCTCCAGGCGGTGTAATGTCATGCCGAGGAGGAGGGAAGCAGGTGACACTGGGAGCCTCAGGACAGCCAGGATGTCTGGCATCCGCACGGATTCCTCTGGATGCTGCAGTGTGGTGCAGGGTCAGTCCACAAAAATCTTTCCAAAGCAGCCGGCGGTCTCTGCCTTGTGTCCTGGAGGAGTGAGGGAGTGGCAGATGGAAAAAACAAAACTAGCAAAGCGCATTTCACAATCCTGGCAGCAGTACTCGGCCAACAGAGGAACCACAATGATGGAGTCTCAGATTGCTCTCCCTGTGCAGCCTGGCTTTAGGAACTTTGGTGTTGTTGTGAGGCTTGAAAGGGCTCCTGTTCCCTCAGCTGGCTCCTATGGCCTTGCATTTGGTATCCTCAGGTGCTTCAAGCAAGAGGAGCTGTAATGGGTGCAGATACCAGAGCTTTCCAGGAAACATTCAGGTACAAGTGCAGCTCTGTTCACTGTAGCTGCCTTGAATTAGAGTTCTGTGCCTGTAGTGGCAGACAAATTTGCTGGAAAACATTTTGCAAAAAAAAAGAAAAAAAAAAAAAGAGGCATCGATCCAGAAAGGCACTGGGCACAAACTAATCTTAGTATAAATGAGTACACCTGTGCTCGACAGCAGGCACGTGATGAATGCTCTGCTAGATCCTAGCCAAAATAAATTTAAAATAAATATCGGTGCATACTGGTGGAAGATGAATGCTGGTCTTGTAAGCAGGAATGCATGTGGCAGAAACAGGAGCCTCCCGCTCCGTGTGTCAGCTGGGGATATCCGCAGGGAGGGTCACGTGCGCTCCTCTCGAGCTCACCAGCAGAGCTGGTGAAAACAGGTTTTGATTTGAATGAGTTATGACCCATTGAAAATGGCATCATGCGTAACCACAGTAAATTGTCATAATGAGATCACGAGGCTCGAGAAGTGAGCGGCGAGCAAAGAGGCCTCGTTCCACCAGCGCCCACGGCTGACAGCCTCGAGCTGCAAAATGCAACCTGGGGGCATGCTCCAGCTCCCTGGGCATCTTTGTTGATGTAGTGACAGGACCAGGGGTTGCACAGCCGGACATAATTCATTGGAAGTTTTGAGTTAAAAAGCAGAAAAAAAGCTAAAATTCATACAGATTTGCATTTAGTCTTATCCAGGGTAACAGAGGGGACTGGGCTGACAAACATGAATGCTGTAAGTGCTGCCATGCTTACCCAGGCTTAGCTTGGTTGTTTCTAAATCATGCTGCTGCAGGAGGGGAGGGTTTGGTGGTCAGGGCAGAGCACTACAGAGTTGAAAGGAAATCTTCCTGGAAGCACGATGAAGCACGATAAAGCCTTGGTGTATCCCCAGCTCACAGCTCTGCTGGGCCAGCCCTCCTGGACCCTGCTCAGGCACGGCTGCCCTGGGCTGCCCAGCTGTAAATGCTGCAGAATCATCACTGCCTTGACTATTTTCGTAGGAAAAACAGAGGCAAAAGCTAAGACTATGATCAGTTTGATGGACTTAAAACTTTACTAAATACCTGGACAACATAAGTAGCAGACCTCCTGCCTTCCAGGTGTCTTGTAGGTGGACTTTTGGAAAGCGCTCCTTTCCATTCCTCCCAATACAGTGCTATTTGTGTGGGGCCATTCGCAGCTCAGGGGACTGGAAGAAGCACACTTTAGCTCATTCTGCTTCTCTTCTCAAGTTATCAAGTGCACGTGTCCAGAGAGGCGCATTGCAAACCCCGTGGGCATGGCCCAGCCACATCTTCCCGCTGCCTGCGAGGTGCAGGGCAGAGGTGCGTGCATGTAACGCACTGCCCGCTGCAGGACCTGTTCTGTTCCCTTTGCCTCAGGGCAAAGCAGCTTGCTCTCCACATGGCTGCCACTCCTCCTAGTCTTGCACCCTTCCTTCTCCATCTGTTAAGCTCTGCACACAAATATCTGTGCCCCTGAGCCATGGAGACAATTTGGGCTCGTGCAGATAGGCAGCACCTTCCTGACTCATACCATCTGTTTACAGTGGTTTTGTCATGGCTGAATTCATAGCCTGAGTCCATGGATAAAGGAACACCCAGCTCAGTGCTGTTCCATGCAGTGCAGGCTAGCCCTTGGCCGTGGGCTTGTGCTTGCATTTATCCAAGATACACAGTCTGAACAGCATATTGAAGCCTAAGCTGTTCCCAGGACCTCACATCTCCTGTTGTGGGCAGCTGGATCCAGGTCTTTCTGCTCTTCCAGTAGAAGTGCTTGAGGCTGATCTGGAAGGCTCTTGTCTTGTTTTCCTGGTGTTGGCTCGCTGACATTGCTGCAAGGACAGCCGAAATAGATGGAGACCAGCCAAGCTGAAGAGACAGAGGGGAAATGTGTCCCTGCATACACTTAAGAGCAAAGCACGGGGAGCACTGAGGCTTTCCCAGGGCTGGTGTACCAGAGGAGTCTTCCCAGTGGGGGCATTTCTGCCTGCCAGAGCCACAGATGAATGTGCCAACACTGCCCACACTGCAATACAGGTGCAGCTGCAGGGAACCCAGATTTTCCAGTTGGAACCTTCTCTGTAGCTATAGAGAACCAAGACTAAAACTGCTCGTTTGAAATACTTTCTGAATTTACTGCTTAAGCTCACTTGCTGTGTGTCACCCACTGAGCTGAAGTCCTTCTGAGCTTTCATTCTCTAGTCTCAGCTTAGTGGCCATGCATAAACCCCTACTAACATGGCTAATTTTTCTAATACCCGTGTAGGAGAAGAATTTGGACTGGTTCCCTCGGATGAGAGCCATGTCTCTGGTTAGCAATGAAGGCGACAGTGAGCAAAACGAAATCAGGAACCTGCAAGAGAGGCTGGAGTCAACCATGAGCCTTGTAAAACAGCTTTCCAGTCAGCTGGCTGAGCTCAAGGAACAGGTAAGTGCCCTGTGTGGGTAGCAAAGTGAGCACGTGTGGGTGAAGGCGCTGTCTTCCATCAGGGCGCAGTCAGGACGGTGTTACAAAAGAGACCTTTGTCTCAGGAAGGTTTTATCTTTCCCTCCAGCAAGCTTTCTGGGTAGATACACTGATAGGGGTTTGGAGTGAAATTGTACTCTGTTAGCAACAACAGAGATCAGGTAAGGAGAAAAGCCGAGGGGGAATTAGTCATGAAATGGTCCCGGTGAGTGTGCGAGGACAGAGGGGAAACTGCAGAAGGGATGAGGGGCTGTGAAAGTGCTGTAGTGTCAGGAATAGCTGCATACTGATGGCAGCCCGGAGGAAAAAAGCCTTCTCTGTCTGGCCCTTGGGTTTTTCCCCCACTAAGAACATCAGTGGTGCCCTTGTGAAAACAATTTGCAGAGCCTGTTGCTTTGCTCGTGTCACCCTTGTGTTGGTGCCCCTCCTGCAGCTTCCGCTTCTCTCCTGTGGGGAGCACAAGCTGCTGGCCTCCCTTAAAGCCTCCCTTAAAACCTCCCTTAAAGCCCTGCTCCTGCCCACACTGCCCGGTGTGTTTGCTCTCCCTTCAGGATCAAAAGGCCAGCTCCTTTTTTGCTACAGGTGCTGGTCACCTCTGCTTTGCTCATTACAGTTTCAGAAAAGCATCTGTGTGTTTTCTTTATGGGAAGCACTCCAGTGGCATTGACAGAGTTGTCTAATTATTCTCCTTCAAATCCCTCCTTAAAACTTTTCCCTGTGAAAAAGCCAACAAAGGTTTAGGCTGGATGTGCTGAGACCATTGCTTATTGTGCTTACCTACACCATCCTGGTGGGATTTTTTTCATCTCCCTCTGGCTGAATCTGTTCTCTCCTGGCTTAAATTTAAACTCTGTGTGGCTGGGGCCATCTTTTAGCTCTGTGATTCTCCGGCACCAAGTGCAAATGCTGACCCTCTGCAGGGCTACACAACACAATAGCAGCACAAATAATACTCTGTAAGACCTGCTGGGGGATAAGAATAATGTGTAAATGAGAATAAAATGTCCATACTTTGCAGGAAACAGATCTCCCACTTCAAAGACATCCCTTACTTGTAATTTTCTATGCTGAAGAAAAGAATTCCACTCCCTGTTGTTTTGCTTATATGTATCTTGCTCTGTGACTGCTAAATAATAGTAAAAAGAAAAAAAAATCTCAACTCGTCTCTCTGCCTTTCCACCTTAGATGACAGAACAAAGGAAGAATAAGCAGAGGCTGGGCTTTCTTGGATCAAACACACCCCATGTGAATCATCACATGCCACCACCCTGATACCACGGGGAGAAGCCGTGACTAGCCTTTCATCAGTATTCCTGCTTTATTATAGAATAAAAAACTGAGATTGAGAGGAGTGAACAGTGCCTATTGTTACAAAGTTAAAAACAACCAAGTGCCAAGATGTTAAGTGGTTTAGCTCTGGGAACAATTTGTAGCTGTTTTTCATGGTTCAGAGGGACCACAACCTAGAATGTGAGCGATACAAGGCAGCTCGTTTGTATTCCCTGCCTGGCCCGGCTCGGCTGCGCTCGGCTCTGCGGCTCCACGGCTCCAGGGGTGGCTGGGACAGAGGCCGGGACAGAGGCCGGGACAGCGTTCGGCCATGTCCTGGTAGCCCACTTCTCCCCGGAGCGCTGGCAGAACCGAGCTGAGCAGAAGAAGGAGAGGTGTTTATTAAGGCAAGCACGACAGCCTGGCTCAGAATCAATAAGTCGTCTCTGGCTCACTTGCCAAATAGCAACATTAGTCATATTTGCTTGGCATTTACTATTTTTTAATTACCGTAAATATGTCAGTCCATAAGCGGTGATGTTGCTTCAAGTAACTTCTACTAGGAGGGAAAGGGGAGAAACCTCAAAAGACTGGGGCAAGAAAAAAAGAAAAAGGAAAAAATAGGAAAAGAGTTGCAAAGAGAAACATTAACGCTTTTGAATTTTAGCTGTCACCATGCAATTTCTTATTTATAACATGGAGCACAATGGATCTACAGCTGTGGGAATGTTATGCACATAACACTGACAACATAACTGGAAGTGATTTCTTTCTCCTGGCTTCAGATGTTCTCGATTAATGTGGCCGTGAGGTTTCACATATTGAGGAGTTAAACTGTGTTTTAAATTCAAGTTCCAATGGAGGATTCAGGGGGGAAAAAAAATTATACCTGTAGTTTGAAGTGTGCACGGGATTTTATTTTTTAAAAAAACTTAGAAATGTCTTTCTGTACAGAACTGTAATGGTGTCATTACCTTCCATAAACTCATCTTCAGCAAGAGTTGACTTGAGTAAATAAACACCATATTCTGCCAGCTTTCCTCTGAGCTAAAGATGGTTTTGCCTGCCCTCCCTGCTTCCAGAGGTTTGCAGGGAAGCCTGGTGGGGGACAGGGGGGCAATACCAAGAGAAGCTCCTTCCAGCTCTCAGCTGTACGAGAGGCAGCAGCCGAATCACCTGTGCAGGTTTCTGCTCTATCCTGTATTTCTTGGGATGGCTTGAAAGAAAAGTTACAGGGTTTCCACAGAGCCCTAGGGGACTCTTTTAGGAAAAGAATTTGGGGGGCACAAATGGGAGTGGTGTTCTCAGTTCACTTTCATTTTCAGTGGGTTTTGGTTACCAGATTGTCTCGCACTTGAAAATGCACCTCTTGTTACATGGAGTCACTTTTTAAACCAAAATGGTTTTGCAATGATTTTCCCCTGTAAAATTTTCATTTTGTTATAAAAGCCATTTTGATCAAAGGAAAAAATATTATTGGTGTCAATATTTTCCAGTTTCTGCCTGGAGAAATGCTGTTGTCCTGGTTAAGGCACTATTCAAACCAACAGGCCTAGAGTAAAGGGAAGGAAGGGGCATTTCACTCTCTTTATCCCAAATTCAAACCAGTTCTTGAAGCTATTTTTTTCTTTTTTTTTTTGTGGCAGTGATGTGGCTGAGATAAAAGTAATATATTTTAGTAATATATTTGTATATTCTACCACTAAAACATTTCCCGTTGGCTTCAATTGTGTCCTTCAAAAATAGTGTGGAAATCAGAGGTTTGTGTATTTTACTGGAAGAAAATCTCTTTCTGCTGGCCTTAGTCCAGAGAGCACCTGGTTGTGAGAGGTGATGGCCAAAGGAGTTGCCCACAAACATAAAGTCAGCAGTAAGTTGGTGGAGACTCAGACCCTGTAGCTGTATTAATTCAAATTAGTTCATACACTTAATCAGATCTAGTCACAGCTCCTGTTACAACAGCAATTTCCTCTTCCTCACGCGTGTGGTTATAAAACACAAAGCACAGTTCAATTATAAGATAAATTAAACTCTCATTATTTATTGGGGGGTGGGTGGTTGGCTAATACTGGAATTGGCTGGCACTTTTCTTGTTTACACTCAGAAAAAGCAGCTGCACCGCTGCACATCAGGGGAGGTTGCTGCTGCTGGAGCTGGAAGAACTTGAGGCTTGATAGGTTTGTGCCCCGAGCTCAGGGCTGCAGTTGGGTGCTGCTGGTGCTCCCTGTGTCTCACACCCCAGACCACGTCCCCTCGGGCTCAGGAGCCCAGGTCCTGTCTTCAGAAAGGAGAGTTATAGCACCAAAATCGAAGAGAGAACAGATGCTGGTTCGCCTTTGCCACGGTGCCTTTCTGCTGTTCGTAGCTTCCCAGAGAGACCTCCGTGATCAGTAACAGTAGGTGATGCTACTTGCACGGACTGTAAATATATTTCACTGAGAATTTCGACATTTTTGCTGTTTCTTTCAAAACTTAGGCCCTGCCCTGCTCTCATCCATGTGAGCAATCTGTACACTCACACATGGTAAGGCAAACAGGAGACTTCTTGCATGGATAGTGGTTGCAGGGCCAGGCCCCAAGACTTAAAGATTGTGAAATATCCCCATGAATGAGTTTATAACAAAAATCATTGTTTTATACATATATTTATGTGTATATCTTTGTTTAATGCGGCTGGGGTATCCTCTTCCTAGGCAAGTATCATTTACCTTACCTATTTATATGAAATGATTGCAACGAAGTTAAAACATCTAAGAGCCTTTAATGCCTTAGAGAGATTTATAATTATAAGCTCCTTGACAGTTAAAATCTACTTAAGTAAATGTGTCCATTGCTGCTGAATGTAACTTTTAATAAAGTGTGTCATTTTATACACGTCTGACTCATTCTTGGTGCTAAGGCTGGGGGGAAATGTGTGTTCTGGTTTGGGAAACCCAGGCTGGTGGTCGTGGGTGCGGGACAAGGCTGCGGGTGTGCATCCATTCCTTCAGCTGGACAGCCCTGAATGGATGGAGGCTGAACGCAGCAAGGAGAGCGAGGGTTTGTTTTATTTCAGGCACGCGTTGCTCCGTCCGGGATGGTGGATCCAGGAACGCCGCTTTTCCTGGAGGTTGGGTGGCAGCTGGGCACAGGATTTGCTCGAGTGCTCTTTGTTCAGGCCAGGGGAGCCCTGGGTGAAGGTGGGCAGAGGCAGAGATCGTGATGGATTGAGTGCCACAGTGGAGAGGAGCAGGCTCAAGCCAAACAGCCTCAGGGTTTCTACTGCTGCCTGATCTTTTCCAGCCTTTATGACTCCGTGATACTATGATGCAGGCTTCTCTGTGTGAGAATTTTTTGCACTTTTTTTTCCCCTTTCTTTTTTTTTTTCAATGTTTTTAGTGTAACTCTTTCAAGTAGCACATTGAGAGCGAGACCAAGGGCTTTCCCCATTCCTCGGGGTGCAAGAATTGAGAAAGACAAACATCTTAACACTGTGTCTCTCAACTGAGACAACTTGGGCTAAGGGAATCTGTGGTCTTATGAAAAAAGGAAGAGCCCTCTCTACAAACCTGTGGCTGGTAAACTACACCATGCAAGTGCTTCTTTTGTTTTTCCCAGCTGTTTTTTTTACAGATAGTCAATATTAATGAGGAAAAGAATAAGGCCTCTTCTTAGTGAGAAAAAGCCTGCTAATTAATTACTAAGAAAAATCCTATTAAATAGAGCATGCTGTTTCTCCTGTGCACTTGTTCCACCAACTTGCTGAGGTTTTGAGTAGAACTAACTTTCTTTTCTGTTCTCTGGTATGATTTTAAGGTTAAATAGAAAGGAGCTTGTTTACTACTAGGTTTGTTAGATGGTTTTGCAAAAAGGATATCCTAAGAGAAAATGGGGTTTCATGCAGCAAGCTTTCAACCTAAGATTACAGTCAGACTTAAAAAGCCCCCAAACCAGCATTAAGCTTCTAAGCCCAAAGGGGAGCAGTTTCGCATGCAGGACTGAGAACCTAATGCCAAGGCTTTTCTTTTTCAAAATGCTTCCCCCAAGGTACATTTTAATTCAAGAGGTGTTTCAGGGAGTAAACTTCTCCCTTGGCACTGGCTCACGCCGCTGTGGCCTTCAAGTGAATTCTGCTCCTCCCTTTCTACCGTCACTGCTGCTGCTGCTGTGACAAAAGCATGTGCAGGCGAGGATGTTTTCTTTGGAAAGCACATGCTTATTTTCTGGGGAAGGCTGCCAAGTTTATTTTTGAGGGGAGAAAGCTGAGATTTAAGGCTGCTAACGTCTCCACTGTCCCGGGATGCCCGCAGGAGCACGACTCCTGCTTGCAGGTGCCAGTGCTGAACATCCTGAGTTTGCACAAAATCATTCAAAATGCCTCAAAAGGAACGCGGGCTGTGGGGGTTCTAAATGTGCAGTGGGGTATTGCTATCATCAGCTCACACTTGCCATCTCTATTTATATGCTGCACTTTTTCAGGCCGAAGCAGGAAGCTGCAAGGCACAAGACAAGCAGCCTTTCTAACTTTGCTATTTCAACGTGTTTCTCTTGCTGCAAACAGTTGCCTTTCTTGCTGCCAAGAGTTGCCTTTCTTTTTGTACTGGAAGTTTCTTTCTCCATATCTCCACCTTTGTCTGCTGCCACTCAGGTAAGGTGAGAGCTGGGCACGTCCTGGACCACGGGGCGTTACCTGATAAACCAGAGCAATAGGCTAAAATGTGTAGGAGCATGGTCAAGCTGGCGTCCTTATGACTTAATAATTTTGTTTAAATGTTGTAGATCGTCAACATCCAATAACTAACTCAATATAAGCATGAGGTTTTCCTAGCAGCCCTTCTTGTGGTAAATTATCGCACAGTCTTCATCCGCTGATGAAGCAGCCACATGGCCTTTGCCAAGGCAACACACACCCATGTGCAAGGCTGTGGGGCCAACCCAGCCACTGCTTTGTGTGGGCCCTGTCACCATTCAGATTTCGTCCAGATGGCAAGAGCAGCGTGGGGATCCAGTTACAGCCCAAAGGCTCCAATTCCCTTTGTAAGTCACTCCCTTCTGGCCCCCAAAATCTGCAACGTTTATCGGCTTTGTTCCAAATAACACTGAGCTGCCACAAAAACTGTGGATTTAGGGCACATTCTCAGCCTTTCCTGTAATTGCCTTCAACTGGGGTATGTCAATCTGAATCTCACAACCCTCTTCTAGGAGCACTTGCTCCCTTACCAAAGACATAAGGATATTTTTCCTTGCTTCTTGTTCCCTGCCCCGCCAGCATTACAGTATGAAACACCCGGGAAGTGTGTTAACTCAGGCCCTGCTGTAGAGACCCACAGCTGTGTTCAGCAGAGCACAGGACAGCCTTGAAACAGGATTCAAAAAAATCCATTTTCAGTCGTGAGTCGGTGTTGGATGATAGAAGCTGGCTCAGAGTTTGTGTTATTTTTCTTCAAGTCAACTTTTGCTGGCTTTGAGGTTGGTTCCGGCCCATTTGCAGCCCACCGGGGAGCTGCAATGGCGGCTTTACCTGGCACGAAAGCTTTCACCCCAATTTGATAAAGCCAGCAGAATCCCTGGTGCTTCCAAAAACCCCTCCCAGCCCTTCATCTTTCTGTCCTAGGAGCTGAGGGTGTTTGTGCTGAGTGTGACCGTGTGTGGTTTGCGCGCACACAGCCCAGTCTGAGGGTATTTGGGAACACTGGCTCGCAGGAACGGGGACGGGTTGGCTGCGGCCCTAAACAAGCAAAGCTGGTGTGAGCGCTGCCGTCCCATGTGGAATGCAAATCCTGCTGCCTGTGGCAAGGGCTCTGCTGCTGAAGGAGGAGTCAGGAGAGGAGAGTTTGGTTCCTGGAGCTGTCATGGCTCTTCCCGTGCAGGTGTAAACATCTGTCCAGGTCCCTGGTGGTCAGCTGGGATGCGGGAAGATGGTAGCGGGGTATCGTGCACCTAGCCACAGACTGTGAGAGTTGCAAATGTGATGCAATTGTTACAGTGCAGGGAAAGAAAGGGAAGCAAGAAAGTTCAAGGGAGGGTCTCAAGGGTACAAGGAAATGTTGTCAGGGATGGTGATTTTACTGGTGGGATTTACTAAAAGTCTGCTTTTCAGTTACTGTGAAGAATTAGTGTTACCAGAAGTTGGCTGTCCATGACTTTGTCAATCCTGAGTGTCTTTTCAGAAGAGAGGATTCACTGGTCCGGTGAAATCTCCGCTGCTCAGGGTCCTCGGTCTAGGAAATCTGGGGGTTTTTTGCAAGTTTGTCCACAGCACCTCACTTGGGATGAGTGCTCTCTTACATGGTTAGCACAAATCTAAATAAATACAGAAATATAAACCGAGCTGGAAATTTACTGAGTACAAGCTGTCTTGCAAAATTGCCTGTGTTTCCTGGCTCTGGATGGGATGGAAATACCACAAAACTCGCTTCTCTCAGAGTAACGTGATACTTCTGCTTCCGGGCTCAGTGCAAAGCGGGAGGTGGAAGCGTGTTCAAGGGAGGAAAAAGAAAAGCAAAAGCAAATTATAATCAAGCTCATTTTTAACATGGCAAAATCAAACTCTTAATTAGAATGCTCGAAGTGGCCACTGTGATCATCTACTCAAGCGTCTTGCGTAGTGCAGGGCGTAGAGTTTTATCCATCTGCTCCTCTGTGGCACAGAGCTGGGAAAGGGAGCTAACCTGGCCTGGAAGTCTCCGTGGGAACAAGACATGGGGTGTATCTGCCGTCTGGTTCTCATCTGACTCCTCTTCAGCCCAAGTGCTACATCCTGGCCAAACAAACCTGCTTCCCTACAGGCTATGCTGGTTCCCATTTCTCCAGGAGAGGGAAATCCAGTCCAGTGCAATCTAGGGATGCAAAGCTTGTTCTGCAGCACAGGCACTGTAATAACAGGCCGCATGTCTCAGCACATGGCCTGGGGTGGTGGCTGGGGCATTTGGCCACCGAGCCCATTCAGGCAGAGCCGTGCCCATCCCACTCCAGGTCATCACCTCCAAGGCAAGGAGCACCTATGTGAAGTGGTTTCGTGGGCTGAATGTGGTTCTTCTGCACTCACACCAAATCTAGGCAGCTGTGGTGCTGCCAGATCACCTCTTTTTTTCCTTTTTCCTAAAAGGCAGATGCCTTTTACTTTGCCTTGTTTTATTGGTGAGGGCTCCCTTCCCAATAGCCTTCCCTCAGCCAGAGGTTCACAGATGCAGTTTCTCCAGGCAAGTGACAAGTTATCTTTTCCCCATCTGGTGAAATATTTGGAGACAGAAGTTATGTCAGCTAAGGCGGCAGGGAAGGAAACAAAGCTGTGTCCCTGCCGGGACAGCGTGATGTGGCTGTGATACTGCTGTGGCAGGTAATGCCCTCGGTGTGAGCAGCCACACCCTCAGGAGAAGATGGGAATTTAGGGCACTGCACAGCTCCTCCCCCTTGATCCATCCTCCAGCACAGCACCTTCCGCAGGGTGAAACAGGGACATTGACCCAACCTGCCTTTGTCACTGCTGCCCCCTCCAAAGAGAGGAGTGAAGGTCTGTGTCCTCAGCACTGCCAATGTCCCGGGTGTCCCCTCCTGCCTTTGCCAGCAAATGTCCTATTATCAGCATCTTCTGAGAACTGATGGAGACCACACATGTCCTTTCAGCCGGGCCAGCAAGTAACCTTCGGCTAAGTGTGCCCAGGGCTGTTTTGGATCTGGTGATCTGCATTTAGAAATAGTCTCGGTATTTTTAAATGTTGCCTGAAGCCATCTGCTCCCCTCTTCATTTTATGTTTTAATTGTCATTTATAACATATTATATGAGCTATTCAAAATCCAGACAGACACGAGAGGGAAGCGAGTGAGTCCTGAGCTGCAACGCGCGGAAATCTCTGAGTGTCTTCCCTCGGCTTTCCAAGGGCTTGGGGCTGGCACCCCCGTCAAGGGAGCCCGAGTGGCTGCAGCTCTGTGGGATCCTGGCTCTGGGACACATCCCATGCATTCCACGATTGCTGCCAGGGCCAGGGACCTGCTCTTGGCTGGAGCCAGGCAAGCCCCTGACGTCTGCAGGGCTCCTGGTGGCCGCTCTCACAGCCCGGGCACAAGGAGGTCAGCTGATTTTCTCAGGTCACCAGTGCGTGAGCAAATGATTCATCCCAGATTTTCCTGGCTCCTAAACCTTTGCTCAGCCCACAAGGCTGCTTAGTGACTTAGCAGGGCTCTGAGGAAGTCAGCTATAAATTGCAAGCACGCTATGGCCAAATGACTGGCTACGGTGTTTTCCACGTGCCGTTTATGAAGCTAGAGGGGCTGACTCGTGGCTGGGAATTACTGACGGGGGAGGAATGTGAGTTGTTTGATGGAGCAATGGCTTCAGACAAAAAAATAATTTTCTTTGCCCCCTACTTTGTGGCAAAATCTTTCCACCTCTGTCTTTTCTGCCTGACCCCGTGCAGGGCCCTGTGCTGTGACCTTGCGGGTGAGTTGCCTCTTGGAACTAGGACTGGTTTGTCCCGCCTTAGCTCAAATGGCTTTGTGACCAGCCCAGGTCACAAAACCATCGCCTGAGTCCTGCAGCCTCAGCGGGGCAGGATGGCCGAAGGGCACCCTGATGCACCTCAAGGCTGAGTGACACCTCCCAGGAGCACAGATGTCCCAGGTCAGGCTCAGACACAGCTGCACACCAGCACACCAGCGGTGAGAGAGTGGGCATGGATCAACCCACTCAGCCCTGTGGGATAGCTTAAACTCCAGTTAAGACCCTCATCTTTCGGGAATGATGGCTAAATGAGATAACCTGTGCTGGGAAATGTGCTGCTGCTCTTTGGTGACATCTCAGCTTGCTCTGGTGGCACCATGGTGCTGGCAACCATCTGAAACCCAGAAATACTTCCTTTGAGGAGATGCCTCTTGATTTCCTCTTGCTGGTTGTGCAGCCATGGGACCAGTAAGTGCAGATGGGCTGCAAATCCCCCAGGCCAGGCTGGTCTGGCTTCTGAGCATCCTCACAGTATGGGGAGTTATTACCACATTACTCTATTTTAAAAATAATCTGTTGTATTTCAAACATATGGAATAAAGCAGGACACTGAGCATCAAGCTGCCTGAATAAGGATTTCATGGTTTTGGGTTTTTTTCAGGAAATCCCTGGACAACTGAGGGAGTCAGATGCTACAAAGAGAAGAGAAGAGAGGGGGCCCAGATCCAGGCCCCCTCTCAGCCCTGCAATGAGCAGTCCAGGACAGCTGGCACTAATTGGCACTTTCCTTGGCGGCAGATGAAGTGTGGAGGAGACAATGGGGCCTGGGCTGTTTCCTCGTGCCTGGAGGTGATCCCCAGCACTGAGACCGAAGCTCACTGAGAGCACAACGAGGAGAAGCTGCTCCGCCCACAGAAGAAAACCCCAAGTTTGGAGTGTAAGTCCACGTGCACAGGATGTGTGCCCACCACCAGGGCACACCATGGCAAGGCCACGGGCACACAAGAAGAGACACGGAGCTCAGGGCACGGAGCACGCCGTGCTGCTGACCACTGAGCACCAGGGGCGAGACAAAGCTCGTGGTCACGCTGGCTGGCCATGGGCAGCTGGTCAAGCCCATGACTCCCACTGAAACCCTCAGGATCGGGCTTCCCGCAGTGTCTCATGCTGGGAACTCACAGCAGGAGGGTAAATGCCTTCTGAAAAGCTGTTGCTCTGTGCAGTTGCGGTGTTGCTTCATGCAGAGCTGGGAAGAAATGTAAAGCTGTGACACCTGGAATGTGAACAGGCAGCTAGAAAGGACAGGCAAGAGCAGGAAACTTCTTCATAACAGAACATCACTTGGCAAGGAGAGATAAAGGAAATGTAACATTTTTTAAAGAAATGAAATTATCATGTAATTTCTGGATTGCATTATAATGGGGATTTTTGTGTGTATGAGCAGTAATTCCATCAGTACTGCTTTTTTTTTTGTGGAAAGTATATTCATTATCTTAGACTTATCTATTGGCAGCTCAGAGGCACCATTTCCTTTTGAATTTCATGAACGAATTCAAACCGGGGCAGGGGAGAAAAGAGTTTTCCACTTTCCACTTTCCAAAGAGTTCTCCATGGTCAAAAGTGCCCTGAGCTTAAGCTGCACTGAGGCTCCCAGCCAGCTGCAGCAGCGTCCCAGCAGTGTGACATCCAAACCCCCGTGTTTAGGATTACCACCCAGGTTCTCCAAAACTAAAGATATTTTTTAAATTATTTCATGAAATGCAAGCCAAGTAAAATGCGATGATGCTCTCCTTGTTTGTCCCTTGGAGTGGGAACACACAGTTGAGGCTTTGGTCCCTTCCCTCGTCCCTCAACACAAACAGGAGAAGCAGCTGAAGGACTTGGAAGCTGCAAGGATGAAGTGGAGCTCTCGGGCAGTAACCAGAGCCGAGCTGAGGGAAAACAGCTGCGAGCTGGACACCAGCAGTGTCCAGTGCTGTCCTCAGGGGGCGATGGGAGGGGTGGTCCTTCACCTCAGGAGGTCCTCAGCCCTGCCGGTGCCGGGATTTGTCCCCGTGCAGCCCAGCCCGGTGTGGCTGTGCAGTTCTGCTGCAGCTGGAGAACACAGCCTTGTGGGGACGGGGCGGTGGGGAGGGAGAGGTGCTCGGCAGCCCAGCGGGATAACGAGCTCGCAGAATGCAGATGCACGTTTGTGCTGGAGCTCCCACACAGCCACAGCCGCTGGCAGCGCGCAGACAGAGATGTGGAGTCACAGAATCATCGAATAATTTGGGGTGGGAGGCACCTTTAAAGGTCATCCAACCTCCCTGCAATGAGCAGGGACATCTTCAACCAGATCAGGTTGCTCAGAGCCCCATCCAACCTGACCTTAAATGTTTCTGAGGGCGAGGCATCCACCACCTCTTCGGGCAGCCTATTCCTATGTGAAACACCCTCACTGTGAAATACTCCTTCCTTATATCTAATCTAAGTTGACCCTCTTTTGGTTTAAAACCACTACCCCTTGTCCTATTGCTACAGGTCCTGCTAAAAGTCTACCTCTATCTTTCTTATTAAGCGCCCTTTAAATACTGAAAAAGCAGCAATGAGGTCACCCCAAAGCCTTCTCTTCTCCAGGCTGAACAATCCCAGTTCCCTCAGCCCTTCCTCACAGCAGAGCTGCTCCATCCCTCTGATCCCCTTGGTGTCCCTGCTCTGGACTGGCTCCAGCAGCTCCCTGTCCTTCCTGTGCTGGGCCCAGGGCTGGATGCAGCCCTGCAGGGGGGCTCAGCAGAGCGGGGCAGAGGGGCAGAATCCCCCCCTCCCCTGCTGCCCTGGGGCTCTGGGCTCAGCCCAGCACAGGGGGGTTTGGGGGCCAGTGCACATTGCTGGGCCATCCAGCCCCAGAAGCTGATGTCCAGCTGGCATTGGTTTTCTCGGGGCTGGCTCCTGCTTTCACACGTCTTTGCACCTCCCTTTGCAGGGTGGAGACAGGATTTTTGGCAGTTCCATGACTGATGTGTGCCTCCAGGGCACAGCCCAGGACCAGCCTAGCAGCAGGATCTGGCCTGGGCTACACTCAGCTTTACACTGAGCTCTCATTTCCACCCCTCTATACCAATCTTGGCATCTCCGGGGATTTTCCTGTAATAATCCTGTCTATGCCGTTGACTTGGACAATAGTAATTGAGCTTCAAATTTAATTACAGTATGGGAACAAACTGTCACTTGATTGAAGACACTTCTTGACTCTTTATTGAAATAAATAATCTTACCTGACTTTGCAACTTGACATGGAAGGACTAGACACTGGGGTATCTTTTATGGCTGTGTTTATATCCTTTCTGTCAGGTGCAGCACTTCAATAAAATTCCAAGCCCTGCCTTCCAAAGTGGTCCCAGAGACTCTCCTTTCTCTAAACTTCCATTAGTGGCAGTTTAGAGAAAGAAGAGACCAAAGAGGGATTCTCTCTGATCCCTCACTTCAAGTCCTTCCCAGCCCCCACCCAGCTGGACCTGCTGCCAGGCTGCCCTCTTCCACTGAGACCAGGGGACACAGGGCAGGGAGGATTTGCTGTGGCTGCAGGGTCACACCGTGGGCAAGAAATGTCTCAAATTAAAGGATTGATAGGATGAGGCAGGGGGTTTAACCACTGCTCTTACAGGGATATTTGGGCCTTCCAAACAGGCATTGTGTCCACAAGCTCATCCTGGGAAGCTGAAGTGGCTGAAGATGCTCTGAGGCTCAGCCTGTAGTTAAGGGAACTCATTTGCTTCTCCAAAAAGTACTGAGCAGCATCATTTATTCCAGATCTGTTTGCCTGGAATTCCTCTGTGGGACCATACCACCTCTAATAAGCGATTCATTCCCTCCAGCCTGTACCGTTACCCTCTGTAATGATCAATGTCTTGGGCATTTGGTTTTAGAACAATAGTTTTTGGAGAGCAGTTCTTCCCTGCTGTGGCTTGATGTCTGCCTCTGTGACCTCACAATCTGAAATCCATCCTTTGCCAGCCGTCCCAAGCCCAAAAAACCGTACCTGAACCCACAGACAGTGGAGCTCCAGGTTCAAAACACAAACCTGGTTCTCACCTGGCAGGGGGCTGAGCTACCTGAGACCACCTCAGACTTCAGAAAAACTTGAACTTCTGCCAAAATTCATAATCAATGCCCATTTATATTTTGCTGGAGTTGTTTCCCACCAGAAATTCTGGGTTTATGAACAGAGACATACATCTTTAAAGGGGATGCTTATTTTATAATCCCAACCTAGTGATTTTTTTGTACCCACTTAGTTATGGGTGAATCACACACCTTTGCTGACGCAGCCTCACACCACCTTCCTCACAGATATATCAGTTGTAGGTGTGTCAGAGAGACAAAACCTTCTCTTGCTGATACCTGAGCCTGAAGCGCAGTACATTTCAGTTCTCCTTCTTATGTTTCAGTGAATTCCACTCCCAAAACGGAAACGTGGGAGTCCTCGTTCCTGACTGCCACGTTACAATGAGCAGAAAAGTCACAAGAGTGGGATGCAAACCCTGGGAGTGCCTCAGTGACCGTCACCCTGCTCCTGTCCACCAAAGCACAGGGCTGTGTGAGCAAAGCTGTATCCATGCAGGATCCATCCATGTGGTTCTGCCATCTCCTCTTCCTACAAACTCAAACATGACCTCAGACCCCAGCTTTCCTCCCGCTGTCCTCTTCCTTATTCCCTTTTGGGTCTGGGTAAGTGTTCGAAGAACATCCCCTCTTGTCCTTCCAAGGGGTCAAACATTTTTAAGCTTTATGCAGGCAAAGTTTTCCTGCCACATTCATGAACTGAGGCAAACAGACAAGCCTTATGACGAAGGACCAGGATGGTTTCTGTCCCATTAAGGGAATTTATGAGAAACTCAGTATGGTTTTGGAAAAAAAAGAAGTGTTTGCTTAGATGATGGACGTCTGTTGAATATTAATCTTTTCTGGGTATATCGCACGCTTTCTTAAAGAAAGCCTAAATTATTCAGGAGTATTTGCATGCTGAGATACGGCAAATTTACAGGCAGTACAAATCAGACTTTTGCATCTTAATATGAAAGGAAAGCAAGTCCCAAATTTGGCTTCTTAATACTTTATTGGCCATCTCCTGCTAAGTAAAATAATTAAGCTGCTCATTAACATACAACATACATCATGCTGGAACAATGGCCACTTTAATCCTTATACGCAGCATTGGCAAAATAACCGTGAGATGCCGCAAATCCATGTTTTAGGCTATTCTTTTTATCCATTTGCTCTTTTACAGGATGGCAGTGACAGGAACGACAAACAGCAGGCATGCAGCAGCCTCTGCCCCAGGGAGGTGACAGTCTGTGAGGGACGGGGTGGTGACCAGGGCTGCCCTGGGGGGTGTCCCCCACCTTGTCCCCCTCCGTCCAGCGCTCTCATCCCCCGGGCTGCGCTGGCCCCTGTCCCCACTGCCACCGTGGCGCTCGCAGGGAAGCGCCGGCCTTATTTATGTAACAGCTGCTGTTTTTAGGTGCTGTCACTCACACGTTCGCTGGAAAACATGGTACTTGAAGAGCTGCTACACTAGTACAGCATATGCCGGAGGCAAAACTATATATATATTAAAAAAAAAAAAAAAGATGATTGTAAAAAAAGAATTAGAGCAGGATTATCACGGCGTGTCAGCCTCCCATCCGCAGCCCGGCCGGTGCAGCGCCTCACCAGGGCCACGTTTTGGAAACGCTGCCTGGGTTTAAAGCCTTTGTGGATGGAATTGATTTTATTTTATTTGTCTGGTGAGGATCACAGGAGATGCTCTGCTCTTAGGTGATCCAAATTCCTGCTTTTATTAGCAGCTCTAGGCTGGGTAGAGGATGAGATGGTGCCGGTGATCTCGTGTGGAGGAAGCAGCTGGGACTCAGCAGCCAGGCAAAAGCAGCCCCTGTCAGGGCTGAGGGCACCTCTGCTGCCCTCCACCTGCCTCAGGGTCACAGGCTTCTCCCCATGTCCAGTGCAGGGAAAAAGTACTCTCAGGTGTACATGAGAGTACATGTTTTAAATGCATGTGATGCAGACTGAAATCCAGCAGTGCCGGTTCTGAATGGAGATATCCACAACGATTTCCATCAAAAGTCCTGTTCATGCAGTCATAGACTGTGATGCAAAAACAGAGCTGCTGCTGGAAAATGTCCCCTCAGAGCAGGGCAGTGCGTGACCTCCATGGATCTGAAGTCTTTCAGTGACGCTCGCTGATCATCAGAGCTCATGCTTCAGATTCCCACTGTTTGTTCTCAAAAGCAGATCTCTGCTATAATTTAAGGTTGTTTTGAAGCAACTACATCGGTTTTCCTCTGTCCCCTAGTTTGCAGAGGTGAACGTGTGTAGGCACCCTGTGCTTCCTGGATGACTGGAAGCCTGCGCACTGGCTCCAGTGGACTTTGGGTTTGGCTCTCCCAGTAAACTGTCCTCCATGTCCTAACCAGCACCTCACGTTCCCCACCATTTCTTTTCCATTGCACACACATTTAATACACACCCATGAGCAGCTGAGTGTGAAAGAAGGGAGAAACCTGAAAGAAATTAAGGAAATGAACTGAAAAGAGTAGAATAGAACAGAACAGAATATTTCACTTGGAAGGGACCTACAGTGATCATCCAGTCCAACAGCCTGAGCACGTCAGGGCTGACCAAAGGTTGAGGCATGTTTTAAAGGGCATTGTCCAAATGCCTGTCGAACACACCTGGGGCACTGACCACCCCTTTAGGAAGTCTGCTCCAGTGTTTCCCCACCCTCTTGGTACAGAAGTGCTTCCTAATGTCCAGTCTAAACCTCCCCTGCACAGCTTTGAACCATTTCTGTGCATCCTGTTCCTGGATACCAGGGAGAAGAAATAATCAAGCCCTCTTGCCGGTGAGAAGATGACAGATGGATGCTTGGTGGTCTCCTGTGTACCTGGGTGATGGCCACATCTTCTCTCAGCTTTGCCAGCTGCAGGTCTCTGTGTGCACAGATGTGGGAGGAAGAGAGAAAGGGTGCAATGGATGGTGCAAAATATCAAGGATCTGCCCTGTGTCCTGCTTCCTGCCTGGACCAGAGGGGCTAGGAGGGAATCCACTCAAAGAACCACTTCAGCTATTGCACGGAGCAACCAAGAAGCCATCGCCTCGGCCCCACACCTCTCCTGTGTGCTTCAGGCCCTCCTCAGTGTGTCTGGCCAGGCTGGTGTAAATCAGAACCTCTCCTCCGAAAGCAGTGCAGTGACCTGCAGCAGCTGTGAATTTGACACGCTGCGCCAGCTTGCAGCTCACCCAGCTGTGTTTGATTTACATCTGGAGCCACTTGGAAGATCACGTCAGAGGAAGGAAGGGGCAGGAGCGGAGCAGGAGGGACGGCTTGAAAAATGCCCTCTGCTGGAAGGAGCCAAGCCCCACGGAAGGCAAACGGCTGGGAGAGGAGTCAGGCACTGATTTTCTCCCTCTTCCCTTGCCCTGACGATGCCAGGCTTCCTGCAACTACTGATTATGATGATTACAGTGTTTCTGGTGTGTGTGTGTTTGTGCACACGTGTGCAGCGGTTTCTTGCTAAACCCCGCTCGGTTGGACACTGCCAGATGGTACAAAAGCTTACCGGAATTTCATTTTCAAATAAACCACAGACTTGGATGAGCTAATGTTGTTCCACATAGAAAGCCACAAAATTCAACAAAGTGATGTTGTTTCAAGACGAGGACATGTCAAGCAAGGGAACCATCCGGTCGGCTCTGAAAGAGCTACACACTCCCCCTCATGATTTTGGAGGCTGTTTATGTACGGATGCCGGGCATGCGGCACTGCAGCTCGGGTTAAACCTCTCCCCACAGCTGATGCCTGTGGAGCAGAGCCTTGGCAGAAGTGGTGCAGGAACCACATCTGCTCATAAGCCTTCCTGTTTTGTTTTAACCGCTCCTGGAAGGCTGGCGGCCCCCGAGGATCTCTTTCTCCACAAGGACAGGTACACCAGCACTGCTGGGGGATGTGGCTCCACGTAGATACCCTCGCTGTCGTCAGGCGATACTCAGCTCCTCAAAGCCCAGAGGCCTGGGGGTGTCCTGGGAGCCAAACTGGGACCAGTTGTCCATTTGTCATGCAGCTCCCTGCTGTCACAGCTTTGCCAGGAGTGCTGGCTCTGGATGGGGCGAGGATGAGCGACTCGGGACACCAAGGGGTAAAGCAGCAAAAGGACTTCAGCACTGCAGCGGTTCCTACATCCAAAAGCACATCTCCAGAGGTCTTCTCTCCCTCCAGCACCTCCAGGGTGGGAGTCATGAAGATGGCAGCAACAGACGCTGAGCAGGGCACGGATTCCAGTCAGCCACAAGAAGAGAGCCCCGCTCAAAGACCCACCTCTGCCTGCATCACTGCCCCAAGCTGTCTGGCAGAACCCAGGTACGTAGTTTCTGCGCATTTAGTCCCAGCCAGCCTAATGCTGGCATGAATAGCGCTGTGATTTAATAACAAATTGGCAAAAGCCCTCCCACCCCAGCGAGAGCCACCTCCAGCCTGTGGCCAGCGAATTAGGTCTTGGCCTGGCTTGAGGATGTGTGGCTGGGGAAAGTGAGCCCGGTGCTGGGGGCCAGCAGCCACAGCACAGCCTCCCATGGGATTCTGGCACAGGGCAAGCCTGCAAAAGGACTTCAGTGTTGTGAGAGTGAGAGTTTGCAGCTCCCAAGCTGGAGGACCCAAAAGCAACAGCGCTAAGAGGGGCCAGGTCTCCACCTCAGGAGAGGCAAATGGAGTCACCACCACTGCCCTGAGGAGACTCACCAGTGGTGGTGGCATTTTTCCATGTCCCAGCACCGCAAGAAGCACCTCGAGCCACATTTGCCACAGTTAAGATTTAGTTTCCATTTTAAAATGCATTTGCTATTGATGTCCTGCTGTGGAGGGTTGAGCAAGCACTGGCTCAGCCTGATGGACGCTGCACCAGCCTGCTCTGCCTTGGGCTGAGGGTCTCTGGCTGCTTTTCATGCCTATATTCAGCTGTTGCCATGCTGCCTGTTAATTTCAGCCTGTTGTTTCCATGGATGTGGCCTTCCTGCTCCTGAGGAAGCATCCAAACTTCAGCAGAGAGAGCAAAGAAACACAGTAAAGGCATTTTTTCCTCCTTAAACTCTCAAGCCTACAGGATGGATTTTGTTTCAATTGCATCTTTATAAATAACTTTCTATTTCACACTCACCTGTTCATTTTCTGTCCTAGTTAGAATCAATATCACTGATAATTGTCTGTCAGAGCGTTTATACATCACTGGAAGGTGACTAACAAGGGAAAGTCTTTTTCTTTATCAATATTTTTTCAGACCACTTTCAGTGAACTAACCAACGAGAGATGGCAGATTGATGTAGACTGGGTCCTAATTTTTACCCACAAATAAATGCTTTCTCAGAAGGAGAAGCAATCAGATCCTTCCTGGTAGCTCTGACAGCCACGGCAGGAGGGTCACCCTGTGGAGCTGTGACCTCTCTTCCTGAGCCATCCTGCCTGATGGACGTCTGTGATGCCCCAAGGTGGCTGCTGCATCCCTGGCTGCCCCTCGGACTCCTGCTTGTGCCTCCCCCACCAGCCCCGCTCTCAGCAACCTGCCTCCCCAAGGGTGTTCTTCTTCCCTCATCATCCTCCACCCAGCATGAGTATTTTTGTGGCTGAGCTTCTTATTTGGCCCCTAATCTAAGTTTGGAAAGTTTTCTTTATCAGTCAAAGCAACTGTGGCTGGACCTGTTGCTAGAAGGGTGAATGAATGCCTTAGGGTCAAAATGTGCATTTTACTGGTGAGCTGTCCTGCCTCTCCTTTTATTTCTTCCACCTTCCTGTTGCACTGGTGCAAAACAACCTTGTGAGCTCCTTCTTAGCTAGAAGCAGCCAACCTATTCCTCGTTTGTACAGCACCAAGTGCTCTGGAGCCACAATCCACGGTGGGGACGTCGTTTTTTATAGCACATGAGCTGCAGACACCTCAAATATTAACACACACAAACCCCCGGATAATTCCTTTTGCTGAAGCTTCTCCAAGCAGCTCCGTGTGGTTGCCCAAGAGAGCGAGGGAGCCCAGATGCCCAGCTTGCTTTGGAGGCTGAAGAGCAGCAGCTGATGTTCAGCACCACACAGCAGCCTTCCCCTGCTCACCTGGAGGGCAGAGTAGTGCTGGTGGCCCGTGTGGAGTCTCCCCAGGATGCTCAGGACAAGCCTTTTGCCCAGCCCTGTCCTGCTGGTGCCAGCCTGCCGGGACCCTGGAGCAGGAGGCTGACCTCCCTTTGCTCCATGCCTGGTTCTCTGCGTGGCCCTGGTGACAGATGGTCACAACAAACGAGCTGCAGGTCACCCGTGTCCTCTGTCGTTCTGCGTGGGGAGCACAAGCCTTGCGCAAGGCAAGTGGTTGCATGATGCTCGGCAGCAAATAAATCATAAGAAATTCATCTACAAGGGATTTCTCCCGCTCCCTTCTTTGCAGAGTTACTGGGACCCCGTCCAGCAAAATAACAACATTTTTGAAAGCAGAGGCAGTCATTTACAGTGGTGTAAATCAGAAACGCCGCCCCAAGCCCAGCGGGTTTGCCCCACATGATTCACGCCCTTGTTTGCAAACACGAACACCACGGTCCCCGGCCAAAAGGTTTGCAGCCTGGGGAGGGCAAAGGCTGGGAGCAGGAGCACAGAGATGCCATGGCTCTCTGGGACCGTGCTGGAGGTCAGTAGCAGAGCTGGGTGTGTGTTTCCCAGATCTGCGCTCTGCTGTTAGCACACATGGACTTGTGCTGCCAGCTTCCAAATGACCCAAAGGACAGCTGGTGGTCTCGAGCTGTGACAGCTCGGGGTCTGGATCCCAGCAGGGGCGTTTGTCAAGTCTGAGAGTTTGGTCCATGATGGGCAAAGTCTTTACCCCTCTTTCCTCTCCTTTCCCCAAGTGTTTTGGGGCTGGTTTTCCCACATGAGCTTTGCCTCCCATGGTGCTCAGAGCTACACAGGCCATTTACTCTGTGTGTGGAAGGGAATAATCACCATGGAAATGAGTAGCTATCAGCAGTGAATCTCCGAATCCCAGAGGATGAACTTCAGGCTCAATCCCAGAGAAGGTGGTCCTCCCATCAGCATCTGGTGGCATGGCTGAGTGCCAGCCTCCCCCGACCACGGTGCTGCTTGTGAGGGTACAGCAAGGGCATTTTGGAGGGAGGCTGCAGGCTATCTTAGAGAAGAAGAGGGGGAAGAGCAACACTTCTACTTTTTTTCCCCCTTTTCTTGTAGATTTTTTTCTTTTTTTTACTTGATCTAGTTTTCTACAATTATCACAACATGCATGGCCCACTAAATAGGGAAAACCCCCACCAACCTCAAGCAGAAAGGCTGGAAGACTGGGGCCATCCTGCTCCTCGCAGATGACATGACCACGCTCAGGCATTCGCTGGAGCAGAAGGTGGGTTTGGGCCGTGCCTGTAGAGGCAGGGAGTGACATTTGGAGGAGGGCTGGATTCCGTATGCTGGGGTGTAAGGCTCGGGGTTGTGCTGCCACAGCTTGCTCCAGAGGAGCCTGTGGGATGCGCTGCGCTGCTGCCAGAGCCAGTGTGCCCAGGAGCCACACATTCCCACTGCTTGCACAATGTCCTGGGGGGGGTTGCTTGGACTCCTCGGCCCCCAGGGTGCTGCTTTGCTCAAGCACTCGTACCCTTGTGCCGGAGGGTGGTGCCCCCGGCCCCGAGGTGCCCCAGGGATGAGGAATGGCCACTCCCAAGTACCACACACACAGAAGTTCACTCTGGTCACCCGGAGGCTGATCCCATGATTTAAAGCAGGAGGGGCTGATTCACTGCTCTCAGCACTCAGCACAGTGTGGGTGGTTTGGTTTCTTAACTCCGCCGTGGGACGCTGCCAGTGAGGGCATCCCCGGAAGGACGAGGTGCAGCTGATGGTGACAGGGGCTTGCAGGAGGATGACAGTTCCTGCAAAGGCGAGCAGAGCTCCTCCAGCCAGCCAGGATGCCCAGGTGCACGGGGAACTGCTGGGATGCAGCCCTGGCACTGTGCAGAGGGAAAACCTCTGCCAGCTGCCCCCATCACCTTCCATGGCCTTTGGCTGTCCCCGATAAAAATAGCCACTCGCCTGTGTGCTGTGCATGCAGCAGGCAGCTGGGCACTGGGACTTTCTTTTTCAGCTGATTGCGTGGCATCTATTTTAGCAAGTAGCTGCTCTCGAGAGGTTTTGCTCATGGAAACACCTGCCCACTGCTGTGCTTGCCCCAGCCAGCCCCCGGGCTCTGCAGTCAGCTGGTGCTCCCACTCTGTCCCTGTCCCACAGGGCTCCCCACGAGGCCCATGGCCCTCAGCTGGCCACTGAATTTGTCATGCCTCAAAACTGGATCTTCTTACATCACTGCAGGGGATCAGCTGGGCCCTCTGCCTTCTTGGTGAGCATTTCAACCAAAACTTGTTAAAGTAGGTTTGAGAAAAGGGACCCACATCCTCCCACCATCCCGTGAAAAGAACAGTTTCAAACTTAAGTCCCAGGGTGGGCTTATGCCTCGCTTCAGCTGCATTGGAGGATTTATAATGTAGGTCCGGGAACTCCACAAAGGGGTCTCCAAGATGGAGCTGTGTTGTGAAGAGGCATAACAACACACCCTCTCAGCCCACTTTTTGTCTATGGAAGCAGCAAAGGTGCTGTGGGCAAACTGGTTCTGGCTTGGGAATGGGTCATGTCCAGCCTCCTTTCTCCACTGTGCCTTTGAGCTCCAGCCCGTGGCTCTGCACAGCATCCCTTTCTCCAGGAGCAAGTGCTGGTCTTGGGAATGATGGAGCATGCACTTCAGTGGGGTTCTGTGCTGCACCACACAAGGCAAGCCCCTGAGCAGCCCTCAGCGTAGGTAGGGAAGGAGACATGGGAGTTAAGGGTCTCTGAGGCTTTCATTTTCAGAGGCAATCAGCAGTTCTGGCTGCCTTCATTGTGGGTTCATCTCAGGGCAGCTTCAGCTGAGCTGGCTTGCAGGCGCTGTAGAGTCACCTCCTGCTCTGGAAGTCAAGGCCTTTGGAGGCTTTTCAGGTGAAAAAAGGGAGTGGGTCGCTCTGCCACTGCTGAAAACTGCAGCCCAGCAACGCAGCCGTGCGTGGTCCCCGCAGGCTCCCCACGCTGCAGCAGGCCTCATCCTGCCACTGCTGGCTCAGCAGCATCCCCCCGAAACCGAGGGCTGCCAAGCTCCACGAGCAGTGATGGGACACAGTTCTCGTGTGGCAGTTATCCCTGTGTCCCCTGTGGGATGCATTCAGGGTTGGGATGGGCTGGGATGGGTGGCTGCAAGATGGAACCTGGTGTAGGGAGGGCAGGGAATGAGCTGCCCAGCTGCCGCCTCCTTTTCCTCCTGCCATGTGCTGCAGGAAGCACCCTGGGAGGAGTCAAATTCCTCCTGTTCCCACTCTCTCCAGGCCCAGAGTCTGTTTGGTGGGAAGAGTGAAAGGGGAGAGCAGATGAGTGCCTGTGGTACTTCCCACGGTCAGTACCTTTCTCATCCTTCTTTCACAAGCTCTCCCAAACCCCTTCCATGAGATCTCCAGACGGAGGCTGGAGGACGTCAGCCATCCCTTTCTCGGAGCCAGCAGCCTCCCTGTGGACACAGGTCCTGCCTCTCACGTAGCTGCATGAGCATTGCTCTCTCTCTGGCAGCCTGCCCGGGCACTGCCACAGCTCAGAGGTGGCCCTGAGTCCCGAGGGCCTCAGCAGAGAGACCCTGTCCTAGCACACCCTCAGGTTTTTGGAATCCACAAACGCCCTGCAACCCTGTGCCACCCACCCATCACCAGCCAAGGTGCCGCTTGCCCGAGACGTGCCTGCCGTAGCTGGCCCGCACCCTTTTGCCTCCAAAAACAAAGCTGTGGGTGATGATGGGAAGCAGCGAGGCGGAGGGAAGGGGTGCAGGACTCCATCTTGCCTCACGCCGTGTGCCTCGCTGGCCGGGCGAGCTGTTTGCTTGTGCTGCTGCAGCCAGCCCTGGGATGGTGCAAACCAGCGGCTGCCAATTGACGTCAGAGGAGCGCCGGTGGTTTGTGCGAGCTGAGGGACTGCTTCTACTCAAGGTGGGTTTCCAACACCACACAGAAATGCTTAAATCCCCCCGCTTCCCCTCCCTCTGCTCCAGGAAACAAGTGCCTTATTTCATTCATTGGCTGGTTTGGTTATGGCGTGAATCCTGCCCATATTTTGGCTACTCGGTTGTTTGCTGAAGACCAAGCAGCCCAGATAATACTAGCAAAGAGCAGGGACTGAAAAAAGAGGGGGGAAATAGAGCAAAGCCAAGTTTAATCTCCTCTGCCTCAGTTTGTGCCACACGTTTCCAGACAGGACTACAGCCACGTATTTTTTTCTTCTCGCGTCGCCTGTGATGTTTTTGAGGCTTGTGAAAAAGTGAGATGCTGAGTTCCTGCCACCCTTCTACTCTTCCCCTTCAAATCACTGCATGTTCCGTGCAATGTGTCTGGGCCAAGGCAGTTTGTTTGAACTTGCTGCATTTCCCCTTGACTGCTCAAGTTCTCCTTCAGCCACTTTATTTTTATTTTGTGTTGCACTTATTAGCCGCAACCCCTCTGTTTTTCACTTGTCTCTGGCTGGATTTGACAGTGACAGTGTCAGTGCATTTTCCCTAAGCCCAGACCAACATCTTTAACTGCAACATATCTTTCCAAACCCGGAGTGATTCCTACAGGGAGTGCTTGGAGGAGTCAGTGCCTTGACTTCCATGGGCTTTGGGTCAGGCCTGCATTCTCTGATCACTCCATACGTGTTGCTGCCAATCCGTGGGGCCGGACCCTTTAAGATTGTCCAAAACAAACACACTCCGGGTGAGATCAGTGCACAGACCATCACGTGAAAAGCTCTGTGATAACAACTGACTGCGTGTTTGCTTTCATATGGCATTGATTCTTGTTTCCCTGATTATTTTTAGTCTTCGAGGTTGTCCCTTAATCAACGCTCTTTCTTTAATAGCTGGTGTTGCCCCTAGTGTGCTGCAGCAGGGCTAATGATGCTTGGGAATGGGGAATGTGAGTTAGTTTCTCATCCATTTCAGTGGACTTGAATCAGATCCTTATACAGCCACTGAAAGAAAAACCCCATCAAACTCCGTACCAGCCCCAACCAACATGTTCCCATTAGTGGGAAAAGCCTTACAGTAAGATGTGCCATGCTCAGGCAAAGACAAATCAAACAAATCTTTATACTTCTTCTACTCTACCTGCTGTTTCCCTCCAGGGGTGAGGATCTGTGGCTCCGAAGCTGTCTGGGGATGAGGAGTGGAGCAAGCCTGGCACTGAGCCCCAGCTGGAGTGAACCTTTCAAATGGGGTCAGCTTCCCTCAGGGATGAGGGTGAGCCTTCACACCCCGTGATCCTGCAAGCCCTGCAAGCCTCTCTTGCTCAGTGCAACACCTGAGCACAGAGGGGTCCCTGGTTGTTGTCTGCAGGTCCTGAATTTTCCCTCTCAGGTGTAATTCGGTGGCGTTAAGACCAAGGCCTGCTGTTCCCAAAGTGCAGTAGCCACACTCGCCACTTGCAGTGAAATCCCCTTGTTGTCTATTAGCAGGCAATTATCCTGTGGGATTTTCAAGCACTGGATCTCTGTAATTTTTTGATAATTTGCTGTAAGCAACAGCATAATCAGCGGCTGGAGAACGCAGGAGAAGTCTCAGGAGTCAGTTTGCAAATTGTCCCTCCCCTGCCCTGGCTAAGCAGGACCAGCTCACACAGAGCCCACAGACTCGGTGCCTTTTGTGGGGTCAGGGGAGGATGTGCCAGCAAAGTCCTGCCTCACTGGAAAATGGAAAAGCAAGAGAAGCACTGAAACCTGGGTGGAGTGACTGAGAAAAGTTTTATTAGAAGTAAAGTGGAGATGCAACTCCTGTTAATTCAGAAGCACAGAATTTTGCCAGCTGAGATCCTACAATTTCCTTTCATACACAAGGAAAAAAATGCTGAATCTGCAAACTGTAGCCTTACCAGAATATATATAGATATACGAGTACATCCCATAAACTGCCCTTCCCCATCCCTCTCCTCTACCAGTCAGGTTACAAAATTTCCTTCCTTTGGGCCTGGGTCCCCACCTGAGGCAGTCTGGAAGAATTGGACAAACCATAAAAATACACTAATTTTCACGTTCCTAACCTAACAACACTTTGGATCTTGAAAATCCGAAGTGCCTGATTTCTGGGGGTTTATTTTCTGCACGTTTTCACTGTTTCTCAGTGCGTTGGCAGGTTTGGGCAGCAAAACTGGGTGGGAGGATTTTGTATTTCCTCATGTGCATGCTGCTCTCCTGCCTGGATTCACAAGGTGGAAGGGAAAGTGCAAATGTCTATTTTCTTCCCTTTTCAGTGTGATTGTTCCCTAAACTATCCCACCAAATCCCTGGTGACCAGTAGTGTCAGTACAAACGGGGATGGCTGCAGGGCTTGGTTGGCTCAGGCACATTATGGATGTGGGACAGCGGCTTCCCCTGCCCTCCCCGTGTCAGCTCCGGCAGCTGTGGAACTGGAAGAAAATGTCCCAAAAAAGACACGAGGGTGGTTTCCACACACGTCTGCATGTGTGCAGCTCTGGCTCCAGCAGTGATGCTCCCAGCCAGCCTCATGGAGGACAGATCAGGGAAAGGCTTTTCATTGTTCTCTTGAAACCATCGTTTCGTTGAAAGAGAAATCCCACACTGAAGTGAGGAGAAATCCCTCTTCAGTCAGCTTTGGGCTAATTAAAAATAGTTCTCCTTACCCAGCTATGAGAGTGAAACGGGGTTAAAACACTGTCTTGCTCAAATATCTCATTTCCAGGACAATCAGGGCTCGTAAAGCCGAGGGCTGCCTTAATCGGTGTCATTCTCTATATCTCCTGTAACTTGAGGTCAGCCCAGCACTCATCAGTCATAATCCATCTGACTGAAGGAGAGAGAGGCAGGTACTCAAATCACCCTCTTCGGCTTATTCTCTCCTCTCAGACCAGGCTGCTGCTCACATTTGGTGGCTGACTCTCGGATGTCTGTGCCAGGCAGGGACACCTCGGTGCACTCTGGTGAAGCTCCAATGTAAAGATGGCTTTGTGGAATATTGAGGTAACAAATCAAATAGGTATTGCCCATAACTTCTTTAAAAAGAAAGCAAAAAGAAATCGCCAGCTCCCCCCCAACAAGTTTGAAGTTTAGATGAGGCTTTCAACTGTTTGCTTGGACAAAGGCACGGAGACCAGGTACCAAAACCAAAAGAAAAACATACCCCAGTCTTTGCAGATGCAATCACTGTTTATGATAGTTGGCTACAGAGGCAATAGCAGAGGATAAATGCTACTGAGTAGTGATTACTAGAGGCAGCCATTTAGCAGAAAGCAGAAATCCCCGGGGAGGAGGAACTGCAGAGACCTGAGATGAGCTACCCCCAAAATTCACCTTCTTGGAGCCCTTGCCACAGGTGCTGCAGCCACTCAGAAACGAACTGGGGAAGATGTTACTGGCTGAGGGCACAGCACTGCCTGACGTGACACGGGACAGGGCTTCCCTACGCCTCAGAACAGCTCGGCCCTGCCGTGGGATTTATGTTACAGACCAGCAAGGAGCAGAGATCCTGCACTGCAGCCGCGGGGAGCGGTGGGTCCCCGGCGCCTGCCGTGCCCGCTGCCTTAAGGAGGCCTCGAGCTTCGCACCCGGGACTGAGCTGCTGTTGTTCCTCTGCACCTCCCTCGAATCCCCCTAAGCCAACACCCTTCGCTAAGACCGAAAAACATTTTCCAGACGCAAGCATGTGTACGTGTGTGGGTGGGTGGGGTGCAGGGGACTATGAAAATTTCAAGGCGAGGTATGACATCCTGGCTTTCTAAATATAGAGGACCTGAGCTGCGGCTTCTCTCACACACTAGCAGCGTGCTTTCTCTTTCGAAAGGCCCCCAGAGCAAATATTGCACTGGCTGGAAGCGTGAAAAAAGGGAAAAAAAAAAAAGAGAGAAAAAAATTAGTCCTGCGAGTTGATTGCAGCTCCCGGCGTTCTTGCGCAGAGTTGTTTTTCAGGCAAAGCTCCAAGCGGTGCCCACGCAGAGCCGGCCGGGCCAGCGAGGCGCAGATGGCCGTCACATGAAGGCTGGTGGCAGCCCCAGCGTGGGGCCAGGGCCTGGCGGTGCTTCCCCTTCGCCCACCAGCCCCCGGCCTTCCAGTGGCAGCAGGGGAAGGAGAGGGGCACAGACCCTGGCGGGGCTGAGAATGTGACATTTTGGCTCCCCGTGAGGCGCCGCGTCTCGGTTCCCTTTTCGCTGCCGTTATTGTTGCTTCGGTATTTGCATAGCACGACATCAAAATGCCCCAGAGCCAGAGGAAAGCGGTGGCTGCTGCTTCTCCTTTTAAAAACCCGAGCAGTTATCCATGCAACACCATCACTCTCTGCGTGTGTTCGGGGTGGAGGAGCAGGCGTGACACCAGGGGGTTATGGCCTTTGGAAAAGTTCTGCAGAACTGAATTTAATCGAGACTGATGGTCTCTAAGCCAAGCTATAAAATCCAGCGGAGAGTTATATCCCGGTAATAGACCCTATTAGAGGGTCTAGCACAGTCTATAGAAAGGATCTCCTCTCTATTAAATTCTCTGGGGCTTGAGTTCTCATTTACACAAAGGGCCCTTTTAGCTGTGTAAAATGGCCATAAAGTAGGTGTAAAGATGATTGATGCAGTCTTTACAACCCCTTTACACTGGGAAAACAGTGTAAAGTGGCCAGGGTGCAAATGAGAATCACACCTGGGTTTGTGAGAGTAAATTACATCGAGCCCTTCGCAAATTCTACGTGTCCATAGAGGTTTAATCCTACCCTTTTCTGTGGAATTCACCTAGAAGATAAATTTCCCAGGCTTATAAAAAATTACTTTTTTCTTCAACACCTCTGTCCTTTCCAAGCCTTTTAGTCCCAGTCTTTCTCCTGGTGCAGTCCACGTGGACTCTGACACTGGGAAAAGGCTGGGAGGTGTCTGGATACGCTGTGGTAGGTGAAAATCCTTTAATTAATACTTTCCCAAACTCTTAATCCAAGCAAAATACACATTGTAAAACTATACCCAGGGGGAAACCAGTTCCTAAACCTTCTGTGTCTGTTTCTCCATCTCTCCTGTTTTTATTTTATGCTCTTGAGATACAGGAAAAGGAAATAAAGAAGTGCATCTTTGCTAGATCGAAATGTCCCATATTTATTCGTTAAGCATATAAACCACTAACAGAATATATGATGAATATTGCTTTCTTCCAGAGCAAAGGGTTAAGCTGCATTGTGCTGATTAGCAAACTGAATTCGTGGCTGGAAGTGGAGGGTGAGCTGATACGGAGGTGCACAGCTTGTTAAGTGGAGCAGGCTCTGTTATCCAGACCTCCCTTCTCCTCCCTGCCGACACGCCGAAGGCATTTACAGCAGCTCTGTGATCATCCCCGCTGCGTCTGCCGTGCTCCAGAGCAGCCCCAGCAAATCTCAGCCCAGGGGTGAGCAGGCAGAGGCCAGGCACAGCCAGCCCAGCCCCGTCCGACAGCCTCTGGGAGCCCAGCACCTGGGAGCTGATGGGAGACAGGGAGTGAAAACATGTGGGTGAGGCAGAGGTCAGAGGATTAAGGAGACAAAGGGCAGCTCTGGTGGAAATGCCGCTGGGCCAGGGCTGGAGTGCTGCACACCAAGCTATCCTCTGAACAACAGGCACATTTGGGATGGGCAGGGGGGAAGCATGCCTTGCTCCGCCAGCAGAGCCTTCCTCTTCTTGTGCCAGCCATCGGTGCAGTGGTGAGGGTGGGAGCTTTGGGTGCCCCAAAGCTCAGCTGTCGTTCAGGCTCCCTTTGATCCCTTTCCTGCTTCTTGTCATCGTCTGTGTGGAGAGAGGATCCCACATTTGTGGCTGGAGGGAGGGGCAGGTGCACTGAGGGCCGTGCAGGTAGGAGGAAGGTACATCCTCTGCCCCGAGCTTCCACAGAGAGCACGGCTGGAGGCGCGTGTGGGATGAGGGACACGCCTGAGTACACCACAGGTGAGAGGCACCCCCGTGTGCCCATCTCCAGGCAAGATGGCCCTGGCACAGGTCTGTGAGCGCTGCTGGCAGCACGTTCCACCAGAGCCGTGGGAGATGGGCTGGTTGCTGCCAGATCCCGCATGGACGGCCCCAAGGATGAGTCTGACATCACCAGCCTGCCCTCCCGCTCCTCTCCTGTCTCAGCTTGCCCCAGCAGTGCCTGGGAGGCAGACTGAGGTCTTTGGATGGGTGGTGACACGGGCCACCTTGCAAATGTGCCCTGCAGCCAGGCTTGCGAGTGGTTGTTACTTTCAGGTGCAATAAAAAAGGCCATCTGGAAGCAGATCTCAAAACCCCTCATCTTCTGCAGCTCCTGGCTTTGTGGCTTGGCAGAGAGCACCTTGGTGATGCTATGTCTACTCCAGAGGCACTTTCCATGACTAAAACTACAGCCAATACACCCAGCAGTGTTCTAGGTGGGCCACAGGAGACCTCACTGTGCTGTGATCTTCTGACCCTGGAGGCTCGATGGTCTAGCCTCTGGATGACGTGTGATCACCATGTGGAAGACAGTTTTTTGGTAGGATTAGATTCCTTAGACAACTAGGTTTTTGCCAGACTGAGTTTTTGACTTCCTGGTGGCTATTTTTGCTGCAGAAAGTTGTTTTTTTCTTTTTCTTTGAAGCCTTATATAAATTTCATTTGCTTCCTCCTAGCTAATGATTATGGCACAATTTTTCTGGCACATGATTGCTCCACCCCACCTCAGAGACATCCTTGTTCTGGCTGGGATCGGGAAATCCCTCGTCACGGCAGGGTGTGAGCACCAGCTGCCTTGCTCTTGCACAGATACGGATCAGGAGGCAGTGCAAAATGCTGCCAATTAGGAATTGCTCCTAAATTTAGATGTCCGTGCTGTGCAAGTGGAAATGGCAGTTCAAGGGACGAACCCACATAGTTGTCTTGGTATAAGGCTACTAAGATGTAAAGCACTTCTAGAGCTGCACTTTCAGGGTGAAAAAGCACTGCTTGAATACACTTTGGTTTTCCATACTCATTAAGAAATCATTATTTTGTTGCCCTCATCATTATCGAAGATGTCTTTGGGAGACTGGCAGTCTCTTCTTGCTTCCTCCACCTTCCCTCCACCCCATTTTAAAAACATTCATTGTTGCAGGGATATAACTTTCAGGGCTGCTGGCCTAATTCCATTTCTGGTGTGTAAGGCTGATTGTCTTCAGAGGAGTTACACCAAAAATGCATTTGGCCTTTTGTGCTTGGAGTATAATTGGTGGAACTGGCTAAAATCCAGGTTTGTCAGCCTGCAATTAGAGCAATATGGACATCGTTTTCAACATGACTAGTGATTTAGGGTCCCTCCACTTTAGGAGTGCAACTCAAGGTTCCTTAAACTGATCTTTTCTCCCAAACTTCAGAAATCTGCCTGGGGTCTCAAGCAGGGTCCACCAAAGAACCTTCAGTGAACTCGCCCATATTTGTTGTTTATTAGTAATTGGGTTAGGTAGTCTATATCATTAATCACTCTGAAAAGTTATATGTATATTTTTTATGGCAGCCATCAATATATTCACTTTGGTGTTGGTCTCAGCCTGCACTCGAAGGGGTCTTGACCTCCCTCATTACTTTCCTGAATGTTAAATTCCCATCAGGTTAGTGTGGATTACACCCAGAGCACCAAGATATGATATATTCCCGAAGCATGTTCCCACAGATATAATTAAGCAGTTTGGATCAGATCCTTATCTGGTAGAAAAGGGCATAGCTTCTCTGAAGGCAAGAGGGAAATGGACCCTGTTTTGTAATGGCTGTAGCCCTGCAGATGAGTTCCCAACGATTTTATCTATGGCTATTAAAGATCCTATTTGGGGAGCATTTGTACAGCTGCATCTTTAGGACTCTGTGACCTCTAGATAATCTCACAAGAGGCCTTTTCTCAAGAGCAGCCGTACGAAATGCTCTTCAAATGATTGAAAAACATATTCATCAAAGCCGTGTGAGCGTTTTTTCTTGTCAAAAACCATCCAAGCGTCCGTCCCTCCGCGGTGTCTGCAGTGGCAGTGTCCATCCCTGGCCACAACCCCCTGCCAGCCCAGACCCTACACTTGCTCTTTGTGGCCTTCGGCGGCCGTGAGAGGCTGGAAGCGAACGCCCACGTAGAAGACCTGGTATCGGTGCTTCCACACCACGAAGCACGTCAGGAGGCACACCAGGGCTGCCACCAGGTTGAGAGCCATCTGCAGGAGGAGGTACAGGCTGAGCATGCTGGTCAGGCTGCCACAGTCGGCCGCGTCCTGGTACACGAAGGTCCGGCCGAGGGGGTCTGCAGTGTCCAGTTTGCACTGGCAGGACTCCAGGAGGGCGTCGCAGGTGAACTTTGTCAGCTGCAAGTAATGGTGTGCAGCAAAAGCCGCTGCCAAAACACAGGCAACCAGAGCCAGGGCACTCAGGAGAAAATACAGCAGCTGAAAGAAAGGAAAAAAACCCAAAACATAAAACCCCTTTTTCCAGGTGCACAGAGAGGGAGGAACACGCAAGGAATGCATGCACGTGTACTTTGCAGGGAATGCATACCCTCAATGTACTATCTGGAGACTGGGTGCTTCAACAACTGCAAGGCTCCTTATGATGAGAAGTTCAGCAGGTCACCTCAAGAACTTGCCTTGCATGTTTTATATGAGTACTGCCTTGCAATTTTGAGGCCTGGTGAGAGCATCAACAAATTGGTGTGTCTATACATCAAGAAGCTTTATAGAGAGGGAGGGAGCATTTTCCTCTCCAGTTCTACCTGCACTGACAGGACTCACGGTCATCAGCTGAGACAAATTAGTGCCTCAAAGCAGAGCTGAGCAGACTGAGCCTTGGGCTGCCGTCTTACCCCAAGCTGTGCTGAGCTGTAGGTGTTTCTGAGGCTTTGCTCATGTGTTATTCCCAGCTCTCGGTTTGCATGCCCAAACAAATCTGATTTATACTTGCAAATCAGGCAGTGGGGTGGCTGATCTCCCGCTTGTGGCCCTGTGGATGCAGCCAGTCTGTTTGCTTCCCAGGCCCTATTGTGGAATGGGAATGCAGATCTCCACCAAAAAGTGCTGTGCTCAGTCTGCTTCCAAACCCTGTCCCATAAACATGGGGAAGTCTTTCACAGGCGTGAAAGAGCAGCAAGCACGTTTCTTTTCCCAGTGCTATGGTGTGAGAAGGACAAGGGTCTGCTCATCACCTCCACTGCTCCTCACAACAGTGGCAGCTTAAAAATAGCATGGCTTTTATCAAGGGTAGTTCTGCAGAGTCCACCCCCACAAACACATGGAAACCGGCAGCAAGTCAGAGCCTTTGACACTCCGGGATGCACCTGAGAGCTTTGGATACCAGCACATATGGACTTCCCTTTGCTTTTGATAGCTGGAACTGGCAGGTGCTGCATTGCATACAAAATATGTGTGAATGTATATTAAAATCATGTTCTGCGTTTAGCCAAAATTGCGTTTTTTGGTTCTGTTCAGCACTGTAAAAACATTTATTTTCCTTGGCGTCTTATCTGTCAGACACATGGCATAGTTGGGAATCTGTTATTTTAAACAGCAGCTTCTCTCTCTCTCTCTTAACCTCACTACCGCAAGCAAAAGATCAATATAAAAGCATTTTTTATGACCTTGAAACTCCAAGTATGTATATCCTGATAAAATTCACACTCCTGGTGTATTTGTCTCGTATCTACAGTGTGAATCAATCTTCTGTTTGGTTGCCAGCTTGAAAAAAAAATATTTGGGATCATTGCAGGTCCTGAAGCACTATATATATTTTCTCCCTCATATCACCAAATTCTTACCGAAAGATCTTAGTTTCCAAGACTTGGCTACTATTTAATTTAATGACTTCCCCTGCAGCCTTAAACCAAGGGCAGCTTCAAAATGAGGGTGGCTCTTATTAAATGCAATTACTTTGCCCCCGCAGCTTTCAAGGGAAGGGTCCATGGGAAAGGTGAAGCTGCAAAATGGGGCCGCCTCCTCATATGAAGCACGCAGAAGATGGAGTGCTGCTGACTGATGGACCCCCTCCAAACCAAGACGTGGTAATTCATAAGCCAGTGGCATTGTTTTAAAAGATGGTGCAAATGTGTTCGAAGGGGAAAATAGAAAATGGACAAATGTTGGCTGTTCTGTGATATAGAACTCCTGGTGGAAGTCCCTGGATTCAGCCCAGCAGAAGACAGAATCAGGCCTCCCTAATAGATGAGATACTAAGCCAAGACTACACCATGTGCCTGATTCTCCCTTGGCAGGTATTGTATTTAGCTGCCAACTTCTATCCAAAGTCAGGACACAACAGCACAAAATCCACGGCCTAGTCCATGCTCCAGGTACAGCTGGGGAGAATTTGTCTGTTGTGTTCCTAAAGGGAAGGAAATCTCAGAATGTGAATACACAGGCAGCTCTTATGGTAATCCTTGGAGGCGAAGGGAGATGCACGGGGGACACAGGGCAATTTCCAAAACGCTTATTATTCTCACAGATGTCTGCAGAGGAATCTCTCTGTGAGCTGCTGAAAATGAACACGTTTCCAAATACCAAAGGTGAGGCAAATGCAAGCACTGCCTCTGAGGGAGCACAAGACAGTGAGTGCTGAGATCCCATCAGCAGATTAATCACATGCCAGACCTGGAGGCAACTTCAGCATCACAAATACAACTGCGTGGTGGGCTCTGCCCAGGAACCAGGACTTGCCACTGGAAAACTGTTTTTTAACAGCTTCGGAGAGATAGGCACTGCAATTGCTGCTTAAATAGAAGGAGAAAAGGGAAGCTGGGAGAGACAGTGTACAGTGAGGTCAGAGCATGGCAGCTCATCCTACTTCATGTTCCTCATATGAGGAAGAGACATTTCAGCAATATTTACTGGCAATAGTTTTCCTCCGTGACTAAATTAAAATAAATAACAGGAAGATGGATTAAGTTCCTCATGGAAAAGACTCCTCATAGTTATCAGAGGTGAAAGCAGGGGGGTTTGCAGAGGTGGATCAGGAGGCCCTTTCTGAGGGTGGTGGTGGCCCAGGCACGAGCCCCTGCAGGGAACAGGAACTGTGGTGTGTCACAGCGTGGGCTGGGCATGCGGGACCAGAGGGTGTCGCTACCCTGGGGGTGCCGTGGGGAGGACCACAGGGAGTGATCTGTCAAATGTCAGCACGCAGCCCAGGAAGTCCACAGGATGGCTCAAGACTTTCCTGTGTGGCAGTCGCTGTTGCTGTCCCCCCGAGGGGCACAGCTGCCCTTCCTTTGGGTGGTCTCCCTTTCTCAGGGACACATGGCGTGCTGTGGGTACCCACAGCAGTCTCGGGAAGGGACTTCTGCCGAAAGCAGTTCTCACACCTCCTTTAACAGGATCCAGGGCTCACGCAAGTGTGAAATGAAAGAAGCAGCTGCCTAGAGGAAGAAGGCAGAGAGGACTGCACAGGTCTCCTCCTGTTTCCACCCCAAGGGAGTCGCTCACAGTGGTCAGAGGGTCACCTTGGGGGTTGACCCAAACCCCCCAGGCCTCTTCGTGTGTGTATGTGGCCCTCCTGTCACCGTGATCCTTGGGCTGTGCAAGGGAACTTGGGGTGCTTAATGCATTCCAGGGAAGCTCAGCCAAGATTTTCCCATAGGATGATGCTTGGCTGGTAGGAACCAGCCACCAGTGTGAGGGCAGCACCTGGGGCAAGGATCCAGACCCCGTAAGGACAGTCGGAGCAGATTGGGCTGAACCCAACCGCAGTGCTTGATGAAGCATCAGGCCCTCAAGGAGAAAAGAACAACCCACTGAACAATCTGTCCCAGGACTGTAATCTTGCATCCTCAGCCTTGTCATAGCTAATGCTCATTTTTAGTTCAGAGACAGCCTTTAACTGGAATTCGAAGATTTGAGAAGTGATACTGGAGATGTAGATGAGTCCTGTGTGATCAAAGCCCTGGAGGAGAGTTTTAGCTCCTATTTTGTTTAAATAGGTACGAGGCCTGCAGCCAGAAGCCGTTAGTCCTGTTATCCCAAACTGTGGGATAACAGCTCCCAGCAGGGACAAGAGACAGTGGAGGTGAACAGCCTGGGAATCATGGAGTTCTGTGGCATGCTGCGATAGGAAATGCCGGGAAGGGGGATTCTGGGGAGGAGGGTGCCTTGGGTAAGCAACAGTCCATGGGCTATTGGCTGAACCAGGGATATTTTAGCTCTAATTCTGCCAGGTGACGAGGAATGACCCATTTTACATCACCTCGGGAGCAATTCCAAAACGTCTGTTTTCTTACAGGGAACGATGGCTCACATTCCTTACTGTCAGGGTGGGTGGCGTCGCCGAGGGTGGCAGAGACATCTGAGCTGCCCAGCCCGACATGCCGTTCCCAACACGAGGGATGCCAACTCCCTTCCTGCCTGGATGCCAAATTCAATTTAATGCTGCGGGGCAGGCAGTAAAAAGCCTGGCGTGGCAGCCCCCGCCCAGCCCAGTAACCTTCCTTGGGGGCATGAAGGTGACGGGGGACAATGCAGAGGCAGTCACAGGGCAGGCATAATTGTTCTTCCGCCTTTCTTTCTTTAAGTACGGGAGAAGCTCGAGAAAGACACAAAAGACACACCGGGGTCTAATTTCTAAGGGAGGATGGATGCCAGGGTTTGAAAAGCTGCTCCTTGCATCTTGTTTCCTTCTGCCTTTTCCAGTTAATAATCACTGTTATTTTGCGCTGCTTGTGTCGGCATTTTTCTCGGTTATTATGTGTCTGCAAAATATTAAGAGCCCTGAAAATTACAATAATAAGGAAAAATAGCCCAGGAAAAATGGTGTTACAAACAAGCGTTCTCAGCCTTGCTCTTCTAGTTGCTCACCGGTGTCGGCAAAGCAGTTTTGGAGACAAAGGTGGGGTATGGTGCAGTTCCTGCAATGCTCAGATGGGAATTTGCTTTGTGGGAGAATGGATATCCCCATGCTTTCCTAGTACTTTCCCACTAAATATATAAACTTGGTTTCAGTGGACTCATTTTATGCCACCCTACTTCTTACCTTGCTCACTATCTCCACTTAATCTACTTAAACTCTCTGAACACTTCCCAAATTATTCCAGCTTTGTCTATATTCCTAAAACGAGGTGAAGAAAATGGTATCTTGTTCTGATTTGAATTAGAGTTTCCCCTTTATAGGATACAGTTTCTTCCTTGGCTGCCTGGAAAGTAACAGAAAACCATTCCTGCATTTCAGGTGCATTTTCACTTTTTCTCCTGTGGTCTTAAAATTATCCCCTGTATCAACTTTTCTGATTATATTTAGTGACATAAGAAGCAAAAAAAAGTGCTTAAAAAATGTTAGGGTACCTTCACTGTGAACTGCACACACGTCTTCTCATCGGGTTGGTACGAGATACAAAGCATAACAAATCCCACTAAGGACACCACGCAGACCTGCAAGAGAAGAGATGTAAAATGTGTCAAGGTTAAAAAAACCCTACAAAACACAAAAATACTTTTTTTTCCCCCCCCAAGCCAAGACACCTTTCTGTGTTAGCAGGACCGTAACTCAAGAAGCAGTGTGGAAGCAAAGTCATCAAAGACATAGCACAGCAACAGCCCCCAGGATGTGTGTTGAGTTTTTGCCCAAACAACTATCAAAAAAGAGCAAAAGGCCTCAGAAGCTGGGCTTGCAAGCCCAAAGAGCACCATCCGATATAGCTCTGGGTGCTGACAGGGTTTTTATGTCACCCGTGCAAGTTGCAAATCGTTAAACCATGGCTGCCACTGGGTAAGAAGCAGCAGAGTTTACAGCAGAGGCTTTCACCCTCTTCTGGAGTGGACACCTTCCTAAAGAAGATATCCATCTCCCCTGCAATCTGAAACTGTGTTTTAGCCCGGTGGCGGTAACTGCTGAAGGTTAACAGTAATGGAAAAGTATTTGCACTCTTGATTATTCATTTAGCCATCTTTATTATTAATTCTGGATCTATCTGCTGCAGCAGGTACTCACAGGTAGGTATTTTCCAGCCAGGTAAGAAGGGAAGATCCTGCTCTGAGGAGATAGCCCAATAAATGTGATTTTCTTTTTTGTGTTTAGAGAACACAGTGTGTCCCCACACTGTGCTAAGCACTCCAGTCAAGTGCCCTCCTCTCCCACTTTTTGGAGGACCAGCAAGCAAACCTCTCAGAGGACTCAGGAGCAGCAGATTGCTGCTTTTTGGCAGTTCATCTCCCAGATGGAGGAGTTTGGTACCCAGGCACCAGGTGAGGGCTCCCTGTGGGGCTAGATCTGGGCATGTGAGAGGCTGTTGGCAGCTGGAGCTGTGTTTGAAGGAATCCGTGCATGTTTGAGCTGCCTCGGAAAAACAGGTGAGTTGATGGCATGCACATGTTTTTAAATGACCCTTCCAATCACACCTTTAAAAGCCATTTTAGGTGTGATGAGCCTTAGTGGGGACTGTGGATGAGATCAGCCACTGTCCTTTCAGAGGTCCTCTCTACACGCAGGGCCAGGAGCAAGTCTTGGCCTCCCTGCTAGGAGCATCTTGGTTAGAAATCACAGCTATTAAATTCTCAGTGACTACAGCAAGATTCTGTATTTTTTTTTACCCCTTCCACTGTACTACTGAAGTTTGGAGGAGTTGTCATTAATTTGAGGCTTTCTGCTTTCCCAGAGCAGTGGGATTTGCCCTCTTTGGCCAGGGCCAGGTGTGAGCTGCCTTTGCCAAGGTGGGGCTATGCCATGGAGATGCCTGCAGGAGTGTGGGGCTCCATCACAGCCCCATGCCCACCTGCATGCCCTGGAAGTGCTGCTCACATCCAGATTTCCAGCTCCACAGGGAGCTTGACCTGCAGTGAAAAACACCCAGCTGTCCTTTTAGGCAGCAATGGATAAACACGTTCCTTTCATGATCTGCTGCAGGAAGTATCAAACTTTTTGCACATTGCTGGTGTAAGGCCCAGGACAGCAGCCCTGCAAAGGAAAAGTGCCTCCCAACACACACAGAGCCGTGTCCCTCAAGAACCTGGGTGATCAGTAACACTTTTCCCCGTGAAGTTTTATTTCATATCACTTCAGTGGGAAATGAATAGGAAGTATTGCCCGAGAACATTTCTAAAGAATGCGTCAGTATTATTTACTCCTTTCCATGTCATGTGTATTTATATTCTGGTCCTGTGACTTACACACGGCCTCCAATATATTTGTTTCTTTCTTTTTATTGTTGACAGCCGTAGCTGACAGGGTTGTCTGGGGAAAAAACAACCTTTCTTGTCAAAGGTCCTTCAGTGCTGGGGTTTTTTGCCCTGTAGTGCTTCTGCGTGACTCAACCACGTTTTATTTCTCAGGATTAATCGCCTATGTCCTTGGTCCCTTGCACTGTATACTAATCTTTTAATTCAATTAACATGCCCATAAAACTTAAGAGATCCTATTGCTGATAATACCCAAATGATAAACTGCCCCGGTGCCAGTAATGGCTGAAGGAAAGAACCTGCAGCAAGAACTAAAAAAAAATAAATATTGCTTAAACACAGTATCTATCTTAACATCATATCCCCAAAATTCATGACAAGTCATAGGGGCTTCTCACATCAAAGCTGGCAATAAGTATTTTCAGGATCTGGTGCTGAAGGATCTTGTTATGAGCAATAAATCAAATTTGCTTTGCTTCAGCCACACTAGTGGGCATTTACACTTGCATGGACCGAGAGACAGATTTGCCTCCAGGTGACTGCCATGAGACATCACGAGACTGTTGCCACTCCCTCCTTCCTGTCCCGTTTAACCACAGAAGGCCCACAGAGCTGCATTCATTTCCGAGGGCAGAGACCAATGTTGGAATTTTCTCTCTGCCATCAAGTACCTCGGACAACTTTTTGAAAACTCCTGCTGGCTTCACACGCGGCAGGATCAGACCTCCCTCTTCAGAAAGCTTCCCATACAAAGGGCTATCAGCTGAAAGGAGCTCCATTCCTGCACACGCTTTCTAAAGGTCCTCTGGGATTTAAACAATATACTCAGGGACACTTGAAGAGGCACATTTGTAGAGGGGTATTTATGAAGGACTACACTGGGTCAGGATTCCGGCAAGTCTTGGCCAGGATACTTCGGAAAGCTCAAGTATTTCTGTTATAACAATACAGTAACATTTTTAATTTTTTTTTTTAAACCAGAGATGTGTATTTTTCTAAGTGGCAGTAAAAACTAACGTGGCTGAGAATTATGACCCACATATGTTTAACATTTCAGCTCTTTAAAGGTAAATTCATTCCTTGGAGGAAACCAAAGCGTGGAACGTTTATATAGGAAACAGCTCCGTGCTGCTATTATATACATTATTAATAGATCAGCTTTGAATTACACCTGTGAAGTGTAAGAGAATAACTATAAAAATCCTCCGGTAAATATTTTTTAGGAGCCTCTAAGTAAGTAAAACAGCTGCAGGCACGTTACAGGTGCTGTTGATGCTGATTGCTAAGTAGCATGAGGTAATCCTTCATCCCGGTGCTGCAACAGCCACTGCCACATCCCAGCGTGAAGCACACATTTCCCGTGCCTTATTGACTGAGCACACAACGTAAAACGTGATTGAACCCGCTTCAGCACGTGCTTGCCACCAATCGATGTGCATTTGTTACACAAATAAAACCGATCCTGTGAGACCTGCAGGATGGCGCTTAATTAGATCAGCTCTGGTCAGCTGTTACCCAGAAATCCAGGAATATGCATTTCTGTGCATATTTCAGCTCGGGTTTATTTCAAGATCCTACTTCAAAAATTCCATATGGACTGACACACCCCTTGCTGAATAGGTAGTGACGTGCAAGGTTATCCAAGGGAAGAATTTAATTTTGGAAAGCGCTGTCTAGAAAAAGACCCAAATGTGATACAGAAGTATTTAGGAAAGGTAAAGATTTCATTTTGCTTAAGGCACACTCCGTGAAATCCCCCCAGTTCACAACCCAGGAGAACAGCTATTTACTAACTCTGGCTGAAGAACTTAAATATTTAGGCTGTACAAAATTTTTAATACTATTTATTTTTGGGGGGAAGCAGTAGACATTCCTTCCATTGGGCAGGAACACCTCCGGGCTGAAAAGTGACTTAAGAATTATCAGTTTTTAAAGCTACAATCAAAATAGGAGGAGAAATTTTCCAGCTTGCTCCCACTCCAAAGAGGGCAGGAGCCTGTTGTTGTGCTATCCCATCTGCTCCTGCAAGGATTCAGCACAAGGTGTACAAGCAGCACAAGGACACCACGTGGCAGGGATGAGGAAGGTTGTGTGTTGTGTGTAATTAGGGGAAATATGAACACGTAGGGCACAAATTTCCTCTGTGGTTTGCACTCATTATCTTCGCACGCTGACATATTCATGTGGTTTGCTTTATTCCGACAGATTTCAAAACCACAGATTGCTCTAATCTGTCTCCATCTCTCCCTTGTATGCCTGTGAAACTGGTTTTCCTTTTGTTATTGCTACAATTTTAGCCCAAATGTAGAATAGGTGGTTTTCTCTAGCGAACTACCTCCTACCCAGAGCATCTTGAAAACCTTGGCGCCTGAGGCTGGTAAAGCAGGAGGGTTGGGAACATCCACCAAGAAATGAAGGCAGGAGACAAAAAACCTGGCTCTAAGGAGCATGTTGGGTCTGTGCCACATCACAAGGCAAATGCTACAAACACTCACAAAGACACGGTATAGCTCATCTGCTCTTTAAACGGGGGCTTTGTTAGCGAGAACCTCCTGCCACAATTTCTAGGGGCAGAAAGCAAACACACTGCAGGACTAAACCTCTCCCAGGTACACCTTGCAATGCCACACAGCACTGCTGAGACCCACAGGAGGACTCTTCCTGTTTAATAAGAGCGTAAACTCAAACTTCGGGAGGAAAATTGCTGTTAATAGAATTAGGAAGACATTTCCATTCTGGCCAAGTTATTTTCTAATTGCTCACTTGGAGACACTGGGGATCTTTCTGGTTTTAGGGACACGGGTAAAGAATGATCTCTTGTAGGTATCTCTGGAGTTTCTGTCTCTCCCTCAGAGGTGATACTTGGCTAAGATGGTTCTCCCACCTTATCAGATATGGCAAGGCTTAGCTCCTGTCTACACCTTTGGAGAAGCCACTTTATCCACCAAATCTAACACTCCCAATGGACACAGATTTTGATGCAGGAAAGAACCTGTCCCTGTCGGCTTTGCCATTATAAACCTGGATCACCTCTGGTGCCAGACATCTCCACAGGCTGTTGCAGACAGCAGCACTGAAGTTCATTTGCTTTACGAGGTTTGAGCAAGCTGTGATGAAAGTGGGTGCTACAGGCAGCTTTCACTGCCAGCTTTCATCAGCCTCAGGTCAGCCTGGGTCTCACTGCCACATGTAAAAGAAGCCAGTCTGCAACACAGAGCTACTGTGCCCTAATTTCTTTTTACCCCTTGTAGACTTCTTGTTAAATTTAAGGACAGTCTAGTTGCATATAAATTACTTCCAGAAATAATGGCTATAAAAATAATAATAATGACAAACATGTATATTGTGGTTGCAGGCAAAGGCCATCATCATCTGGTAAATCATTCTTTTAACAGCCATAAACCCCACAATAACTTCCCATCCCCACCCCACCTACGGAATAAAATAATGATGTCTTTATTATAGGTCCCTTCAAGCCATGCAATAACACACTGTGGCAGGTCCACAACTTCCTCTTAAATCCTGTAAAGTCATCAAAACCCTGCAAGAACATCCACAGTCAAATGAAATGCTATTTTTTCCGTAATTATCTTTGCTGTTTAGGTCAGTTGCTCGTCACTCGTGCTATGGTAAGATTTCATTCCCCCAGCAAAGGCTACGATCGCTTACACAGCCAGGAGCTGCAGCAGCAGTGCATTGCTGCTGTTAAACCAGAAATACAGTCCTGGCTGAGCAAACCCCTGAGGGATCAAAAAAATAAAATAAAATTAGGAGTTCACAGAGCCAGCAGTGGTTTTCAGCCTGAGAAGTGCAGCACGGCTGAGAGCAGTCGTGAACACCACTCGTGGTTTGAGGTGTGTCTGTGACTATGAAGCTACAGAAAGCCACCATCTCCATAGTCATGAGGCTACCTGGGCTGGGGAAACCTGTTTGATATCCCTCTCCAAATTTTACCCAGGCTTTTTGCACGAATTCCAGCCAGGAATTCTGCAGTTAAACTGTGGGCTAAGCCACAGAGGGGTCCAGGATTAGAGCAGGTATCAGACACACCTCAGGTGTGCAGTTACCTTCTCAAACCATTCCTTCAGAATGTTTGAACATTTCTTCCCATCAAAGTTTTCCACTCTACAACTGAGCAAAACAAAAGTGTGGATTTCAATTAATCAGTGCCTAGTTACTCTTGGAAGAGGATGAGATTTAATGGCAGAGGGCTCTGAAGAGTCCTGCTCTGGTGCTACACACGGCTCTAAACAAGCACCGGCCTCTTCTTCAAGGCAGTCCTCCCTCAAACCTTTTGATGTTTGCCCATGGCTAATTGAAGCTAGCCTGTATAAAAAAATATGGATGCCTGCATGACTGCAATTTCCACCGGCTGCTTTGATGGCCCCAGGTTTTAAGAGTCACCTTCTATCAAAAATCGGAAATGGTTTCCCTAAAAACAAGCAAAAGTTACAGAGACATAAACATTTCTGACTCCAGGTAAATGAAGGCTGATTAAGCTGCTTTTTAAGTTAAAAGTCTGCCTGCCTTTTGCACCACACAGCCCCACATCAGCCTCAGCTCCACCAGGGCTGAGAAGCCAATGCTTGAACGCTGATGCCAAAAAGCCACACACCATGGCCACCCCTTGAGTAAAGCTCAGGGACCCCCTGGCCTGGGGAAGCACCTGGGGTGATGGAGAAGGGCTGGAGCAGGGAGAAGTGTCAGAGCTTCTGGGCTGGGACCTCAGCCCATGGCAGATCTTTTGGGATGCTTTTTGCAATAAAGTCAGTGACAGCTGGAGCCACAGTTGCTGCCTTGAGCTGCTCGTGAATCAGATTTTTTAAAATGTTTTTAAAAGTCCTAATTTTATGAACATCTATGCATATACATTTAAAATAACTTCCTGACAGAAATAATAAACACCCTGGATAATCATTTCTGATGAGCACTTCTGTAACTTTCTTAACTGCCTGAGTCTGCAAAACAGGGCTGAAAAGGGAGCTTGCCCATGAAAACTCTGATACTCTCCACTTTTGATAGCAGTGGAAATAATCTAAAGCAGGTTTTTCAAGGAGAAATACATCGTTACTTCTTCTGGGTGTCAAAAGGCCACAAGCTAATGAAAAAGAATGAAAAGGATACCATTAATATCTACTGTCTCTGCAACACTTTTCATCCCAGGATCTCAAAGCAAGGGGTGACGGATGGCCACTATTAACCCCACTTTACAGGGGAAATAACAAAGTCTTAGCAAGGTTAAGTAACTTGCCCAAAGCTATGCACTGAGCCAGTGGCAAGACACAGGAAAAAACCAAAGCCCTGCGCTCATGAGTGGGTTTGTGAAGAGTTTGTCCAAACTCCTGCAAAGCAGCAAGAAGGAAGAGACTGCCGGGGAGTCCAGCCTGCAGTTTGGGGAGCTCAGGACAGATCTCACGGGCAACTGCTTCAGACCTGGGCACCTTCACTGTAAGTGGCTCCAGGCAAGTGAAACAAATGCCAACCTCACTGTTTTTAACTGCATTAATCTGCCTGGCCTTAGCAATTGGGCAAAGGCTTTTTACAGGGAATATGTTGCTGAAGCCAAAGCAGAAGGGAGAAATCATGCAGGCTTCGTGGTTTCTGTCCATAAAACTTTCCTTCAGTTTCTGACCAATGCCCCACACATTTTGGACTAAATGCATTTTGGTTTTAACTGGGTTTTGACTGGTTTTCATGGTGAAACGCTCTTGGTGCAATGCAAGTTGCATCATTTCCTTCTGCAGGGGCTCAGGAGGGAAGGGCCAGTGCTCTGGGGATGGAGACCTACAGGCTTGGAGCCCTCCTCCACTCCCTGTCAGAGGATCACTGGCCACATTTATTTCCCAGGATGGTGAACCTAACCTCTGGCCTGCTCCAGCCTCACAAACCTACACAGTCAGGTTTTGAACCCATTTAATTCAGACTGCCTTGCCTGGTTTTCCTCGCTAGCATTTTACACTGGCTGCTCCTCTGAAAACAGTTCCTTTCCATTCATGGTAATGCACTAAAGCACTTGATTTCAGCAAGGAATGGTGTCACCATTTTGCCACTAATAAAGAAGAAAAAAAACAGCTTTCAATCAATCAGGGTCTATTTAACACATTAGCAATTTTCCTTCATTTTTCTGTCATCCTGCATTAACAGCCGTGGGGTCAAATCCAGCCTGGTGTAATTCCAAAGGAGTAACACCAGGAATGAGCTTCACCCATTATATCTAATTTTGCTAAAAAGGTCTCGATAATAGATTTTTTAAGTTCTTGATTCAGAATACTAATCAAGTCCTTTAAAAAGAGCACTTGAGTGGGATGCTACCAAAACAAATATGCTCTGATATTTTACACCACATCTTTCTGTCCCATTGCTCATTTCTATGTGAATATATGAGTTTTGGGAAGTCACTTTCTGCCATGAGGTTTGTTCTCGAGCAGTACACGGGTCATCCATCCCCTATCTAACACCTTCCATGCAGCCCAAGAGCTAGCCCACAGGACATCCAGCCACATGTAGGTCCTAGCCAAGGGTTCTCCTTCATGGATCAATTTTCCCCGGCTCTCCAGAGGCCAGTCCTTGGCACAGTCCTCACCACAGCTCATCAGCAGCACCCTGTGACTGCACACCTGGAATTTCCAGCTCAGCAGCTTCTGGCCATCTCCACCTGATGTCCCAGTGGGCACCAAGTCCCCCCATGGAGACACCACAGCACAGGAACAAAGTAAATGCAGCACCGTGTGCTACCTCCTGCATTTTGCCCCTCAGATGTGCTTTGCACTGCTCCCGTGGTACCACAGCCAGTGCTCCACACAGGCTCTGCTGCTGGGAGGTCTGGGGCTGCCCCACCACTTCATCCTCTCCTTTCTAGCACCAGTTTCATCTTCTCTTCCCTCTCACCTCGTGCCAGACCCCTCTTCCCTTCTGCTTTGGGCTGAGGGTGCAGGAGAGCAGCGTGGTTGCCCAGGAGCCTGCCCGGCCACGTGCCCCCAGCAGACAGTCCCTGTCATCACCCTGAGGATAAACAGGGGGGCACCAAAAGCCATTTTGAGCCAGGGAGGAATCAAACCACGCTCGAGTGTGCTGGTGACTCAACATCTCACCAGAGTCCCCCAGGAGAGAGTCACCATCTGACTCAGAGCATAGGTGCAGTCACCCTTCCCCACAGGGCCCTTCCTGCAGCCACAGCCTGCACTGGTCCTCCCCACAGCCAGGGCGCCCTGGAACATGGACCAAAACATAGCCCTGGCTCCCACAGCCAGCACACAGTCCCAGGAAATGTTTCCCCAGGGGTCATCCTGGCTGGTGAGTGCAAAACATGACCACCAACCACGGCTGAGAGCTGAGTCTTGCTCTGAGTCGGGAATTAGCTCGGGAACACACATGGAGAATTATTCCTGATTTTCAGGGGGGAGCTCTGAAAGTGACTGAGCTTTGACTCATGTGGGCATCTAAATGTCACTACTGCTGGCAGCTGCTGCTAAAAGCAACAGGGGTTAGAGCTCTGTTTTCAGAAAGCAGCGACTTTGGTGGGGTTTCAGGCCTCCCCAAGGGAGACCAGCCATTTGTGGATGTCTCGGATGCTGCTTGGGCATTGATGACATTCACATGGGCCAGGGGCTGCTTCCATGGCTTTTCTCATATCCCTGACTGTGCATTAGTTCAGCCCAGCTCACTCTCTCCCCAGTTTTTTTCTAGTGAAAAAGCTATTTCAAACCTGTGATACCAACAGTGCTGTCTGGAAAAGACATAATCTGACCTCCGGAATCCTCAAAATAAACAGCAGGGGTGAACGTGCCACATATTGCTATTTTATCATCTGTATTCCCCCCTGGTTTGTAACAGCCACAACTTCCCAGGAGGAAGTTCTCCTTCCAAGCAAGGGCAGGCTCTTGCCCCACGAAACACCACTAAACTCTTGGATACCTCTTCAGTCGGAAGAGAAACACGAAGAGATGAGTCAGAGGAGCTCTTCCTTTGGGAGCTCAGGCCCTGCTCCTTCCAGCCCCTGAAGGGCTGCCCAGCAGGATTAACACAGCAAACCCCAGTCAGTTCAGATGCTCAGATAATCTTCTAACAAGGAATTACATTTACAGGAGATGCTCCCACAGCCGTTCAGCTCTTCAAGAAAAGATTTTTCAACGTACCTAAACACGAATGTACTTGCTGGGAATTCTTACAGTCTGACAACACCCAGAACCGTGCTAACACATCAGGGCGTATTTTCAGGATATATTTTCCTGAAACCTGCTGCCTAGGGAAGAAACCTGCATGCTCAGTTATATCCATGGCCTATCCCAGGCTCATAATCACTGACCCTGTCTCTCCACAGGCAAACCTCACGTTCCCAAGCCCACAGCCAGAAGTCACACCACGGATGGCACCACACACCCTGTCCCCACCTCTGCAGGGGTGGCTGCTGCTGGGGAACAACCCAGGCTTCCCCAGCAGGGATGCCTCTGATTTATACCCAGCAGGACGCTCCCCTCTGCCCAGTCCCCCCAGCCCACGCAGTGAGGCTGACGTGTCACTCCAAAGTGACTTGGCAGGAGCCACCAGCAGGCCCTGGGACGGGCTCCCTGTCCCTGCCACGTCCACCAGTGCCATCCCCTTCCCCAGGGCCACGTGCAGTCAGGAGCAGCAGCAGGAAGAGGGTTAAATTCCAGCGGTTCTCCAGCACAGCACAGCGAGGAAGCTCCGGAGACAGCCATTGCTCTCCTCGCCCAGCTAAAAGTTGCAAGTTACAGAGTTATGCTCTCACTTCCAAAACCTGATGGTTATGGTTTGGTGGGCAGAGAGGGTAGGCAGCGTAAGAAATTAACATTTTTTTCAGCATCACCAGGCAGGAGTTCACTGCAAAGCACAAGCTAATACGTACATCCAGTGAACAGCAACCCTGTATTTTATTTCAGGTCTGTTGGGCATTGCAGGGAAGAATACGAAAAGCTGTGTTATCCTGCAGGAGCAGTCTTCCTTGGGAAAGTACAGCCAGACACTTAATCCCAGGAATATTTATAGTTAGCATAACTCAAATGGTGTCGTGCATGCAGTTGGTTAGTCTAAAGTGGAGCGTCATGCAGCTTGCATTAATGCTGGCAAAGGCACTTTATGGAGAAACAGACTTTATGCTTACAATTATCCCAGCCCAATATGGAGTGTCTCTGACTAGCAGAGAGGAACTGATGCCTGCCATAAGGAAGCCCAGCACTGTTACAGAGGTGCCTAACGCCAGCTGCAGCAACGCAAACAGCAGCGGGAAACGGCAGCCACAACAAGTGTGGGATTCCTCCTCCTGGCCAGTTTTGGGATTCCCCTTGGCTTTCTTCTGCTTCTTCTTCTTCTTCATCGCGGACTCCTGCGTCGAGGCGGTGCTTTTCTCCCCTCCGGCTGCCTTCCCTGTCTGGCTCTGGTTATTCGGGGACGTGCTGTGCTGGGCTTTCTTCTCCTCCTTTCCCATGCCGCTGGACTTCGGGCTTTCACGTGCGTGTGTGTGTGCGCACGCCGATGGGGGTGTGAGCTTTTTGCCCCCCAAAGCTTCGCTTTGTGCCGGCTGAGTTGTTCCTGGTATTTGAATCAAGGAGGCTGAACAAATATGGAAAACATTTGGAAGCAGATTGTCAGAGCTTCGAAATGCCACATATAGCCCGGAGAAGGGGGGGATGCAAGGGGGGTAGCGAACTGCCAACGTGCAGGCGCCGGCTGTGCACAGGCAGGGCTGGGCGTGTGCGCTGCCACGGCCACACAGGTGTGAGCACACCTTTGGGACCTGGGGACGAGCCGCGCGGGCAAACAGCAGGGCAGGAATTCCGCACTGCCGGCTGATGAACAGCAGGGAAATCTGCCTCGCCAGGGAGCCGGGAACGCTCAAGCGCCTGTGCGGGGAGCCGGCAGGTAGGAGCTCCTGGCACCGTGGCTCCCCTGGGGGTTACCGGCGGGCAGAGCGCGGCGGGGGGAGCCCACGCAGCACCGCGCCCGTGCCACACACCCGCTGATCCACTTTAAATAGGCGCCTTCCAGCGGGAGGGAGCTGATTGCGTGTACGGAAAGCACGAAATTAATACAAATGAAAATACAAGTTGATGTCCTGGGGAGCCAAACGGGATCCTGTCTCTTCCCAAAAGTTGCAAAAGCACGGCTAGGCATGTTTTATGACGAGGCAGACAAGGGACCAGCGGTGAGGACTGGTGCTTCTGGGCAGGCAGCGGTAGAGCGCGGAGTGAACATCCGCTGAGCGTGTTCCCAGGGCTGCAAGTTATCCATATCAGGAAGATTGATTGTGTTACCTAAAAGAGAGAGGGATGTCTTATTGTGGACACGTGGCCACTGCACTTCGTCCGTATGTGGGCTCAGGCTGGTGCTTGGAGACAGCACAACAACAGAAGTGGTGGAATTTCTCCTGAAATACTCAAAAATTGCTCTGTGGCTGAATCCAGAGCTGGGAGCCCGGGCAGAGCCTCTCAGACACTGGAGGGGCTCGCCCACGGAGGTGCCAGCAGGACTGGGGTCTGCAGAGCTGAACTCTGGCTCTGTGAGGAGGAGGGAGCAAGAAGAGGTGGGTGGTGAATGGTGCCACGCCGGGGCTGTGCCGGCAGCCCTGAGTTCAGCCAGGCCACGGTGCACAAATCCTGCAAGGGAAGACCACGGGAAGCAGGAGGCTGTGGGAAGCCTGTGCTTAGCTCAGGCCAGAGGAATTACTCAAAAGCTTAGGGGTAAACAGGTGCTTAAATGCTTTGCTGGCCCGGGGCCGAGTGTGTACAGCCCGATGTAAGGCATCGCTCCTCCATGCGTGCAGCTCCGTGTCCCTGCTGGCACGGGGACACCCTGAGGACACGTGGGCTTCTGCTGCTGCCCCACCGACACCAATGAGAGAACCTTAAATGGACCAGCCTGCTCTGCCCTCACCACAGGGCTGTTGGGGTTTTTTGCCCTTCCCATAGAAGCAGATGGCAGGAGCAAAGCACTGGGAGGAGTAGTGCAGGTGGGCAGAAGATATCAGAGACTGGAGAAATCCCCACCAAAATTGCCTTTGGATGTGGCACAGCAGTTCAGCTGGGATTAGCCAAAATGGTGAGGGTACTCAGAGAGGATCTTACACATGCTGATGTAGCATCGAGGAAATATTTCCTCTGACACGCTGGCAGTGCCTTCTGAGAAACTACTCTATTTCCAGCTCTTTATGGCATTTAACAGCAATGAACTGTGTCTTCTGTATTAATAAATTATGATGTCACTTTATTTTATGGATTAAGCAATATCCTCTTTGGTTATTTATAATACCGAACGGATGAAAGAAAACTAGAAACAAAGTGGTTTCAGATGCTTTCTGCACACATAACTCTCGTGCTACATCCATAGAGCAAGATTAAGATACACTGTTAAAAAAAGGAAGAGGAAAATAAACAAGAGGTGAAAAAAAAATTGAAAAAAACCCTTCTCCTCTAGTCATGTTGCTTAGAGTACTGTGTTTTCACAGTTTCCCATCAAGATGTTTTGTCACTATCATTCACTTTTTAAAATATCCTTACAATAACTTGCACTCACTGGTGTATCTTGCCTCTCAAAGCCACACACAACTATATTTAACCACAGCTTTGAGAAGGACGGGGTGTTCAAGGATCATCACCAAGGTCAGACCAGGAAGCAGTGGCAAAGCTGAGGACACGTTTTACTGACGCCCAGTTGGACATCTACCCTAATAATTATTAGAGTGAAATGGAGTTAAATTTTCTTTTCCTTTATGCCCATCTGTTTCCCTGGTTCTATCCCACGGATCTTTACTGTGGTTTTTTCCCCAGGAAAATCCCTGGTTTAGCACCTGGATTTGTGCTGGCAGCTAGATTTACGATTGCTGTTTTCTCAAAGGGGCCAAAATCCAACTGCTTTATTCGTGCTGACATTCACATTGGTTTCAGTGGGAGCAATTGCCTGAGGAGGATGAACAGGATTTAACCCGAGGTCAATAAAATTAACAAGCACTTACCTTACAGCCAATAACAGCCCTTGTTTATCTCTTGGCCAGAGAATCTCTGGTAAAACAGGTGCCTAAATATCTTTGCTGTACAGCAACTAACTGAAAAAATGAGGCCATGCTCAAGGGCAGCAGGATGAATATCTCCTACAGGGTGTAGGTGGGATGTCCACTTGGGTCCCAGATCCCTGCAGCCCCTTTGAAAATTCCAGCTGGCGCCCAGAGCCCCTAGGGCAGGAGAAGTCTAGGCCAGCTCAGGGGACATGTTCTGTGCAGTGACAGAAAGGTTTCGGTATGAAACCGTGAAATGTGGTCAACGTAGAGCAGAGTTGGGTCTGGAGTAGCTGTGCCACTTGGTTTTTCCAAGGAAAACAAAGACATTAGTTGCCATCTGCCCTGGTCACACTGAGACAGGGAGCATCTCTTTGGCTCCTTGCACACTTAAAGGCATATCCATCTTAGAATCCCACCATTTCTAATCTCCACAGCAATACACGGTTATTTAGAGAGAAAATTAGGGGTCAAAAACACGGAAAAAATTCTAGGCAGAGATATTGCTGATTTTAAATGATTGAACGATGTGTGCCAGAGGTTCTTTTGCTGTGGCTAGCTTTCCCTGCAAAGCCAAATACAGATATCTTACATGCTGGGAAGTTTAATGGGGACAGAGAAAAGAGACGGATGCAGCATTGATCTTCCATACTTATTATCTGAACCAGATTGTGTTTGCTGATTCCACTTGGCATTAACAATCGAGTGTAAAACAGCTGTGAAGGAACTCATAGCAATGACAAATTAAAAGAATTACATTTTTGGAAACTGAAAGATTAAACGAGGACACTGAAATAACACTAAATTTTCTCGAGTAATACATCTTCCGGATGTCACTTGGATTTTCCCAGCAACACAAGAATAATCATTACCCTTTTATGCCCAAAGGCCCTGATTAAGTATGTTCTTAAACTAAGCACATGCTTGAATACCCTTCCTGGATGAGGATGTTTTTTGATTCGAGCCCAGCTAGCATCTCTCATGTGGCACGCAGTCGTAATTTCATGTCCTTTACACAAAATGAGTCATGTTGCACAGCTTTTCCATGGCCAGAGACCATTCTCTGTAAAACATTGCCTGCTCTTGTTCCTCGCCTTGCCAGAAAGCAGCACAGCCCGGGTGATGGTGACAACAAGTCAAAGAGCACACACAGCGCCAGGCGTGGAAAAGGCGAGGTCTGGGCTGCAGCTTCGTGGTGACACAGACTTTCCTACCGCTTCTCCTAGGGCTGGGGACACACAGCGCTGCATGGGACTCCAGATTTTTTTCCCCGCTGCCATTTTTGCCCTGGAAATAGAGCGGGCTTGGTGTGGTTGGGCTGCCAGAGATGCACAGGCGCTCACTCCCACATAATCGCGTTTACACAGATATTTCTCCCAGGCATCGGCACCCCGGCCAAGTGCCAGCGGCAGGGTTGCAGCACACAAATCCAGAGCAGCAGAATTAGCAAGGAACAAAGGCTTGGATGAGGCTCTCCTCGTTGCCCCAAGGACTGTGGGACATTTGGCTCCCTTTGCCCAAGAAACAACTCCACAAAAAGTTGCTGACCCAGGGGCCCCCTCGGAGATGCCACCGCCAGGGCGACAGCTGGAGTTGGGAGGGAGCCAGATGTGCCACAGCCAGCCAAAGGATCACCACTCTCCAAGCCAGTCTGGGCTAAGGAGAAGCTGAGACCTTGCCTCACCCTTGCTTCTTGTTCCCCTGATCCCCTCACCCCGCAGCAAGCCATGGACTGCAGAGCTGGGCCAAGCACAACTGAGTAGCCAAAGCTCAGCACAAAGACTGGGCCAAACTGGGGGCGGGGGGGGCTTTCCCCATTAAAGCAAATGATGAAAGGTTATCCTTGAAAAAAGGTTTAAAGTCAAGCTGTGATTTCCAAAACCTCATGCCCATCGACAACAGATAATAACAACATGTAGCTCTTGAAAGCACATTTGCATAAAAGACAAGGCCAATTAGAAATGGGTCCAACACATGCAATCCACGCTGGCTTCTGCCACAGCCACTTTTAAAGTTCAGGTCATCTGGAGGTGAGGCTTGTTTTTGACAGGCTCTTCTGAGGCCAGTTCATGTTGTTTTGTGTGTCCGTAGGCTCTGCTGTGAGTGCTGGGTTGTGCCAGGTGACCTCCAGAGGAACCATCCATCCCACAGTATTCTTTGCATGCTCTCCATGTGCCCTTTTGGCATCACTAGGGGTAAGACCAAGGTACGGAGCATTTCAGTTTAGCTGGCTGGGGTGACAGATGTGGAAAGAACAGGAGCTGTTTTATGCCAGGGTACTCCACCCTTGGAAGCTGCTTATTTAACAATGCACCTTATTCCCTCTGTCGCCTCTGACCACGAGGTAAATTTGTGCATATAAAAGAAATCAGCTTGGGAAGAAATTGTGCCTTGCAGTCTCCAAAATGATTGTGCTACACCAGTTTAAATTCCTAAACCTTTGCTTTTGCTAAAGCTCCCTCAGATGCCTCGTGGCTGGGGCTCCTCATCTCCAGCTGTGGTTCCCTGAATCCAGACAGTGGCCCAGGCATTTGTGGGGGTCTCCTGTATAAAACTTAACAGTGCTTAAGCTGTCCATAATGCTCTGACTGTTTCTGCCTCATCTTCTACTCTTATGGCAGGTTCTTTGGGGTGGAAGGCATATTTTATCACATTTCTGCATGAGGCCTGGAGAGGATCCTTAGGGGCTACAACTGATAGTCCCTCAAAATTGGGCTGGAGAAGCAAGAAGTGAGAAGCTGTGATACTACAAAAAGCAAAGCTAAGTGCTGCAGCTTGCTCTACACATCACCACGCTCTGGTGAACATTTTATACCAGCCCAGAGACCTTTGCGTCTCCCTGAGCAGGGTTAAGGAGTACGAAAACCAGAGATGACCAGTTTACAAACACTCTGTGCCCTTTCCAAAGCCGGTCCTCTCTCTCTTCCACGCATATTTGAAGAGGTTATGGTCCGTCAAAATACGTTAATGAGATATTATGGCTGTTAGATCTTCTCACCAGGTGTTAATTAGTACCTGGTTAAACAGAGGCAAATCCTCTCAGCCATGTTCTTGCTGAGGATAACAATTAAGTCTGTTCAGTGTTTGTGCTCACAGGAATGCATTCACACACCCCCATGCACATGCAGGGCTCAGGATGCTGCCTTAAACCATATACAGAAGTTCCAGGAAATCTGCCTGTGGCTTTACACCAGGACATAGGCACTGTGGGCAGCAGAGGGAAGGGCAAGGGCTCCTGCTCTCACTTTTCATTAATAAGAGGGATAAAACAAAGGAGCTTCATAGCAGTGGGTGTCAAATGTGCTCAGCTTGCCCCATGCAAGTGGATGTTTTGTAATAAAATTAGAAAGGCCTTGTTTTCTAGAAGAACATGAAAAAAAACCTGTTTCTGAGCTGGTGTAATGCTACCAGCAGCTCTAATAAGGTGTTCTCTCCAAAGATCCAGGACAAACTTTGTGGAGCATATTCACACGTATCTCATTTCTTGCACTTTCTGGCATGTACAGACACTCGGGGCTTTGTTTCTGCAGCTGGCTCGAGGTCTCACGCTGGCACTTGGGCAGTCTCGCTGCGTTACTCACTGCTCCAGCAGTACTTCAAGGCCTGATGTACTCACACGCACTGCAGCTGCCTGAAATACACTTTTGGGTCCTCTGGAAGGCACCAGCTGGAATTTTCTGAGGAAAAGTCAGTCTTTCCAAAGGAAGTGGTTGTGACTTTCCTCCAACCAGGGTCCACCATAAGTGGTGGCTTTTCTCAGAATCATCTTTGGAGCCCTGAAGTGCCTGAGTGCTGCAGCCGATTTCTTCAGCCCAACTGAAGTTGGCTGCTGACCTTGGTATGGCCAAGATTTGCCTTTACCTCTTGGCTGGTTCAAAGGTGAACCCCATGATCTTCCCTGGAGACACAAGACCGGAGTATATTTGGGTTCATCTTTTCCAGTCTCCTCCTGAGCTTGTCTTAGCAACTACAGGGCCCAGTAGACGCTGGGCCATAATCTCCTGCCTCACAAAGGGCTGGGAACTCCCAGAAATCAGTATCCCTTTGCTTCCTGCATTGCTGCATCAATGTAAACCATCTATAAATCACCTCCACAAATGACCAAAGCTGCCTGGTCTTCATCAGAGGTGAAACAGAGGCCTGGGGTCTGGGCTAGAGCTGTGTGACAGATTTGGGACTCTTGACCTCTGCCCACCTCTCCCCTGGAACAGCCCCCTGGCCCTGGAGGTCTCCGCCCTCCACCTGGGCTCAGTTTCCCTCTGAGCAGCAATACCAACATGGCTTCATGTTGTAATAAGGGTTCTTGAGGACACAGAGCTCTCTGTGCTGCCAGAATTACTGCATGTGCTCCACCAGATGTTGAAGAATATTCCCTCCCATCCCAAGTTACTCTGGGTATTATATTTCCCTGGCTTGACATTGTTATGAAATGTCAGAGCTTCGCAACTTGTCTGACTCTCTTTTGCAATGTCCTCAGGGGAACACAACCACTTCCAAAGCATTGGTTGGGTCGGGCAAGCCCTACGGACTTGCACCATCCTTCCTTCCGGAAGAACCTCAACCATCTCTGCAAGATAGGTGAGGCATAGTGGGGTAGGAGGTGAAAGCCAGATGAGCTGAAAGCAGATCTGGAAGGTGGCTGCTGGTGGATTTGTCTGAGGGCTGCTTGGGGACTGCTTTTAGTCCATATTTTTCTGTCACACAAAAGAGGGAGGAGTGCGTGGTGAGATTTCCTGATGACACAGACATGCAAGCGCTTGTCAATACAGAGAGGCCCCAGCCTATCAAACAGGAAGAACTGCGTGACCTCGACGATGGGAACAATGGGAATAGGACAAAATTCAATTGTGCCAAATGTAAGGTTTGGCACGTAAGGCTGAAGGGCCAGAGTTTCTCCGGGAAAATAAAAAGTCTCAGGCGCCTTGGCTGGTCACAGGATTGCCTTCAAATGGCAGCGTAGCACGGCCATAGAAAAAGGTAAATGTGAGAGAGGATGAATCGAGTATTTCCCACAGGGACTGAAAAGTATTGGTGATGGAGAACAAGTACTGGTGGGCCCTGTGAGGAGGCTGCACTCAGCTTTATTCACCTCTGTTAGAGAAAGATGAACTGCGACAGGACCAAGTGTAACTAAGGGTGCTCGGTGGGGGCCGCAGACCCTACGTAACAATAGGAAACTGAAAGGGATTGCCTGGTTCAGCCCAACAACGTTAGAGGTTAGAGAGGACTCGATTGATCTATAAATATCCCGTGTTAAACTTAAAACAATGTTGGCAGGAGGACAAATGGATACAAATGGCCATGAGTGCGTTTAGCCTGGGAACCAGAGGCAGGTTTCTGGCCACTAGAGCAGTGAGGGGGAGGAACAGAAAGGAATAGCTTGTTGTAAGGCACTGCAGCATCAATTTTTGAATTGTACCATTTGACGTGGGGCTTGAGATGACTGAGTGATGCAGGAAGTGCCCTGCCTTCCAAATCCCCATGATGGATACGCTTTTGGAGCCTTCTTGCTCATATGGGTGCCCTAACTTGGCCACAGGAGAAAGCAAGGCTGTCAGTTCCCTGACTAGCTGTGTTAGGGCTTGGCATAATCGAACTCCTAATTTGTTAGTGGCAATTATTTTGATTTCACGCATTTCTTACAGAACAAACTGGAGGCTTACATCAGTAACCAGTTTGGGTTTCTTTTTTTTTTCTTTTTTTTTTTTTTTGTAGTTAATACTTTGTACTTATATAGCATCTTTCATCTTTCAAAGTGCTTTACATACATTAATTATTTAATTCTCCCCGTACCCCCTTTGATCTAGGCAAGTATTATGACGCTCAGTTTACAAGTGGGGAAAGCAAACATAGAACAAATCCTTGCTGCCAGGCTCATCCCACTGGGATTGATGCAGCTTCGTGGCTCAAAAAGGCAAGGAAAGGTTCCATGATGTGCACAGGGCCCACAAGCAATCCAGTGGTGGAGTAGGGTGATAACTCTCCCAGATACCCTCTTGTTCCAAACAGGGAGAAGAGAGCAAGGCTGCCAGCGAGGGCTACATGCAGGGCCAGTCACAGGGTGCTGTATGGATGATAAAGGACTAGAAAATGACGTGCCCTGTGCTCTGGAGAAAGACCCGGAATTCAGTTTCATCAGAGCATGCAGAACAAAGCCATGACAGTGGCTAGGTGACTAAGAGCCAAGGAACAGGAATAAATGCACATAGTTAGAAGCAGCAAACGAATAAGAGCTGACACTGATCTGTGCAGACATGCGTTCAGTGGAAGGATGTGAGTCTTCCCGCTCAGTTCAAAACAAAATAACATCTGATGTATTTTTGATTGTTCTTGTGTTGAATGTTTATGTCATTTTTCAGAGTGACTGTCAGAGGCTGATTTGGAGATTTCATTGCTAAATAACGGAGCCATTTTTCTTGCAAATTCACAGTGTGATGTTGTTTGTGCATTTGGGTTGCTGTGATGATGTTAGGATGCTGCAAAAGCACTCTGCCTTGCCCCAAAGAGAAGTCTCACATCCCCCCTCTCTTTTTCATCCTTTTTAAAGGACATTTCTGTCTTACAGGGGCAAGCAGTGCAGTTTGTGAGGCAGAACAGGAAGCTGGGAACAACACACTTGAGGTCCAGTGCTCATTCTGATGCTGGTTTGGTGTCTGACATTGCTGCATCTCAGTGGCCAGTGCCCAGAGTGGGAGTTAAAACACCAGGGTACTGATTTTGACAGGTACTGACTCGTTTTGAGGCCAAGAGAATGTCATTTAGCACTAACTCACTGTTCAGCCTTATGGGACAAGGAAATGTGGCCCTGTGCATCCTCCTGGCACAGCGATCACAGCTTGTGCCCAGAAAAACTCCCGTGCTCCTCTGGGTCAGTCAGCACTATAACATAATATCCTTTTGTCAGGAAAAAACGGGGAAAGGGCCTGAATTTAGTCACATTTTTCCTGCAGCAAAACTTTTTTCTGTTTCTGCCAGCATTAATTCCTAAAGAAGTAAAAATGGCTAAGGTTTTTTAATTTCATGGCCATTTTGATATGCTAAATGGTGCCAAGAGAGTCAGTGGGAAATTAACAGAGTTCAAATCCCCACTGAACATGGAAAATGTAGTTAAAATAGTGCTGCTAAAGATTTTGTAATCAGCAAAAATTATTTTAAAGTGTAGCATTTTTAATTAGCTGCGAATGCCGCTCACTCCGCATCCGTATTACCCACAGAATTGGCTACACCTAAGACAGTTAAGCTCCTCACCTGCACAAATCCCTCAAGAATCCACAGGTTGTCACTGAGACCCACGGAGCTGTGCACTAACTGATAGGGAAACTGTTGTCATGGAACAATGCTGAAAGCACAGTCCTCTAACAAGCACAGCAGAGTCAAAGATGCAGTTGCAGTTGTCTTGTTGTGTCACTCCCTCCTGCCAGAGATCCTCTGTGTTTCTTACTATTAATTTCTTATTACCCATTCCTTAGGACTCACGTTAAAGCAAGGTTCTCCTTTACCCCATTCTAGCTCATCCCAGCTCACTGCACCCACGGACTTCCTCAATATTAAGTAATGGTCCTTAATTCCAGAAAATCTCATTCTGCAGTTGTGGGCTCATCCTTCTCTCCACGCCCTTTCTCTTTCTTTGGGAAGTCCCACAGTATGAGAAGAGCAAAGCAGCACACCTCAGTGCCCAGCCTGGCAAGGTGTGCAGGGCACTGGCTGTGCAAGAGGAGACAGAGGCTGCCCAGATGATGAGAGAAATGCTCTTTTGAGGACCCTCAGTGTAGCAGGTCCTCAGGCTGCTCAGGTGCTTACCTCCAGATAATGCCAATGGGATGTGCACGCCTAAATGTGCCCAGTGAGTGGGGCTGAGGCCTGTCTGAGGTCATATGGGCAGCCTGTGGCAGAGGTGGGAGTTGTCCTGCTGCCATCTGAGCCCAGGCAAGTGCCTTTACAACAAGGTCATTCATGCCTTTAATCCCTCTGCTGCAGAGAGTTATTAGCTGTGTATTAGAAACACTATGCCCAGGGAAATTTAAACTTCAGTTGCCTGCTCATGTAGCACTGTTACTGTGACATTTATAAAAATCGGTTCACAGACAGCAATCAGACAACAGAGAGAGACAATTACGATGGGGTCTGTCCATGGGGCTGAAAACCCACTGACCATCCTGTGATTCAGGACCACCATTCATAGAGCTGGACCCCATCAGTGCCAGCCTGGGGGTTCTCAGGTATCCAGACAAAAATTGGTGGGTTGATGGCAAACGGTGGGGCCCTCTCCTAAACGTCTCTTCCATGTCATTGCTGCACAAGAGGCAAGGAAGAGTATTTCTTTTAGGATACACAGCAACAGTCATGAAATCTCAACTGGTTTCAAATATGGAACTTTCAGTTCAAACTATGTTGAAAAAAGCAACAAAAGGTTGGGGGTTATCAATACGTCGTAACTAAAACTACAGGAAACTTCAGATGGAAAGGCCAGCTGTGTGGGATAAAGAAAGCAGCAACAGATATCTCTTTTAAACCAGCTTTGGATAGTGAATTGAATCCACACAGGTCAGTTCAATCCTGGCACTTCTAAACCTCTCAATAATTCACTGTGCAGCTGTAATAATTTCTAACACAACTTTCTGAATGTAGCTTTTCAAATCACAAAAGGACAGAAATCCCATGGTCTCACACCACTCTGGCAGTCCCATGGCTCATTAGCAGGGCTGTAAAATCAGAAGGTACCAGGTGAGACACCTCAGACAACCCAGGGACAGGCAGCAGCAGGGAGGTGGTGCAGGATGGGAGGCGATGGAAAGAGCCACGGCAAGACCCTGACATGACATAGAGCCCTTGTGCCAAATTTCAAACCCCTGCTCTAAAGCAAGGCTATGCTCAAGCCATTCAGCAAGAAGGTCACCAGAAGCAGTTCATGTGGTGCAAAACAGTTTCTTCTGCCCTCTCCTCTTGTGCTTGCTGTCAGGCGTTGGCCCAGCCAACTGGCTGGATCTTTCCCTCAAAGATGTCAAAGGCAGCCATACAGCATGGAAAAAATCACCTCAAAACGCTTGGCAAAGCTTTAGCTGACTGAAAATGGGGTTGTATAACGGGATGCCTTGAGCAAGTTGAAAAGCAAACATTCCTACCAGAGCTGCCTATAGTGCAGTTGCCTGTACAAGGTGTGTAAATGCCTTTTTTTTTTAGTGTTTTTCCAGCTGCAGTGTGTTCACCCAGCCTTAAAATTATGTCAGTGGTATCTGTGACTGTCATCCGCCTCCTGCCAGCACAGGCCACTTCATATGGGCGCAGTCACGGGGAGCTGTGCCCTTGGACATCCACTGCTCCGGGAGTGTCCAACCTTGAGCTCGAGCTACAAGGCAAAAGCAAAAACAGCCTTTTGTCTCAGGCATCCATAAGCAGCTTAAATGGGCAACAAGAGAGCCTCCTCTGCAGTGTTTTCTGGCAGCTCTCTGCTGGCTTTGTGTGGTGTCCAGAGCCCAGGAGCTCTCCTCTGGGCAGCCACAGCCCAAAGCCGAACTGGGAACACTGGAAGGATCTGTTCTGCTCTCACAGGCACTGTCAAAGGGATGCTGCCAGCCAAACCCTCACTCCCATGGCTCTCCATGTGCCATGTGAATACCATGTCTGTGCTAGATGAATTTTTTTGTCTCTCTGATAGCTGTAATAGCTCTTATAATCCCTCTCCTACTCTTTTTACACCTGTTCTATCAGCCAGCGTGGCTGAGAGCAGACTGCCTGCTGCCAGCACTGTGGATCCCAACCAGGGATTATAGACATACGCTTTCCTACACAAAATGAGGTCTCTGGTGCAAGCGAGGCCTCGTGCAGCTGTGTAAGGAGCCCTGGCACGGGCAGGTCGATGGCCTCAGTGACAGAGGGAAGGTGAGGGTGGAGGTCTGGCTTGCCAGGGTGAAATAGAAGCTGCAGGAAGGAGTTGCCAGACTCTGACTGACATCCCTGCTGTAGGTCTTGGCCCAGATCAGGGTAACAAAAGCAAATCTTATTAGTAACTTGGCTGAGACAGCTCCTGATTTCAGCACAGTTTTATCTATAGTGTGAGTCCCTGTGCCCAGACCTCCAAATAATCCATACCACATCTGCAGTCCTGCTGAGGAGCAGTAAAGAACGGAGAGGGATGCCCGGGAGGGCAGGGAATTCTGTGCCTCGAGGGCCAAAGAGATTCCTGCTCAAGAGGACTGGAAAGCTCTTGTGCAAAGGTGGATCATGGGGTGGAAGGGAATATTAATAGAGGTGGTACTGACTGATGGATACAGAGAGCAGAGAGGAAAGCCCAAGGGAGGATAGGGCAAGAAAGTCCAGGGAATGGGAATGCTTGACTTGATTTTAGAAGTGAGCAGTGAATGGCAGGAGGAACGGGGATGTGCTCAGCAGTGCATTGCAAGATTGGGATTCACTGCCACCGGAGATTGCCGAGACGCAGAGCTCAGGACATCTGAAAAAAACACACGGGCATTTATAAAGGTTGTGGATATCTCCAGGGTTACCTCACTGGAGATAATCAAGCAGAAGGGATATAAACCAGAGCTCTTCAGGGGACATGCCAAGTGACATATGCCTAGGGTTAGGAAAATATTTTCCTATAAGCAAGTTAGGGTTGGCCATTCTGGTGTTTCTCGTTCTGGGTTTACAGGACCTGGCAACTGGGCACCTTCAGAGAGAAGAGAGGGGAACAGATGAGCTGAGAGCCCAGTCCAAGGCAGCAGTCCCCCTGGTCCTGTGTCCTGCTGCGTGAGAAAGCATGTGAGGAATTATAATTCCCTCTGGACATGTGACCCAAATTGCAGCGGGAATTTGCATTCCTGGTGCCTGCTTCCATTTCATGTCTTCCCCCCCGCTGCACAACAACACCTGCAAGAGGGTTTGTTACCCTCTCTGAGAGCACAAGCTCAACAATCTTTTCAGAGACATTAAGAAGAGTATCTACAAAAGAAACTGAAAGGTAAAGACGAGTCAAAAATGTGTCAATGCTGTGTGAAAGCTTATCCATACAAAACAAACTTGCTCAAAGAAAAATCAGCTGTCACTTTAAAATCTGACATTAAGTTTCTCAAATCACAGACCTTAATCAGGAGTAATACTTGAAGAGGAACAAAGAGAATTTATGATGAAAAATCAGGACAGTTGAGTGCTAGGCTCAGCAGGACTAACTGCATGACAATATGGATAAGAATGATAATTGCATTAGCTTAGCCTGAAATGACTGGCCAGAGCTGGTGTTTTTTGGTCAGCTGAATTTCTGTAATGGCTTCATGTACTTTTTAAGCAAACTTGGAAGGAGAATTACAAATAGATTATGACATGTCCATCTACTGTCTTAGGGGAACAGAGCATTCCAGAAAAGCATCCTACCATTGGCTTAGAGCTCTTTGCAATGGGTTAAACCAAGTGCCCCTTATGGGTCCTTTTAAAATGACATTAAGAGGTGAAGGTAGCTCCTACCGATGAAAATTAGAGGATCCAAACCCACAATGCTCTCACTTTATTCCACACGTTGTACTTTGACCCCAAGCCCCAGTCAGACCCTCCCCATGGTGACATTCTCACTTAATCCAATTTTTACATCTTATTTACTGTTTTAAAAATCGTGATGACTTCAAAAAGGCACTAATCCTCTGCCTGTTAAAAACAATAAGATACCTCTACCTGGGTCTACGTCTTCTGCAATAGGAAACTGTGGGTTTTTCTCCCAGCTCTACAGTCAAATTCTGGTTCAAGTTCCATCCCAGTGATCCCAGTCCCAGCTCTAGCTGCCAGCTCTGTGTTGCTGAGATCTCCTGTAACACCTGATGGGAACAGGTGGGGGTTCCCAAAGCAGTGTTCTCCCAAAACAGTGCACTGTGAGGGGAACAGAGAGGGGAAGTAGCAGCCAGTCCAGATGGGAGAGAGGAGGAAGACATTCCCCCACAGCCCGAATCCGGACCACTGCTCTCACTGGTAAGCATCGCTCTGATGGAACATCAATTTGCCCTTAGCAAAACCTGGAGCCTGAACTGGGGAGCGTGAATGAGGCAAGGGAGATGTGAACTGCAACAAAAATTGGCTGATCGTGGCAAATCTGCTGCTGTCCCATTGCAGCATCAAATACGTGGCAGTGCTACATCTCTTGGTGCTGCACAGAGGGACAGTAGCTCTGTAGGGCTGGCCCGTCCCCATTCTTGGGGCAGGAGGCAGCGAGCCCTGTGGCACAGGCAGCACTAGCACGGACCAGGCATCTGGGACTGCTGCCTCTCTGCAAAAGGGAACGAGTTACTTTTACTCGTTCTGCACAAAATAACCAAAACATCTGTGCCTCTAATTCCTCCTTCAGCAGCCGCAGCTCCAGCGCCCTGATCCCGCGGCGCTGCCTGGCAGGCAGCACAGCTCTCCTGCAGCCAGGCAAAGCACCAGCTGCTGCTGCCTCGAGGTGGATGTGCCCAGGACACCTTCTCCGGGCAGCCTGGCTGCTGGGCAAGCCGCTGGTGGCTCTGCGGGGCCGAGGAGTGGCCGGACAGGCGGTGTCCGCTGTCACACAGGCCGCCTTCGCCGCGACCCGGCCAGCGCAGGCAGCTCCGATTGCAACACAGCCCGCCTCGCTCACCGGCCGCTTTTATTCGTCTTCCTCAAAGGCTTAAATAAACAAGAAACAGGTTAAAAACAAAATCTTGGCCCTGGCCCCTTCCTGAGCTGGCTGTTCCATGATGGCTTCCGGCCCCGTGCGCGAGCTTCCCCCTGCAGAGGGAAGCGGCGCCGTCCTGCAGCTGCCTCGAGTGGGAAATAAGGCCACGTACCTGCCTTTGATATCGGTGCCAGGCCACTGGAGCAGCGCTCTCCACACCATCCTGCCGCTCACCACATCGAGTGGGAGCTCGAGTGTGCTGTTGGGAGCTGGAAGAGGTTTGCCTTCCCAGGGCCACGGCACAAGGACATGGGGATGGTCCCTGCCAGCTGGGCGCCGGCTCCACATGAGGGGGCATTTCCAGAAGACAAACCCCGCACACCTCTCCAAAGCCTTTTGTGGGGCAAAGAGGAATTTTATTCCACCTGCAATCTGTCATGAACATAAAAACAATCTTGGAGGAGCCCATCAAGCCAAGATCTTTTGCCCTCAGGACCCGCAGCACAAATTGCACTGGAGCGAAGCTCCTCCAGCCGTTTTGCTGAAGGGACATTGGGAGCTCACTGCAATGACCCCCGCCCGAGGTCACCGTATGACAGCTGGGCAAGGCTCCCAGGGCTTTCGAAACACTTCACGTGCACAAAATTGCCTCACAGCACCTTTACGATGGATGTTTTCTATTCTTGCCGTTCAGAACTTTCAGAAACAGATAAAAAGACGCCAAGGTACACGGTGAGACTCCGTGCCAACCACTGTGCATTTCTTCCTGCCCCAAGCTCCCTACTTTCTTGACAAGGCCTAAATTATTTTCCTCACAGAGCATTTGAGGTCTGGTTTTCTGTGTGTATTAAAGAGCTTTATGTCCATCATATTGCTGCTAAAACATGCCACTATCTAGCGCTGGCAATATGTTCCTGGCTAGGGCTTTAGAGTGTTATAGATAAGTTATGTGGTGTTTTCCATTTAAATTAAAATAGATCAAGCTAAACTCAAGGGAAGCTGATAGCTGCACTTCCATTTTATTTCATTCTATTTCCTCTTTATGACCAATGTTACGCTAATAATCAAAACTTTGATTATAGGTCCCTAAGGCACCATGTTGCACACAGGCCAGGCTGGAAACTGCCTCCAGCTCTCCTATTGCCAGGGTCCCAGCTGCCAGACAGTGGCAAAAGCAGGGTGATTGCTATCAATGTGGCATCTTGGGGTCTTTTTCCTCCCTCTATGGAGAAAATCTCTGCTTCTTGTCTCATCTGGCCTGAATTCTCCAGGCATGAAGATACAGATCTGAAATTTGCCTGATTCTGGCATCCATTGCTGGTGCCAGTGGGGATCTCAAACTGCCAGCGTGGACTTTGCCACACTGAGCTGCATCCAAGTGCTTTGAGGGGACTCTTGCAGTGGACAACCCCAGAAAGGAGGCTAAAAAAACCCAGCTGTTGAGAGTAGTGCTCCTGGGAGTGGATGGACTGGCCCCACAGAAGATGGAGACGTAAGGGAGACACACTGTCCTGCTGCAGGCACTTGGCAGCACCCAGCTGCTGACCCCCTTTTGCAGAGCCTCAAGAAACTCCTCTAAACGGTTTTGGCTACATCAAAAAAAGGTGTATAAAATGAAAAATATTACAGGAATGATAATGGTAATCTGCAAAATGGGAAGGTAATGAAAAACTCTAAGCTTTCTTGTCTTCCTCAGGTTTGTGGGGCTGAGGAATCACAGAATCATAGAATGGCCTGGGTTGGAAGGGACCTTAAAAATCATCTAGTTCCAATCTCCTTGCCGTGGAGGGGTATGAACAGGGATGTGGCCGTGGTCCTGCTTGCCTGACTCTGCCCAGCTGAGCTCTCACACCTCAGGTCAGCTCCCAGGGCAGGTGCAGGTATTTGTACCTCACAGTGCCTCTGATCTTCAGGAAAAAACTGAGCTGGTCAAGGTCTTATTGCCTTGCTAAAGACTTCACACATTGGGGGTTCTAAAGAGTGGTTTGTACCATACAGGAAATCCCACAAGTGAGACCTCCTTGCGAAGGCCTGGACCATGTGCTGAGATCTGTGGGCTGAACTTCAGCCACGGCTGTTTTAGAAAAGTCACAGAGCGAAGTTCAAAGAAAGTACTGAAATGGCTGCATGGCTTCTCCTTGCAGCAGAGCAGATTCGTGGGGACCTGCTGCCCGCCCTGCTCTGAGTGGGAGGGTGGGGTGAGCATCACCCACTGCTTTGCCTGGCTTGGATGTCGCGTCTCACCTGCTCACTTCCATGAGTCCTGCACCCCTCCAGCCTATGGCTTCCTCCTCACACCTTGTTAGGACAGCAAAGGAAGCAAAGGGCAATAAAACAGAACACTGACCTTTTCATACCACAGACCTTTTCCAACTTCCACATAAATTCATGAGCTTTAACGGGCACATGCTGAAGCCTTGGGTTTGGTGATTTAATGCCTTTTGCTTTGCCAAGGCCACCAGCAGGCACGGCAGGTTTGTGCTTGGGGTCCGGGATGCAAAGCATTTTTATGAAAAGATGATTTGGACCCTCATGGCTGTGGGGTGTGTGCACATGTGTAGGGGCGGGGATGATGGAACAGCAACATCAGCAATGCCTGGCTGTGGACAGAGGTCCCTGGTGATCCTGCTGGGGTGCACAGGCTGCCCACCACCTTCTGGTGGTGCAGAAGGGGCCCACACTAAAGCCAAGCCATGGAGGTAGCGGGTGCCAGCACACCCCACAGGTGGGCTGTGTGGGTGGCACTGTCCCCATCCTGTGATGCACCCGGGGCTCTTTTTCCAGCACCCTGCATCCCTCCCCACCGGGGTGAGTGTCCCTGCTGCTCCTGAGATAAAAGCCCCGCTCCTGGGGAAGACCCAGGGTCACCGCCACCCTCTCTGTCCTTGCCATCAACGTGGGAGATCAGGACCCAGCGTGGCCTGGGTGGGCAGGGGCTCATTGTCAGGATGTGCCTCGAGCACGGCGCCTCTGCCCAGCCCTGCTTTCTGACCGCACAAAGAAAACATTTGCCCAGACACAGCCCGGCCCCTTGCCACGTTGAAAGCCTGGCTGCCGGCAGCTGGAAGGGGTCATGCAATGCCTCCCCGGCAGGACACAGAGCACAGCACTGGGAGACGAATTAAACGAGGCTGGGGTTTAGAGCCTTCCTGAAATCCGTCCTCATAAAAGGCAGCTGTCTGGAAACCTGCTCATGGAGGAGAGGAAAGTCTCCCTGTGAAGAAGGGAGGCTTGCCAAGCCTGCCACCACCACTGCTCGCACGCAGGCAGTGCTCCCGCCCCGGCGGCAGCAGCCTGGTAAAACACCGGGGAGGTGAAAACTGCAGCAAGTGACCCTGCAAGCAGGATTTGCAAGAGCTTCAGAGCCCCACACACCATGGGGTAGCTCCCTGTGGTACCGCAAACCCCAGGGAGCACTGCCAGCACAGGGCACCGTGCTGCCATCTGGTCTGGGAGCAAAGGGCACGCTGGAGAGAGCAGGGAATTCAGGCACAATGTTTGAGGGGGTATTTCCCAGCTGGTACAAGGTCCAGAGGTATCCTGGATACGTCCTGACAAGCTAGGATGGGTCTAAGGGCTGACTTATCCTTCCCTCTGGGACGGTGGGTTTGAGTGACCATCACACACGCCTGTCCCCTCTCCTGAGTGTCTGTGCTGAGCTCCGTGCTGTCCTGCTTGTAGTCTGGGGCTGGACTGCACTTGGTGCCCATGCCTATGGAATACTTTGGCTTTCCAGTCCAGAGCTGTTTATACAATGCAGAGGACTTCTCCTTGCTTGCACATTCCAGGTAGATCTGAGGTGGTGGCTGAAGCAGACAGGCACCGAGAGATCCCCTGATTTCTCCTCCTGTCCTTCTAGCTAAAAAGCTCAGCCCTTCCCAACCAGAACCCAGGAGGACTCAAACAACAGGAGTTGGGCTCTTTGCTCAGAGCTAGCCTGCTCCAAGTAGCATCTGTACCCAAAAACACACACTGGGCTTCTCCTCTGACTTCTCTCACATCTTCTCAGCACTCACCTGTCCGCAGCCAAGCGTCTGAAACGGGGTGGTTTCTGTTTCATAGAGGAGGGAGACTGTTCTGCCTCCTCTTACACACTTGGATTTAGAAGGACTTGGCCTCCCTCCCACAGCTGACCTGTCTGAGCTCTGAAGAAGCTCAAAATGACAAGGCTCTAATAAACCCACCATGCTGAGAAGGAGGGAAAATAATTTAAGAAGTGATGAATGACACATTCTTACTTACTGTAATTACACAGTGTACTTCAAGAAGGTATTTTCCTATCACTAATCCAAAACATTTGCACTCCCCTTTCTCATAGTATTCTGCTCCTCGATTCCCTTCCAGGCAGCCACTCCCAGAGTGCTCTCAAGATGCATTCAATGTTCCTGCAAATCTCTGCTGTTTTGGAGCTAGCAGGGAGGAAGGGGATCTGTGCTTCAACTTCTCCAGCCTCAGCTTTGCACAGCTACATTTGCAGTGAAGGAAGAACAGAGGAAGAGTGAAACCCCCAAGTTTTGTTTGCCCAGTGTGTTTTTTTTTCCACTGCATTTTCTGATGGGCCTTGTGACAGCCTGGGACCCCACTGTAGTGTGCAACCACCACCAATATCCAGGTCAGTACCATATGGCCTTATACAGCAAGTGCAACAGTGTAGCTCTAGGTTTATCCTTTTAAAGACTCTCACACTGTTTTTACTAAGACTGTAAAATATCCCAGATTTCCACTTAATTTTAAAAAAAAAAAAAAAAAAAAAAGGAACACGTGCTTCTATGCATGACTCCAGAACTCTTTCTTCTTCTCCCAGAAGTCCATAAAAAGGCATGGAGAAATCCTTAGGTTTTCATCAAAATGGTGGGGAAGTGCTTTGCTTCTCCTGGGCCCTCCCAAAGGACTGGAATATGCTGGGTGTTACCATTTGAGGCAGTTCTGAGGAGCAAGCCACTTGACTGGAAGAGTCTGCAAAAAAAAAAACCCATCCCACCAACCCTTCAGGCTGTGGTCACATGGAGCTGTTTTAGGGATCTCAACCACCTCACAGATCTGCTGAAATGTTCTGGATTCAGTGTTTCTCCCTCGAGCTTTATGCAATCCTCCCATACCTCCTAGGACTTGGAGGGAGAGGATGTCTTTCACTTGGACATCTGGCACTGGTGTCCTAACAGACAAGCTCCAGGGCATTTTGTGAAATAGTCTGCAGCTCCCAGAAGCTGCTTCAGACACAAACCCAAGGACACCAGGCAATGCAGCCCATTAATGGAATGAGTCTGTCAGATACTGTTTCATGGGGTGTCTCTGTGTTTCTGTGGGACTGTTATTTGCAATAGGGGCATTCATCTCCTGCACGCATTTTCTACATGCTTCCTGATTCTTAACTAGTGTAGGACTTTTTCCCTTAGCTTAGCTAAGGCTTGTTGGAACTGTACAGAAACACAGTGATTTAAAACATTTGCCAGCTTTAAAATAGTAATCTCAGAACTTCCTGCTCCAGACATCACCTAACAAAGTGCTCCACAGGTTGTTTCCACGCACTAGAACTTTTATGCCATTTTGGACCTTTCACTCCAGACTTTTCCACCATGACCAGAATGCTTTTCCCTTGGTAGCCCACACTCCATTGTGCTCCAAATGTATGTGTATTGTGTTCTAGGACAGTGGAGTTTCCCAGGTCATCTTCTAGTGGCATCCTACTGGGATTCTTTCTGTGATGAACCTTCAGGAGCCCACATCCCTTCTCTGGCACCCCCCTTGGTTCTCCTGAGTGAACTGGAAGTATTTGCACATCCTACAAGTGGTTTGAGAGGAAACAAGCATCTCCCTCTCTGCATTCATCCCCCCGAAGAATCAGCTCTCCATGACCCTGTTGCACTGCATCCCAAAGGTTCTGCCTGGATTGGATGTCCCTGCTACTCCACTTATGCCCAGAGGTGTAGTTAATTGTGCGAAACTGGCATTTTCTTAAAGACTTGGGCAAATCGCATTGGGGAATCCTAGGCCCACAGAGTGAGCTAGTGCAGGGATTCATGGCCTACCCCTAATACAGTTCCTCCTGTGCAAATACCAGCAGAGCTCATCAGTAAATTTAGCCACTGGCAAGAATTGCACAGGTGGAAGCTGCTAAATCTCATTCTGCTGGCCACTGAAATGCTCTCCCTCTGTCACTGTGCCCGAGCAAGGTTTTGCAATGTTGGCCCATCTACAAACAAACCTTCTGTAACAGGAGCAGAGTCCTGTGGACCTGCAGCTCTGGGGAGCGGGCCAGCTTTGGGCAGTCTCGTTTTTGCTTTTTTCAGTGGAAATCCCCTATCACCAGCTTGTGCAAGTTGTGAAGTTACCTGCTCTTGGAACAACTCCCTTTCCTTTGGGACCAGTTACAGACTGTCAGTCTTGAACTTACCACAGTTCCACGTGTAAATGCACCTACCACTTGTTCAAAGGTCTCGGCGTGCACCCGAAAATAGCCTAAGCACAACAGACCTCTTTGAAGGTTGAGGCCATCCAAGGCCTCCTGTTGGCATGATGCGCCCTACCTTCCCCAGCAGCCTCTCCAGTGCAGCTGGGGCTTTGCATAAGCCCTCAGCCATCACTAAATTGCCAGGTCGGGCTTTGCTGAGAAAGCAATTTTCCCATCTTTCTTTTCTTTGTCTTTTCTGCCTGTTGATATACAGCTTTCAGATCTATTGTGACTGACCAAACGGAACCCATCATCCAAGGGGCCTTCAGGCTCAGACAGAGCTTCTTTCCAGGAACTTCAGAGGGGGGAACTTAGGGGGAAGGTTGTTTTACTTGTTCCTGGTTGATGTTTCTGGAAGGCATCCAGCAGACAGTTGCAGATCCTTTCTGTTTCACATGCACAAGATCTGACTGACCTGTTGGGGAAGAGTCTCTGAAGGTCCCAGGATTCCAGGCAGGCTTCAGACCCTTCCATCAGTCAGGGCTGGCGGTGACCTCAGAGTGGAGCCACCTTTATTTTTTACTGTCCCTGAAGGCAGGACAGGTTCTCAGCTACCTGCAAACAATTTGTTTCACTTGAAACACACCTTTAAAGGGAATTTCCAAACTGATGGGGTGAGGCACGGTTCCTGGTGTTTATCAGGACATCACCATGCCTCACTTATTGCTCCAGTGCCTTATTTCCGACTTTCCCAGGTTTGGAAGTGTCTACACTCTCCTGTCACTGCTATCCACTACAAGCTGATGAGCTCAGCCACCCTTAGCCCAGGGGCTGGTTTGGGAGACTGGCCCATCTCTGGTATCACCCATTTCACATGGCCTAAGATGGGCCAAAGTGTACCAGACTGTGACCAGTGTCCCTCCGGTACGGTTTTTGCACCAGTCCTTCACAAAAACGCGGTCCTGACTCTGTCCCCCAGCTGGATCCCCCCCATTTCCCCATTTTGCAACCCTGCAAAGGGCTCGCTGCACGCTGTGTCTTGTCTTGGCCCACCACCTTCCCACACTCAGGTTATTTTATTTCTGCCTCTGAGCTCAGCTGTGTTTTTGCATGGCCCCTGTCTCTCTCGCTTTACATACGCTGGGTGTGTGTGGTACTCTCTGATGTGGAAGTTCTCTTTTCTTGTCCCCGTGTGAGCCACAGAGCTGCGCTGACAGGACTGACCACCTTCCCACCACTGCCTGCTTCCTGGCCCAATGCTCTGCTGCAGCCCATGATTTAAGGACTTGGCACATTCTTCAGCCTCTCAGGCAATCTTTGGCTTCCCACTAAACACAGAGATGCCATTCCTGGCTCAGGAAATGTCTGCCCTGCAGGCCACCAGGACCTGGGAGACTGGCCTAGGGAGCTTGCATTATATGCATGCTCTGTTTTTCTGCTCCTCCTGGACCTTTTCTCTGATCCAGCTCAGGTTTTTATGTGCTTGCATTTCCCTTTTTCCCTGGTCTCAATCTGGTCATCCCCTTAATGAAAAAATCTATTAATAGGTCAATGTCCAATTTCCCCTGGCTGAATACCTTGTTATTCAACCAAAATAATCCAGATCCTTCAGCTGAATTCTCTTTGTCCCCCACTTTGTGGCACACAGCTGACCAGCTCTCTCGAATTTGATGGTTGATTCTAGTCATACAGCCAGACTAGATAATTTAATCTCTTTTCCTGAAGGCAAGTGCTCACTGACATAAGAGCTGACCCCATCAAATTGGCTCCTAGGCCTCCCATTTCAGAGCCATTCCCTCATGCCGTGGTTATGGACGGAGCTGAACAAATCTCCCAGATGTATTTTCCTCAAACACCGTGGCTTTTGCACTGATTCAGCTGGGAAAAATAGTCTGATTCCTTCCTCCTGGAGACTGGAAATGCTGGTGGTTGTTGGTGGTGGGCGATGTGCTGGCCAGCTCTTGTCTGCAGCAGGAGGTTGTTTTTTCCTACAGTGACCTGCATGCCTTTTATTTCCTTTTCTGACTGATTTTCTCAATTTCTTAACTCTTTGCTGTAGTTCATCTTGGCTTATAAATTTGCCAGAGCTCTTGTTGTGCCTCTTATTTTCTGGAAAACATTATTCTGCATGATACTCACGGTGCTGATCACCTCTTTGATCCATCCTGCCTCTTTAAACTGGGAATCTTCCAGAAGAATTTCGCACTCTCTCTGGACACTGAAGTCTTTTATCCTTGTCTGCAGGTGACCTCTTATAAAACTCTTAGAAGTTTCCAGATGTTGCTTGAACTCCTTTTGCAAAGCCTCCAGCTGTCTCGGCTCATGTTTTGCATCTTTGGTAATTTTCAATTTCCGTTCCCACTTGGTTCCAGAGGAATCCCAGAATTAGGACTTCTCCTAGAAGCTGAGTCTCACCCCGGACATTCTTTCCATAATTTGAAGATCTTCAGGTTGTTCCAGAGAGGATGAAGCTGGCAAACAAACGCTCCAGAAATGCTCCAGGTGTTCCACAAGGAGGTTGCTCCAGAAATGCTCACCCCCCCTGCTCCCCACGCTGTCTGTTAGTTACAGAAACCATGCAAAGCCCTGCTTTCCAGCCCATGGGAAGAATCACCAGCAGGGAACTGCCTTTTCTTTCACAGTTCAAGCTCCCTTTGAGTCAGCACTCCCCCAAAAGGTCTCCATGTGCTTTATTTTAGGGTTAAGCTCCTTCTTTTACTTGGACTGTTTTCTTCATGCTTTTTCAAGGACCAGTCCAGTGAGGAAGAATTTCATGCTGAAGCTGCTTGTTTCTCTCCACTGACTAACGAGAGAGCCTGCAGCTCTGCCCTAGATGTCCAGCATGGATGACTGACTTGGGGCAACTGATATGTCCTTGATGAGCAAGTTTCTCTTTCAGTCTATGGTCCCCCTTACCGAGGGAGCTGCTCTGTAGTCCAGGCTTACTCGAGGTAATGGGCTAGGGGAGATTTAGGTTGGATGTTAGGGAAAGTTTCTTCTCCCAGAAGGTGGTTGAGCACTGGAACAGGCTCCCCAGAGAAGTGACCACGGCCCCAAGCCTCACAGAGCTCAAGAAGCATTTGGACAACGCTCTCAGGCACTCGGTAGGATTGTCCTGTGCAGAGTCTGGAGTTGGACTCCAGGTTTTTCGTGGGTCCCTTCCAACTCAATATTCTATGACTCCATGAACATATGCAACAGTTTGCTCTCCTCACCAGCAGCAGATTCTCCCACCCACCTCTGCAGCAGTCCACAAGCCTCTCCTTCTGACCTCCCCCCCGTAACCTATAGGCACGTGGCACACATGTATGTTATTTTTTTTTGCTCTCTGTTTAGCTTCACGGACAGTGTGGAAATGCCATCAAGTTAACAGGGAGAGAGCTGTACAAGCCCGCAGTGCCGCTTGCTGCTTGCCAAGCAGGAGCCTCAAACACCTCATCAGAGCCTTCGCTGCTCCTAAAACCTCATTCGCACTTTACATACGGACAGTGCGGTTCGGCAGCCCCCCCCGCACACAAAAATCACAAGTTACCCTCCTGGCCAGATTACCTGTAAAGCACGATCGTTAGACAGGAATGACTTGAGGTTCCCGTCTCTGTTTTGGCAGGCGGGGGCGTGTTCGGTGTTTACTGGGGTAGTTCCCCCGCCTCCCCCAGCCGCCGGATTCTGTGGGAGCTCGGGTTTGGAGGTCACGCACCTCCAGGAGCCGGAGCCCGCGGAAGGGAGGGAGCAAAACTGAACCAAATGAAAAGCAAGCGGTCAGCGCTGGCGGCGGGGATAAAGACATCGCTATGGATCGCCTCAGCTGACACTTCCCTCCTGCGGTTCCCGCAGGGAATACCGGAGAGAAACCCGCCAGCCCGGCTCTGAGAGGGGGTGGTGGTGTGGGGGGTGTCCGCTCCCCCCGCTCCGCACGTGGGGCCGGGGCCGCTGCGCTCCCCGCACACGCCGCGCACCCCGCACGTTGCAGGGCCACACATGCCGCGCCGGCGTGCAGGCACGGCGCACACGCGGGGACACGCGGGGACACACACGCACGCACACACAGCGCCTTTGCGAGGGGCACGGGAAAGAAGAGCATCCCCTTCCCTCGGGCACCGGCACCCCGTCCTTCCGCTGGCAGCAGAGTTCTGGCAGGCTGCCCGGCGAGGGGCGGGGGGCGCGGGGTCGCCCGGGGCTGGAAGGGCACGGCCCGCGGTAGTCCGAGCCGGGGCTGCCCGGTGCCACCCGGTGCCGCCGCCTCCTAGCGNAGCGGGGGCTGCGCGGGCGCGCCCGGCGAGCAGGGACGCGGGCGGGGGGGCGGAGGGGGTTCCCGCCCCGCCCCGTCCCGGGGCTGCCGCGGCCGGTCACGCTGCACCGGTGCAAATCCTCTGCCAATGTCACCCCCTGCGCCCCGCGGGGATGCGGGCTGCCCGAGGGCAGCGTCAACAGCAGATGTGTTTATATTACGGATAGAGGTATTTTTATATATATGTGGCTCTATACGTGAGTCCGTCTGTATAAGAAGGAGCGCTTCTGCCGAGGTCTGGCGTTGCAGGCAGACCCGGCTACCGTCCAAAGGTCGGGAGGGAGAGCTGCCGGGAGCAGTGGCGGCCGGGCGGGAGCACGGGGGGACGAGAGCTGCGGCACGGCGGCACCGGGCCAGGGAGCGGCTCCGCACAGTAACACGCGTGTGCGCCTGGTCGTGCCCACGCATCCTATAGAAATCTATAGAAAACGTATGGCGAACGTGACCCCTTAACCGCCCCCCCCCAAGAGAAGAGCTCGATTACTCCCCCCTTCCTCCCATGGGCAAGTTTTCCACAGGCGGGTCTCCTTCCCGGATACAAATAAAAAAATATAAAAATACAATAATAAAAGTAAAATTATTTTTTAAATTATTAAAATTAGAGAAATCAGAAAAATCATAAAAACACAGTAAGAGCGGCAATCATCACGGCAGTAGCGCTGACGATGA